>VYXC01005067.1:0-74703 GCA_013397175.1 Platysteira castanea | reverse complement strand
AGCACAAGAGGAAAAGGAAAAACCTGCAGAACAGCGATGAAATCCAGTTTCTGGTAGACCTTGAGGAACTCATCAGTAAGTTTCAAGTGTTCAGGATTTCCCATAGAAGTTATACATTTTATCATGAAAATCCATATCCCAGCATCTTCAGGATTAATTTTCATCACTACTACCCTGTGCCATATATCCAGTATGACCCATTGCTCTATCTTCGCAGGACTTCTGATATGAAGTTTAAGAAGAAGTATGGTAGACCTGCCAAAACCAATGACACCATGACAAAGGTGCCTTTTTCACAAGGGTTCGGTTACCCTATTCCCAGTGGGAGTTACTATGAACCCTATGGAATGCCTTACACATCAATGCCTATGATGAATCTTGGTTACTACGGTCAGTATCCAGCTCCTTTGTACCTGTCTCACACGCTCGGAGCGGCTTCCCCATTTATGAGACCTACCGTGCCCCCACCCCAGTTCCATGCAAGCTCTCATATGAAGATGTCCACCACTGCCAAACATAAAGCAAAACATGGAGTGCACCTACAAACCCCCGTGGGAATGGGCCTTGGAGACATGCAGTCCTCTTTGGCTCCTCCAAAGGTTGGAGGAACAAGCCTTTCAAGTGGCCGACTTCACAAAAGGAAACACAAACATAAGCACAAGCATAAGGATGAGCGGATACTGGGGACTCATGAAGATCTGAGTGGTCTCTTTGCTAGCAAGTCCACTGGCTTCTCCAGCCACGCCATCAACGAGAGGCTGAGCGGCTCAGACAAAGACCTGTCCTTGCTCAACGAGAAGAGCAAGCATAAGGAGAAGCAGAAGCACCAGCATTGTGAAACCGGGCACAAAGGTTCAAAGAGTAACTTTGAAGTGGATACGTTGTCTACGCTATCACTTTCTGATGCCCAGCAGTGGTCGCAGAGTAAAGATAAAAGTGACTCAAGCAGTGATCCCATTGACTCTTGCACAAAGAGATACTCTGGTAATACTGAGAGTAATGGAAGGTCAGAGTCCCTGGACATGTTTGGTGAAATGAATTCCTCGAGTGAGAAGCGGGACAATGATGCAAGTGGGAATAAAAGAAGAAGCTTTGAAGGCTTTGGAACTTACAGGGAAAAGGACATACAGCCCTTCAAGACAAATAGGAAGGATAGAAGTACTTTTGATTCTTCAGCCTCTTCAGGTAAGCTTTGTTTTATTCTAATTTACGTTATTGTACGTGAATTTCAGTGCTGAGCAAAGAGGGATTCACCATTTACAGCAGATACATTTATGAGTCAATAACTCCTCTGGCTTTTGTAACTGACTGTCATTTAAACTTAGGGGACATCAACAAGAAAGCTGGCCACATCTTAAGCCCAAAGCTTTAAAAGTCTTTGAGTTGTTACACAGCACTTATATAAATATTTGTCCTGCCTTCACCTATCTCTCATGGCTTGTTGGACTTCTTCCTAAAACCTCACCATTGCATTCTGAAACAGCAGCAATTATAATACTTGTTGATAAGGTGGGCATCCCCCTGATCAGTGTCTAACACCATATGATCAAAGTCACTGTCCAGCCTTTGGGAGAAGAGCAGAGAATCATTGCTCTGGCCCATAAAGTGACCGAAACTCATTTGCTGATGGGATGAGCCAGACAGGTGGAAACTTGTGAAGCTGTGTCAGTGTCCCATTAGTGTGGTCTACTGCTGATCCAGAGCCACCCACCATGGTGGTGGCTGGGCTGAATATCTGGAGATCCTGGGCAGAGTCCTGGTGCTTCCACCATCTGTCACTTCCAGTCAGCAGGTGTCATGTAAAATAATTATCCTGAGCTTTGAGTGGCTGTATGAAGGGACTGGTGTCATGGAAACAATAAACCCTCACCACTTGACTCTGAAGAGTTTTAGGTCTCATGACTTGGAAATACAAGCTGGGGAGGTGAAGAGGGAGGAAGCTCCTTTTGGCTGCTAAGGACGTCTGTTCCTCTCCTGCAGAGTGGGAAAAAGGGAATCTGAATCCTGTCTGAGAGACTGAACTGTACTTTACAATAAGGAGCTGCTTTTGTGATGACACAGAGGCAGGTGTTTTGCTGCATTATAAATGAATTTAGCTTGGGAGCAAGCCCAGTGCTCCTACACCATCAGATATTTATCACAAAGCATATTTCACACTTACTTCTGGAAAGGGGTGAGCTTTGCTGAACCAACCAGTGGTGGATGAGCTTCTGATGTGCTAAAAATGAGCTTCAAAGAAATGTAGTTGATGGCCTTCAGAATTAAAAGAAAATTAACTGAGAACACAGAGGGAGCAGAGAATTTGTATAACCTGCCAATGTTAGGCTCTAAGGTTTTTTACTGACTTTTAAGTGATCGAGTTCCAAAGACTGCTCATGTTTAAGCCACTTAAACATTTCCAGTTCCTTCACCAAGAAGAGAATCCAGACTATAGTAGTGAAAGGCAGTCTGAAATGACAGATTACCCCATGAAAACATTCCCATTCATGATATTGTAATATATTAGATCAATTGTGACATTGAAAAATTATACATCCAAAAATATGGGAAAAGAGATTCAAATCAGTCTCTGAAGGTGAGAGTTGGAACATGCCTGACAAAGAACAAAAATATTCTCCACGAAGTGTTGCAGTGGCTGTTTCATTAAGGAAGTTGTGTCCTGGCACATAAGATTAAAAGTCTTCAAAATGTTTAACAAATTTATTTTTCAATTATTTTTTAATGGAAGTTCACGGTTTTCACAGTTTGATAACAGCCTTTCCATTTGTAGCCTTTTTGTTTTTTGAATGGAAGATGTTTGCTAAATCTGTAATTTTCAATATAATACATTTCACTAAAGCATAGCAAACTGTCAAAATTCCCAACACTGTTGAACTCAAAAGCATTTCCAAAGTAGGGGCATGATCCCCACCAGGCTAACTTGAAGATGGAACCAGTAAAGAAAAAGTCAATTTCACGTTATTTTCCTTCAGTTTATTCCCCATGATTATAAAAGTATAAGATGGAGGGCTAGAACTTGCAGTAGGAGCTCCATTAGATTTGCAGTTTAAACTTTTTAAACTGGTTCTTATTTAAACCAAAATTATTATTTTTATTTATTTTTGCTTTTCATGATTACAGCCGCACAGCATTCTGTATGACCTAATCCATCAAATCTCAGATTATTAATTTATTTCTTCTTTGTCGTGCTATTATTTAGATGGAAAAACCATCAGCAGTTGCTAAGCAGAGCCAGATAACCAGAGCCATACCTTGCACTACAAGGAAAAATACTAAAACTAAACAGCTCTGCCAAGAAAGGCCTGGAGCCAAGACTGCTCATTAAAGCCTAGGACCATCTGTCTGCTTATGACTGCCTAAGATCTCAGTGCAGCTTTTTTTCCTCTCTGCCTTTGACCTTCACTGAGATTCCCAGCAGAGGTCTGCACTTGAGTCTAGCCATAACTATTTAACCAGTTCCCACAGAGGGAGGATTACACTCTTCTATGATAACCCTGACCTTCTTCCTCCTAACTCACCTTGCATTTCCCTGAGGAGGTTAAACAGGGATTGACTAATCAGAAAAATTCTTTTAAAAATTTTTTTTTAGAAAAAAAAGATTTTTTTAGGAAAATAAAAGGTAAAAGAAAAAAAAAAGTCCTATGAGAACATGTATGTCTGTTCCAGGAAGCAACTTCCATAACCTGATTGTTCTTTCCTTTCAGTATTTGCCATCTTTCACAAGTTAAAAATAATATATAACAGAGATAAGAGGAGACATCCTGAATATTCTGATGAAAGCTGAAAATAGATTTATATCACAATTTCAGTGTTATCTTTACTGCATGGGTATTTTGGTGTACTCAGTACTGCCATTTGCAGCTTCATTGCATGCTTCTGGAGATAAAATACCTAGCAAAACCTACCCACACTCAGTGGATATATCTGTGACGAGAAGACTGAGAGAACTATTTATTGTTCTTTGGTGTTTGGGCACTGTAGTTTGTTTCAGCGTGGTGTGCAGCTGCAGGTACCATTGTATTTTTGTTAATTTATGTTTTTGTCTGTGTTGTGACAACACTTGGCCATTTCTAAAAAGTTTGATGTCCCTTGGTGATAAGTAGTGATCCTGCATATGGTAGAAAACAGTCCTGTTTTGCTATCTTGAAGCTTAGGTATGATTTTACTATCTAGAAAGATACAGGACAAAAAGGGAAGAGTTTTCCTTCTTACCTTTTGGAGAAGCTGTTTGGAGTCCTGGTGCAAGAAGGGTGCCTGGCACAGGTTGCCCAGCGAAATTATGGATGCCCCATTCCTGGAAATGTTCATGTATCAGGTTGGGGTTTGAGTACTTGGTCTAGTGGAAGGTGTCCCAGCTCAACCCAGGGGTTTGGAAATAGATGACCTTTAAATATCTCTTCCAACCAAACTATTCCATGCTTCTGTGATTAGATGTAGAAATCTGAGCCCAAAGTGAAGGGTGCCATTGAGAGACTATCACCGGTCACTTGGGTTGGTCGAAAACAAAAGTCAGTTTCTCATCCTGCACCAACCTGGACTATCACTGGCCATTCTTTAGTGGAGACCTTGTGGGCTTTGACTCAGTGTACATTTTTTGGGACCACTTTGGGTTAAATTTGCATGTGTTAGTGCATGTGGCTAATTTCCCAGTGGCCTGACTGTTTCCACATCATTGTTCTGGAGAAGCCGGTGTCCTTTCCATAATAACAAGTTAGTAACTCTTCCTACCCACTCCTCATGACCTATTGCTTCCTGATTCCTTTTTCTGAAATTGCTATTTTTGCCAAATTTCTTGTGCTCATCTAACGCTCCTGCATTTAGAAAGACTAATTAAAACTAATTACACACTGCCTTTCTAATTAGCTGAAGACTATTCTAATGGCATTAGCCTGGCCTACAAGCAAGAATACAGCAGAAAGTGGTTTAGATCCTGCCTTGCCACAGATATGATGTCACTTGGGCACATCCTGGACTGAACTGTCAAGTTGTGTGCAGCAGGCATTGGCTCAGTTGACTCGCTCCTGCCCAGAGTCAGAGATACAATTCAAACACTTTTTGGAGTCCCTCTGGCGCTGTGTGACCCAAGGCAGTGTGCACAGCTGGATGGCTGAGCCTTTCATCTGCTTTCCAGGAGTTACTAATGTCCCAGGTGAGGGACCCAGGGAGAGGTCACAGATTGGTGCTGCAGCTGGGCTGGGGAGGCTGAGAGTAGAGCTGTGTTTCAAAGAGGCCCTTGTGGCAAACTCCACATCTCCTTGTCACGTGTCTGCCTGTCTCGTGATGCTGGAGAAGAGGTTTCCATTGCTGATCAGCAGTCTCAATGCTGTAGCTTGTGCCTCAGAAAAAAAGCAAGACTTTTCTTTTTCCTTAGGTGGAATAATGAGGAAAAGCACATTTAACCTTTTAAGGTGCAGAGATGAGAGGGCAGTTTGCACGTACAACCTGTCAGATTATGTCCTAGTTACATCAGTGCAGGCCAGGATGTAGCTGGAGGTGAAGCAGAGGTTGAGAGTTGTTATATGCAGGACTGCCTTTCTGCTTTTCTTTGTAGTGAGACTAATCAAGGTCTGTGCTACCTTACTGTCGCAGTATTTCTGCCTCCTGGTTTTTTAAAAAAATGGTTATAAAAACAAATATTGTCTTGCTTGCGTGTTGGGCACCATGGCTCAAAGATCAGCTAGGAAGTACATTGGTTTTATCAGATACAGCACATACACCACGCATAGTAAATTTACAGGAATATAAAGTTAATCATATGCAGCTATTAGGAAAGCAGTAATCATCAGTCTCTGAATGCTGGATAGCTAGCATGACAAACATGCTTTACAAATTAATGCTTAACTTACCTACAAGCCTCCCAGGCCTTCCCCCCTCAATGTCCACCAGTCCTACAAGCTGAATTTCTTCTGACTTGACCTTTCCTCTTCATTTGGTTTGTATGATGCTGGTTTTACTCTTGAAGGAACAGTATCAGCTTCAGCCATCATCAGGCACAGTTTTACTCTGAGAAGGGATCAATATTTCAGTAGTGGGTAAGCATATTTGTTCTTCTTAACATATATGGCAGATGTAGGTAAACGGTGTTAGCCAACTGCCTTATTATTTAAACTTTTCTGATTTTTCATATAATAATACTTTCCACAAGTACTTTATTATTTTACATAGGTCTGGAATCACAATGTTGGTTCATTATTCTTCAGTGAACTTGTTATTTCAGTGATAGTGGAAACAGTAGGACCACACTCTTGGACCCACTATTTTGCACTTACGGCAAGAAGGATGTTGAGGTGCTGGAGCGTCCAGAGAAGGGCAGCAGACCTGGAGAAGTGTCTGGAACACAAGTCTGATAAGGAGGGGCTAAGGGAGCTGGGAAAGGGGCTCAGCCTGGAGAAAAGGAGGCTCCGGGGGAATCTTCTGGCTCTGCACAGCTCCCTGACTGGAGGGGGCAGCCAGGTTGGAGTTGGCCTCCTCTCAGGTAACAAGCAATACAAAAAGAGGAAATGGTCTCAAGGTGCTCCAGGGCAGGTTTGGATTAGATATTAGGGAAAATTTCTTCATTGAAAATGTTGTCAAGCATTGGTACTGGCCCCCCAGGGAAGCAGTGGAGTCACTTTCTCTGGGAATGCCCAAAAAACATGTAAGAGTAGTGGTTAGAGACATGATTTAGTGACGGGCCTTGTCAGTGCTGGGGGAATGACTGGACTCAGTGATCTTAGAGGTTTTCTGCAGCTTTAATGATTCTGTGTTTCTATGATCGTCATGTGTGATGAACATTCTCTCATCTGATAGCTTAAAGACATAAATTGAATGCTTATATTGGCTGAGTCTTGCCCATATACTCATGCAGGCATTTTTACACACTGAAACAAGACAGAAGAAGTGAATATCGGGTGATGAAAGAAGTTGAATAAATATCCAACAAAACACACAAATAGCTCACCTGGCTTTCTTCAAGACCAAAGATTTGACTCAACAGGACCTGTGTTTTGTATGGCATTATGTGCATCAATTCAGAGACAGACTGATGCATGGTGTAGGACTTGCAGACCCATTTTCCATATTGTAGTTTCCTCATGTGACTGTAGAAAAAATGTCCTGATTGCAGTTAACCTCAGTGTATGACTGGGTAAAAGGAATAAAAGAAGTTTCCTGCCACACAGTGCCACAGTGGGCTCTGATACTCACCAATGCCCAGTGAATGCAGCATTAGACCCACAGCAGTGCTTGAAGTGGATGGGAGAAGAGCCAGGTAAGAACTTCACTGTCTGAGGATGTATAGAGTATTAGTCAGCCTCCTTTTCCCCAGCTCTACTTCTGCTGTGGTTTTCTCGGACACCCTGGGCTCCTACATAGCTTCCAGCAACTGCAAAAATTTTCCAAGCCCCAGCGTTAGTTGGGAGTTGTTCCCTCCCACTGTGTCCTGTGGTGAGGGACAGGCGCTGTACAGTTACAGTGTGAGTGTTTGTGCCATCTGGCCCATAAAAGTTACCATCAGAGCTTTAAAAAATACCCATTATTTGTAAATATAGTTACATTCATCAAAACAGCTGTTTAGGCCCCTGAATGTTTAGGAAACCAAACAAACCAACACTACTGAAACTACTTCCAAAAGCGTTATCTGGCCCATTTAGAATAAATGTCCTTCTTGTTTTCCACTATGTTTTTTATCAGTCCTGTGGAGAGGAGACCAAGCCAGCATGACTGGTGCTCCTTTCTGCCTATGGTGTATTCTCAAGGGACACACTGCTGATGGGGAAAGTGAAGCAAAGCTCTCCTTGAAAGTGTTTTGACTAAGACAGTTGAAATACAGTGAGTTTTGTCGTTGTTGTTTTAACGCTACCCCTCGATTTACTGTGTTGCTTCCAATGTCTGTACTGACCAAGGAGAGAAGAAACAGGAGGGAAGCTGGACTGGGAGAGGAAGCAGGACCATTTATCACCCAACCTAACTTTTATTTCCTCTCTTAATGATTGTATGTTTATTGCGCTGCCTGAGGCTCAGTACAAAGTCTTTTAGACCAGCGATGAATTAATCAAATTAAATGCTGTGACCCTTTTGCTTTTTGGAAGTGTTACAAGCCTCCCAGCACCCTGCCTAATTTCTGCTTCTTACTTTGCTCTCCATCCAACAGTCAAGCAGTTCCTCCTTCGCAACTTGGCGTCTCCCAGCTATTTATCTTCACTCTCTCTGGCCAATGCCAGAACGTCTTGTTTGAAGTTTTTATTCAGACCACTGCTAGTTTATGAAGTTGTGCAGATTCCACGTTGGGTGTGCAGCTGCTTCACGTCAGACACAATTGGCCTCTGCTGGGCTCTTGGCTTTAAAAGGCAATAAAGAATCACGGCCAGATTCTCATCTCAGCCCAGCATAAATCAAGCGTCTCCCCATTGAAATTAGTGAGGTTGACTTCAGGAGTGAAGTATCTACTGNTCAAGCAGTTCCTCCTTCGCAACTTGGCGTCTCCCAGCTATTTATCTTCACTCTCTCTGGCCAATGCCAGAACGTCTTGTTTGAAGTTTTTATTCAGACCACTGCTAGTTTATGAAGTTGTGCAGATTCCACGTTGGGTGTGCAGCTGCTTCACGTCAGACACAATTGGCCTCTGCTGGGCTCTTGGCTTTAAAAGGCAATAAAGAATCACGGCCAGATTCTCATCTCAGCCCAGCATAAATCAAGCGTCTCCCCATTGAAATTAGTGAGGTTGACTTCAGGAGTGAAGTATCTACTGAGGCAAAAAGAGAGTGTGGGGATGGAAAGTTCCATCCGCTGCTTCAGTGGCACACCAGAGCAGGACACTGGTCTCGCCAGGGTCCTTGTGCCTGTGTTCAACCGGCCAGGTGCTGAAAACAGCCTTGGTTCAACATTTATAAGATTTTCTTAGCTTAGGGGAAGTCGGTCTGTTAAGACTTTGATGGTGCCAGCCTGGGTACTCATATAAGTGCTAGTTTAAGAAGAGTTAGAGGGAAAAATGTGTCTTTCAGCTCTGGACTATACACAAGACTGTTTCTTGGCACTGATAATGTAGGTGCAAGACAAGAGGTCTGTTCAGATGCATGGAGGAGGTAAAACAAAGCAATGACTGCACCTTCGCTGCAAACCTGCTGATCAGTGTGACTCTAAGCTGGGCATAGGAAAATCTGAGCTTAAGGTATCTGTCAATGAGAGGGATCCTGATGCGCTCAGAGCAACCTGCATCCTGTCCTACTCAGCTGCAAAAGTGAGAGCTGGGGTTTGTGACCTCCAGAACATGATCTGAGGCTGCTCCTCCATCCCCACTGCCTTCCAAGGGTTTTATATCCATGTGTCACAGCAAGAGAAAACTTAGAAGGGCTCAGTCTGCCTGATTGCAATAATGATGTTGGGCAACAAAAGGGAAAAAATGTCCTGTTTTAAGGTCTCAGCAAGAAGGGAGTCAGAATAATTCCTGTATAGATCAAGGGCTGAGGGGAGGGGTGGGAAAGGAGAGATTTTACTGTCCATGGAGGAGTCTTTACACAACCTCAACGGCTCAAAAAGACCCAAAGACTCATAATAATAATCATTAGTGATTTGTCATTGAGAACACGCACCTGGGCATAGATCCCCATAGGCTTTTGCAGCTGCACTGAGTCTGCCCAAGCTTTCTCACGGCGCAGTGCAGATTTCAGGAGGCTTCAAGAGTATGTGCAATGCAGAGTTAACTGTCAAGCAAGGGCAGGACTGGATGGCTCGAAGGGATTTGCTAATGAGCTATCAGGCTGTGGGTCACTGGTTGAAATTTAATCTGTAAGAACAGTGACAGAAAATCAAATCAAAGTGCTGACGTCAGAATGATGCTGGAGCAGTGGCGAAGGCATTGTTGGTGCCTTATGCAGCACACAGAGGCAGCTCAAATAAACTGGGAGCAAACTGTGAGGAGCTTGCCGGGTTGTTCCCAGCTGCAAAGCACAGCTCAGTCAATTTGTGCTACACCTCTAGGTAGCTCACTTGTCTTTGTTGTTATTCATGAGCACCTGCGCCATCTCCTCAGAGAATCTGACCCAAACTCAGCCTTACACAGAACTGAAAACAGACTTGTGGAGACACCTGGGTAGAGTTTGCTCAGCAAAGAGGGCCACAGAATGTGAATCAGCAGTGTACCACAAAGCTCAGTAGCTTGCGGTACTGCTGATGGAGTTTTTGTTGTGATTAGATCCTACGCTGAGGTCAGTAGTAATAACTTTCCCATCCCCAGCTCCCAAGGAAACTTGATGGCTCCACCACAGCTTTCTGAGGGCTGGGGAGGGCCCACATTACAGCAGGCTCTTAAACCAGCTGCTGTGGTTTTCATGGTTACCAGAGGGAAGGTTGAGGAAGGAAGCTGCAGGAGCACCAGATACCCTCAGCAGTGGTAGTGGTACCAGGTATATGGGTTAGCATGTTGGCTCAGGAAGGCTTATTTTGGTGCTTCTCACCCTTCTGATGTTGTCCTCTTTACTAATTTTAGAGGGAATTCAGTGGTCGTTCCTCTGGTCCCAAGCAGCTGAGCTGAGGATGCAGAATTTCTCCAGGTGGCACAGACTTGCCATTACAGCTCTGTGTCTCTGGCCTTCCCCACCTCCACTGTAGGCAGGAAAGGGAGCAATAGTCAGCATTGTTTTTGGTGCCAGCTATGATTAGTTGGCATAAAGAGCACTTAAGTAAGTGGACACAGACTTTGAGCTTCTTGGTTTGNAAAGAAAAAAAGAAGTCATCAAAGTAGTCTTGGAGAGCAACAAGTTAAAAAAAAAAATTGTTTAACTCCAGATTCATGCAGATTTCCTGTTTTGCTTCTTAACAAAACCTCAAAACCACTTTGAACAAGTTTCCCACCTCAGCTGAGGGTGGAGTTGTGTATGCCCCACCGTGGCCTCCAGAAGCGCACCCGGGGAGAGCAGCACACCTCCTCTGGCACTGTGGGGCGAGTTTACTGCTCGCAGGGCAGTCAAGATGTGTGCCTGTGCTTGGCTGCCCACAGGAGATCCTGGCTCAGCCAGCCACACTGGAAAACCTTACCTTTCCTATTTCCAGCAGAACAGACTGAACAGACGAGATGTGTCAGGCAAAAACTGGAAGCAGTTGATAAAGGGATGCCTCCCCAAGATATTAGGCAGATATTGGCTGCTGTCAGTACACTGCTGTAATTTCATTGATTTGATCTACTGAGACAACATCTCGGTAAATAAGAGGAGCAGGGAAATATATTGCGCTGAAATTAATGGTTTGCTGCCTGATCTCCTCTTAAATGAATTCACTGCAATCTGAAGCAATGTGTGTGTTTTGCAAACCCAGCATTCCTTGGCTCCTGCACTGCATCATGACATTACTTTAGGCGCTGAGGAAGATCTTATTTGTGATATAGTAGTGTAGCCTGAGAACTCTGGATGGAGTTATGGCATTTGGGCGTGTAATTCTAAGTAACAATNCTTCTGATGTTGTCCTCTTTACTAATTTTAGAGGGAATTCAGTGGTCGTTCCTCTGGTCCCAAGCAGCTGAGCTGAGGATGCAGAATTTCTCCAGGTGGCACAGACTTGCCATTACAGCTCTGTGTCTCTGGCCTTCCCCACCTCCACTGTAGGCAGGAAAGGGAGCAATAGTCAGCATTGTTTTTGGTGCCAGCTATGATTAGTTGGCATAAAGAGCACTTAAGTAAGTGGACACAGACTTTGAGCTTCTTGGTTTGCTAAAAAAAGGAAAGAAAAAAAATACCCTGGAGTACTCCAGGGTGTCTTTGCTGCCTGAAGTGTCATCTGCACCAGTAAAAACTTGGGATGAGGTCAGCTGCAGAAAGTTTGTCATCCAGATATTTCTTAAATTTTTATCAAAAAAAAAAAAAAAAAAAAAAAAAAAAAAAGAAGATATCAAAAGAGNTAGGCAGATATTGGCTGCTGTCAGTACACTGCTGTAATTTCATTGATTTGATCTACTGAGACAACATCTCGGTAAATAAGAGGAGCAGGGAAATATATTGCGCTGAAATTAATGGTTTGCTGCCTGATCTCCTCTTAAATGAATTCACTGCAATCTGAAGCAATGTGTGTGTTTTGCAAACCCAGCATTCCTTGGCTCCTGCACTGCATCATGACATTACTTTAGGCGCTGAGGAAGATCTTATTTGTGATATAGTAGTGTAGCCTGAGAACTCTGGATGGAGTTATGGCATTTGGGCGTGTAATTCTAAGTAACAATAAGCAGTGCTTAACATTTCCTCCCACATGAGAAGCGCACCCATTAAAAGTTTAGCCAAGTCAGCTGTGCAAGTTCTTGCACAAAAAGACAAACTGCTAAAGAGCTAATAGGAGCCACTCTTATGTTAAAGAGTGGGTAGAGCATGTATTACCCAAATTCCCCTTCTCTTGCTGCTAATCAGTGAAGAGTCTTGCTGAGATCAAAGAAACCCCTAGCAGGTAAAAATGGTAATAAATCAGGCTCAAGCCTCAGTTCAGAACTCATGAGATGTTTTCTCAGCCCTGTTTCTGAGGTACTGCATAGCTTGAAGAAGTCAGAGAATGTGATTTAGACCATTCATGAGTCAACTTCAGTCCATGTGAGAATGACCTAGATGTGTCTATGTCCCAGGGAGTGGCTTAGTCTGTTTCATCTGAGGAGGAACCTACCTTCCAGAGAAACTGATAGTTACATATGAATATGGACAGTGTGTTTCAAATCTAAGAGTAACTTAAACACATAAGCATATGGTTTCATTTGTGTTCAGTGATTGACAGCCTGTGAGAGTCCATGACTCACAGGCGGGTAAGAAGATGCTGATATTTCCCAAGGTGTTGAAAAGGGCCCACCTCATTAAGCCACAATTTGACTAAACCCGTCAGTTTCAGGTGATATCAAGCTAGCACAGAACACTTCAGCAAGAGAGATTTGGAGCATGTTCATACTCTTTATGTGGTCTGAAGCAGAGAGACAGTCGATGACTCTGAACTGCTTGATACAGGCTGGTTTGTGCTCACACAGCTAAGAGCTGGGAGCAGCTGGAGTTGGCAGACCAACCCACACCACACAGTCCTGATCTCCACTGGACAACATCTCCCTGTAGACCCGGTCCAAAATTCTAGGTATTTCTGGGTTTGTAAGTTCAAGGTTTTGTGCTTGGGTTTTGTTTGTTTGTTTCCTAGTACAGATGCCAAAATACCAGTTTTTTATGCAACCATCTGCTTCCTGTGTGCTCTGAGCACTGACAGGAGGGCTGTTGGGGTTTTAAGGCTTCAGGCTAGCACTGCAATACTGCACCAGCTAAAGAGCGAAAGCTGTGTGATGCTTGTCCAGGCTGGGCTGGGAGCAGACCCTGTAGCACACAGGTCAGCTTTGCCATTCCCAGCCTTCCTCTCAGATGGAACAAATGGCTCCCTAATGGCCAGCTGATGACTGCACAGTGTGGGTACTAGGATACAGGAGACATGCCAGACATGTCAGTCGGGCAGTGTGGAAGCACCCAGGCATTCTTAAGTGGCAGCTAAATCTGGGTCACCAGGGAATGCCTGTTCCCCAGCCTAACTCAATTCATGCTATTAATCTGATAGAACTCTGAAATAGAGCTTTACAAGCAAAAGACCTCCCCATTTACTGGGTTGACCTCTCTAGTTTCTGCATCCCACTGGTTGGGATTCTGCTGGTTGCTGAGTGGTTGACCTTCAAGCCTCCACTCCAGTTTTACCTGTCTCCTGGAATAGATGGGGCAACAGGAAGTGCTGGGGCCAGAGCCCCTTGGGCTGGACAGCCTAGATCTCTATGTTTCTATTTTCAGGACAAGTGCTCAAATCATTAACATCTTGTGCTTCCTCCCACTTATCCCACAGCCCAGGTGTTTGCCCTTCAGAGGGGAATTTCTATTTTGATTCCCACATAAGCAGGTTTGCACACTGTTGAGCCTTGAATTAAGCAATTACCCGGTCACACTTGGGAGAATAATACTTCCTGGTGCTTATGCCTAGAGTGGCTGCGTGTAACCACACTAAATCATCCCATGAAGGGCCTACAGTTCTCTTTTCTGTTGATGGAGAAATGTGTGAACATCATTTGCGTCCTGCTTCAGAGGCATCTGTCACTGCCTTGCCTGTATGGTTTGCACAGGCACCTGCCCTTAGAGATCTGAATCATTCTGCTGGAGCCAAGCACCTATGTTAGTTCAGATGTTGCAATGAATAAATTGAGTGCCTAAAGCAAGCAGTCTCAATCTGGCTTTCAGGGTCTTCACGTTCACTGGCTGATATAATGAGATAATAGTCCTTGCCCAACTCATAAAGCTGTTGCAAGGTTTTTATTAATTAATACTGGTAAGGCTTTGAAACACAGGGAATAAAATGGGGTTCACAAACCGAGTGTATTATTATGACTTGATGGCACTTTCTACTTCACTTTCACACCGTACCCAAGCAAAGCACAGGGCGGCTGCATCCTCTGATTCATCATGAATCATGAAGAAGAATATTTACAATGTGGATGGTATTGATATATTTACACTAGATAAAATGGTACAGGGAAGAGGGATTAATTCTCACTCCAAGAATGCTGTCCAAAGTGCTGGCAGCTCTTTTTTTTTTTTTTTTTTTTTAACTCTCGGTATTAAACAATCTCTAATGGAGTCCTCAGTCAGCTTGTAAGCAGTGTTTAAGCAAGGTGTGCCAAACTGGAGCTGGATATGTTAGAGTCCTACCAGGATTTGCAGAGGACCTAACTCCTCCCCAGCCACAGTGCTGGCTAGCACAGGTTCTCATTCTCAGCACTGTAGTCCCCCAGGTAGCTTTTGGTCTTCCATTTCTTTAGCAGGATTGATGTTAATTATAGCCATGCAGTTGCAGTGGTGGGCAAGGCACCCAGGAGAAGTTGGTATCCCCAAAGTCCTCCCTGTGCTTAGCATCAGATTAGCACACAAAACTCCTTGGGCTAAGTCCCTTGGCAGGTCACACATTTCATCAAATTACAAAGTAGCTCATTAGGTTCCCAGTCATATTCCTCCTATATGTAAATTCTTAATGAAAAAATATTATAAACTTATTCACTAAGCATTTTGCCTCCACTGTTATATGAAACATAGGTAAAGGCTGCAGGGTAAAGACAGGAGAGGGAGCATCTGCTACTGAACCGTGTAACTGCAGATGATGTCACTAAACATCCAAAGTAGGCTGCCACACCACTGGTCATCAGGAAGAGATGGCCTCAGGAGGAGGTGGCTGAAGGGCCATACAGATGTCTGGAGTGATCCTACCAGATCCTACCAAGGATACATCTTTTCATGTGCATAGCATGTTTTTGCCATATTTTTATGCTCCTGAGAGTGTGCAAGAGGAATCCTGGCTTTGCTGCCTGGCATCAGTCCCGGCAGTGTTCTGTCTGCTAAACTGGACCCAATAAAGGACCCTTTTGTATTGACCCTTCACGCAGACGGACACTCATTTTTCCAACGTCTTTTTGTAACTAGTAAGCAACATCCTCTCTGTTATTACCCCAGAGAAGCTGGGGCTGCCCCATCCCTGGCAGTGTCCAAGGCCAAGTTGGATGGGGCTCTGAGCAGCCTGCAATGGTGAAAGGTGTCCCTGCCCATGGTCCATGGTCTTTAAGGTTCCTTCCAACCAAAGTTGTTCTATGAATCTGAGATTATCATCCTTATGCCTTATGACATTATCAAAGTAGAATTTACGTTTGCCCCCAGTGGCAGTGTCTAATTCAGGGAATAACAGATGTGCTGAACACCAAGTAAAATTTTAAATTCTTTGGCAGTCAGTGGAGTCTCAGGTAAAATGGCCAGTTTTAGTCAAGTTCAGACAGGAGTGAATGTCACAAGAGCGTGTCTCCCAGTGAGAATTCACAAGCCAGTGGAGTTTGGGCTCTTGTTACATGTGCTGTTAAATATTCTGCCTAATTTGTACCTGGTGCTTTTCAGCAGTAAATCTCAGACTAGTTTTACAAGAGAGGTCAGTATCTTTACCCTCATTTCACGGGAGGATAAACCAAGGTGAAGGAGGTCTAATGCCAGGAGATTGGTGTCAGAGCGAGAAACAGCTAATTGCAACAGACTTAAATGCATCATCGTCCATGGGTGTCATCATTCTTATTTATAATAATTCTTACTGTACCATCAACCACAGACCCGTGCAGGCATACCAAAGACAGGAATAGAGCAGTACTGACCTCTTCTCCACAGATAAGGATATGCTCTCCAGGATTTTTTTTTTTTTCCCCACAGAAATGATAAATGAGTTAAAGAAGAGCAGGTGCCATTTCTCCACCTGGGTGATTATGTCCAGAGGCAGTAGAAGTAATTTTTAGGATATGGTTCTCCTCCTATTTACATCAAGCTAGTAGCAATACTTATTTTAACACAATTGCCAAGAGACTTTATTTTTAGATCTCATCCACATAGCATCATTCTGAAATCCTTGCCTTGTTCAAAAAAAGTGAAGACATTTCAATGGGAACATAAAATTCGCTGGAAGAATTATTGCTGCCTCACAAATATATATTGATAGCCTAAGAAGACAGTGATCCTTTCTTTCCCATAATGAGAAATGCTTCAAATCTATAAAGCATCCCTAATATTTTACTTTAAATGACAAAATCACAAGTTGGGTTACCTTTCAGTAGGAAGTTTATAGGTTTTCCAGCTCTTTAAGGGGCTCCTTTGGGAGTCTTATTTCATCAAAATGATATTTTTCTCTTGATGACTATCACACTCCTATAGGAAAATTTGTCAGTGGGGCATAATATTGGTTTAAAAGATCCTAGAAAACAATACAAAACTGAATAAGAAAAAAAAAAAAAAAAAAAANAAAAGAAGAAAAAAAAAATGAAGGCAGAAGACAGTTTATGAAATGCACACAAATAGGAAAAATCCAGCTGCCATGAAGACTGGTCAGCCATATGTATTTCTATAAGCATATGTCAACTTGGTGTGCTACACTTCTCTGTTTTATTTAATAACCATCTTACAGATGAACCTAATAATTGCTGTACTGCATTTACTTCATCGGGCATCCCGCCCAAAGAATATGGAAGACAAGACATGTAGAAATAAAAAAATGGCATGATGTGTCAGTGGAAGGCATCTTTTTCTCCTTTGCCTGAATAACAGATTATTTTTTGTCCTTGTGAATCACTTTTTATATCCTTTTTGTTTCTCTCCCAGCATAATAATAANAAGAAATAGATTTTCCGGACTGACTGCCAAGAAACCCATAAGAACCATCTAACAATGTGCAACTTATGAGTGCCTTTTTTCTCAGCAATAAGTGATATTTTTCAGGCTGAAGAATGACATCCCTTGGGATTTCATGTGCTGCCTTTTTTTTTTTTTTTTCCTTTTTGGCAGAGCTATTTTATTGCACAATAATAATATATTTATTGGGATTTTTAATTTAGAGTCTTAGAACAGGCCTTTGGTGGCTAGGGGAAGTCATGACAGTGAAAAAGATTTNAAAAAAAAAAAAGAAGAAAAAAAAAATGAAGGCAGAAGACAGTTTATGAAATGCACACAAATAGGAAAAATCCAGCTGCCATGAAGACTGGTCAGCCATATGTATTTCTATAAGCATATGTCAACTTGGTGTGCTACACTTCTCTGTTTTATTTAATAACCATCTTACAGATGAACCTAATAATTGCTGTACTGCATTTACTTCATCGGGCATCCCGCCCAAAGAATATGGAAGACAAGACATGTAGAAATAAAAAAATGGCATGATGTGTCAGTGGAAGGCATCTTTTTCTCCTTTGCCTGAATAACAGATTATTTTTTGTCCTTGTGAATCACTTTTTATATCCTTTTTGTTTCTCTCCCAGCATAATAATAAATACTCTTGCTACCTACACTTTGGAAACTCATGGAGTATTTTCTGTCTTCATAATACTTCTGCAAAATCCTTCCTCAAGGAAGCAAAAGTTGAAATGTGACCATTCTATTAGGAAAAAAACAGTAAAGAAGAGAGCCCTCATGGAAACCAATTTTAGAGTAATAGGAATGATTCATGAAGTATGAGGCTTAGCAGAGGAGAAGCCATGTACAGGGATGAGATTTTAATAAGGATGCACTTCCTTTATACTAAGTGAAACCCTGAGAAAAGTACCTTTATATTGTCTGAATGCCTTCAGGACTGGATGTTGCCAAAGGAGATGAAGTTTACAAGCAAAATTAATTTATTCATTGATGGGCAGCCACATCTCAGGANGGGATTTTTAATTTAGAGTCTTAGAACAGGCCTTTGGTGGCTAGGGGAAGTCATGACAGTGAAAAAGATTTCTCTCTGAGAAACAATATCCCATTTTTAACCATAACATCTGGCCAAAATTTGAATGATATCTTGAGGCTCTATCATGAAGATATTTGTGGATCACTGACTAAAGACCAGCCCTAAGGTGGTTTTGATAGTTTAGGAATCTGGAAGAAATCCCATTGGACAAGCTTGTGATGGCAATATTGTCACAAATCTTCATTTCAAATTTCATCAGTTAATATTTATGTAGATCAAGACACCCTTCCCTTAGACGTACTGCAAATGATGCTACCAGGTTTGGAGACATGAATTAACAGCTCACCATCTACTCCACTTGATCCTCAGTTGTCTGTTGGTTTTGTCAGTGGAACTACACTCCTTACTTCCAGTGTCTGCTTATTTTTCACCTTTTCCTCTGAACTAGGAAACTGTTTGGTTTACAAGGAGAAGAAACCAGGAGATATCTACATGTTACAGTCCCATTCTTCATGAGAATTTTTTGATGTCACAAAAAGCGATGTGTACCCACAGAGCTTTACACAACCTAATTAATGACCAGTTGACACTGTGCCTCTAATTGTCCGCAACTGGAAGCAAAAATGCCACCTGTGAGCCAAAGCTGATTAATGCTATTCGTTGATGAATCTATTTTTTTTTTTTTAAAAGGAGCCAAGGGAGAGCTGCAACAGCCTTGAACTTTCGCAAGGACTGCCTCTGCTTTAGGGGAATTTTGATCTTGCCTGCTGTTTTGTTTGCTTAAAAAAATGGTGATGTCTAATCTTCAGGAACGTACCTCATCATCCAACCCACAAACTGTTGGCAAAATAATAAACCTACACAGAACGTACTGTTAGATCCTTTTTTTAAACTTCTTCCTTTCAGAGGTATAAATCACAGCTTTTTGCTTTTGCAAATTAAAGTATAGACTTTGCACTGGGTAGTTGGCACTGGTTTTTCCTGGCCAAATGTTCCATTCTGGCTCCAAAGAAACTGTGGACGTTGAGTTGGCTATAGTTTGTCTTTGAACTCATTTGCAAGAATTCAGTCTTCAGAGGCCTCCAAAAAAAGTAATATATAGTTTATTTATTAAATTGCAGTTTAACTCTTTTGTGTACTAAATTACAGGTGGTAATTCTACTTCAGTTTTTAATTTGTTTTATTTTTCTGGCTGATTTTCATGGAAGGTTTGCCTCTTCTAGTTTACATAAATGCTATCATCCTGCCATGTAGGTCCAAAAAGTCTGTACCTTTCTGATTATCTTACACAGCCTGGAAAAGATCCTGAAAATAAAACAATTCTTTTGCTAGCTGGTTACACAAGTAAGTTTCAAATAACTCAACTGTTATTTAGTAAATATACATTATATTTCCAGAAATCTTCTCAGCTATGTATTTGCCTTTATGTCTTTGTAATGTAGTAGAGAAACAGGCCTATTGCTGCATCTTTTGCTGTTAAGTTGCCCATGATGTATTTCTAAATAATTTTGAAAGGAATACTAAATTCTAAATAGTATGGAATAGGAGTGCACCATGGTCTCTCTCCTGGAGCAGCTTCTGGTTTTGTCTGTCAAGCACAGTTTGAAGTTTTAGTCAGCTGGCTGTTCAGCAAGAAATAAGTGATAGTTATTGATGCATAAAACATTGCAGGTCTTGTGTTAATCTTGGACTTTTCCCTGTAGCATCCTTGAACTGCTTTCTTCTGCAATGCTTCCTTTCCATTGATGCGATGCCATCTTTGGTGCTCTAACAAAGGGCTATATAAATGTTTGGAACCCGGAACAGATGTTTTTGGGCAGCTTTCATTCAGTTTGCCAAGCTCAGGCATAAAACAAGATCCTGACCGCTTGTGGTTACTGTAGATGGGATGATTTTTTCAAAGGAAGAGTAAGCGTGCTGGGCTGAATGACTTCCTGTCTTCTGGCATCCTACCACATGTCTTCTTTACGATACCATAATGTTTCCCAAGTTTGCTTTTGTTTCATTCTCATAATTGGCTTTGTATATCCACTGACTGATCTGATTTTCCTATCAAGACAAGGCTGTTCACTCCAGATTTTCACTAGTGTAACTGAGAGGAAAATTTGGTCCGTATGCTCTGTAATAAGATATATCATCACTGTCAATATTTTTCTTCTTCCCATCACTCCCCTGCCATATGGCAACTTCACAGGAAAGAACTGAACTGCATATGTTCTAAGTAGAACTTCTTCATTCCCTGCAAAGTAGAGGTTGGTTTTAATATCACTCAGATTAAAAAATGGAGGAAGTCCTTTATCCTTTAGCATGAAATTTTCATTTAATTCTAGCCACCGAAAAGCTGGGCAACCTGTGGAAACTTGTCATCTGAGCTCCTCCTACAGTCACAGGAAGGAGGAAGCAGCTTTGAGAGGATGTGAGACTCATCACATCCTAAGACTTGGGGGAAAATTTTATTTTCATGAACATGAGTGCAAATCTCTTCAATACCCACTGGTCTTAATGGTGTCGAACTGATGAATTGAGCTGCAGACCCAAAGGCATCTACCCGTCTGTGCTGGTGGTTGGAAAGAGGACAGAGGATTATTTTCCTGAGCGGATGCTAGCCTGCTCTCAGGTGTGCTTTGGTTTGCGGCTGGCAACTATCTCCAAATAACAGCTGAGCATGACTCAGTGGGCATCGAGAGCCAGGGATGGCTTTCAGTCAGCAAGACACAGATGAGGTGATAATGTTTCAGCTGGGAGCTTTGATCCTAGTGAAACAAGCCATTCCATTTGTTTTCAGGGGCAGTGTGTGCTGGCTCATTTTATTTACTGATTTAAACATAGCCCAAGAGGTGTAGTATAGGCAGTGGGGTGAAAAAAAAAAAACCATACAGGAAAATGAAAGATGAACTTGAAAGTTTCTCATTGTCTGAAACTGAGACTTGTGTGTAAGCAGCAATTCAAGAGAAAAGAGCCACTGTTAGTGTGTCTTTTCTTATTTTAAAATTTCAAAGGCTCTTCTTGTTGTTGCTGCTAGAAAGTGACTGACAGTGACTGTGGAAAACAGTATTTGCAAAGGAAGATTCCAGGACCCACTCTACCTAAAGGACTTTCTAAGACCAGTCACCTCACAGACCCCCCTTGAAGCCATCATTTGGAAACTGATGTCCAGAAGGTCTGCACTCCAGGAAACACCCTCCATCACACAAGTGTTTCTGAACACTTTCTGAGCTCTGCCTGCTGGACTTTAAGACTTGGGACAACTCTGCCTTAAACACTTTCGCTGTTCACCACAGAGGACTCAGATCAAGCAACAAGCAGTGCAAAAACTTCCAGCCACTTTCAGCCACTGCTATGATACCCAGGGACCATGAGATAAATTCAGATGAATAACCCTATTTCTAAGTTTCTTCCAGGGAGTGTGTGGGCGTTGCAGACATTTAACTGCCCGGCTATTCATTTGCCTGCACTAATAGTTTCCATACTAGCTGACTGACCAACCTCCCTGATGTGTCGCATCAATTTTCTTACTAAATATGAAATAATGAATGTCAGGAATGAGCCTCGAAAGCTCCTCATCTCCCAGTTTGGGTCTTGGTGCCAAGTGTCTGGCTGGCATCGTCTCCGGGATTCTGCAAACAACATCTGCATGAGCGTGCGGGTTGTGTAACTCTTAGAGTGAGCCTAAGTGGCTGCCATGATCGCTGAGCAGCGCTGATTAGAGCTGCCCTGCCAGAGGGAGGCTTTGCAGCATGCAGGACAGACAGCCAGGCTCAGCCTTTCCCGGGAGAGAAAAGGGGTACCGGAGACAGCAGCGCATCATTTACAGGAGTGACTCTGGGAAGATTTCCCTTTCCCCACCAGGATCTCTCTGGCCCCAGATGTGATTAATGGCGCATCTCTACTGGAATGATCACTGCTGTGATGAGCAGAAAATGAGTGATTTGGAGGCACTGACCCACCCCAGTAGCTGCCTTGGGGAGTGACCTGGAGAGGAGCAGTGTGCTGGAGCTGGGGGATTTGGGAGGATGCATAGGAGACCCCAACTCCTGACTGACAGCACATGCTGCTGCTGACCTGCTCAGCCTCTGAGAAGTCCAGTAACATCTCTGTTAATAAAAGAAAGGTCCCAGGTGCTCCTCCTACAGCCCATGAAGTCTGATGTGATGCTGTACAGGAAGGCAGTGCAGGCAGCATGCTGGAGCCCTGTGACTCAAATGCCATTAGTTCTCTGGAGCATCCTGTCACTGCCTAGGAGGAAAAGCTTGAATGTTTGAGCTGTAAAAGAGAATTACACTTTGCTTCCTTCCCCCTGGCAACAAGTATATGCTATCAACCCTTTTCACAGAGGCCGGATGGACTTTTCCTGTTCTTCAACCAGTTTAGTGCAGCCAATATAAAATAAATATTTTAAACCAGCACATGACAGTTTATTTTTGTAAAAAGGCTGAATTTTTTCATTTCTCATGCCAACACTTCCTTAAGTTAATTTTTTAAATTACTATCAAAACCATTGCAAAACCAGTCAGTAGGGTGCTTCTAGACAGGTACTAGGACTATCCTTGTTTGCTGTTTATGTTAACGCTAAGGGCTAAAGGTTGGCTCTTGTTCAATATCTGAAACTTTCCAAAGAAAACAGTCAGCAAAGCGTAAATAACTAAACCACATATGCAAAAATGACACTGAAATATAATGTGATGGGTCAAACTTTAGTTGGGTTAAGTCAGGCATTTAGAGTAATCCTTCTTTACTCCTCTTAAATATCATGTAGGTAAGTCATGACAGCTCACTCAGTGCAGGAAAAGCTTGCATTATCCTCAAGGATGAATTCAGGACCTCAGGAAGCTACCACGTCAAATGAAAAACAGAGACAACAGGCAATGGCTTAGCAGCTTAAGCCATATGCCACAGATCAGTCTAGCCATAATTTCAAACGCCAGAAGGATCATTACCGAGCTAATGCAGATCTATTGAGTGCTTGGCCATTTACTGCAGGCAGAACAAGTCCTCTGAGTTAAATCCTAAGAAATTAGATCCTTTGGGGCTTTAATGGCTATTAAAAATCGCAGGATATTTTCATAAAGGGTGGAGTTTATCAATCTTTTGCCCTTAACCAAATTAGTCCTTTCCTTCTACAAATGCACTTGCAGTTCCTTATTGCAAAAGGAAGATGGGAGAGGGAGAGGGATTGAAACTCTCCTGTGATGTGCTCTGTCTTGCAAGAGCTGTACTCCTGTCATCACTGCAACTCAAAGGCACTGGATTTTTGCAATGAAAACCTCAGAATATTGTTCTTGGAGTTTCTGTAGTAGTGGCTGGGCTACAGCCCTGAAAGCTTGTTCTGCATTTAGGACTAAACACAGTTCACATCTATGCAAATTCAATTCTCTGTGTGTCTCAGGTGCTTGGCATCCCACTCCAGCAGTGTCTGCATTGGCCCCAGGCTGGGCTGGCCTGGCCTTCAGCTGTCATGGAAGTTTTGCAATCAGGGACAACTTGTGAGCATAAACACTTGCACATAGACACTGGGGTTTGTATCACCATGGTCAGACCACAATAACAAGAACTGGTCAGGAGTCAAACCCCTCTGTAATCTAATTATAAAACAAAAGATAAAGGGCAAAAGTTGGTGCAGGAGCAATGGGACAGTATTGGTGAGTTTGACAGGACTGGTGTGACTGAAAGGGTTTGTAGGTGCCACCACAGAAACAGAGAATTGGAAGGCAAGCAGTGAGATAACTCCGTGAGTGATTAGAGGAAACCTCATTGGAGTGTAAAAAATGCCGTGGGAGATAGTGCAGAAGTGTTTAATTTGAGAATTATGTGGAAGGCTGATGGAAAACTGTGTGACAGATTAATCACAGCCAGCCACCATTTGCGTAGAGAATGGGAGATGTTACCCTGTTGAAGGCTGAGACAATTGGGTTGGTTCAGCTGGGAAAAGAGGCAGCTTTGGGGTGACCTGATTGTGGCCTTCCAGTACGTGAAGGGGGCCTGCAGGAAAGACAGAGAGAGACTATTTACAGGGGTCTGGAGAGGCAGGACAAGGTGGAATGGCTTGAAATTGACAGAGGGGAGGGTTAGAGTAGATGTTAAGAGGAAATTCTTTGCAGCAAGAATGATGAGACCCTGGCACAGGTTGACCAAGAAAGCTGTGGCTGCCTCATCCCAGCAAGTGTCCAAGGCCAGGCTGGACAGGATTTGGAGCAACCTGGGAGAGTGGAAGGTGTCCCTGCCCATGGCAGGGGTTGGACGTAGGTGATATTTAAGGTCCTTTCCAACCCAAACCATTCCATCATTCTGTGATTCTTTGATTCTGTGATGGGATGCAAATATGAAGAGAAGGATTGGGATTCAAGTCCAGACTCAGACACCTGAATATGGGCAATATGGACAAAAGAAAACCAGGGTAATAACGAAGGTATGACTGCGATTACCACAGTGTAGATGCTTCGCTTCCGAAAGGATGCGGATCAGGATTGCCTGCTGGTGTATATTCACACACAAATCTCTTGGCTTGATGGAAAGATACTCAGTGAAATGTGATCCCTATCCTTAAAATCTCAGCATCCCTGCATTATAACTTATTGGTGCTTTGTATTTCCATCTGTCACGGGTAGTCCTTCAACATTTCCAGTGAGTGAGAGCTGCTGATGCTGGGAAACAGGCACCGGTCCAGGCTGGAGTTCTTCAACATCCTTCTATGAAACTCTGGCAAGATTCAGAGATGTTAAGTGTCTTTCCCAAACTTGGATTATACCGAGCAGTAGGAGCCAGATCTCCTAAATCACTGATCTTTAGAAATCAGCTGATAACATTCTCATGGCTTTGTTTTAATGATCTGTTATTTAAAATGGAATGATGTTGGAAAATTGTCAGAGTATCTGAAAACAGCCAGCAAAGTTACATTTAATGGATCATATATTTTTAATTCATTTTCTATTTTAGATTTTTATTGAGATAGCTCACCCCAGTAAGGAAAAATTGCATTTTGCCTTTCTCTTTCGGTTTAAATTTGTGGTGAGGAACACAATGTTTAAATTCTTAGTTTGGAATAACTCTACCTGACAAATAATAAAACAGAAGAACAGATTTATCTGTCAGATAAAGACCTTGGAGCATTTTGTAAAGAATGTTTGAAAGATCAAAACATTACAGGTTTCTCACCAACGCTGGGAATTGAAAAGTAAACAGAATTACCAAGAGATCTGACTGAAAGAAAATAAATTCTAAGAAAAAAAAAATCCTCTTAAATACATTGTTCTCTCTCCAGTGTTATATTAAACCAAGAATTACACTGGTGCTGAACAAGTAATTTATACCAGTGCAAATCCAAATAGTTTCAACAAAGATGAAGGAGATCTTTTATGTTTAAAGTATCATTACCAGCAAAAGGCTTTGGAGCATTTTCCATTTTTAATTACTTCAGCACCATGCAGAGCAGCAAAGCACAAGTTTGAACTACCTTGCATGGGTTCTGAAAAGTCAAAACCTGATAACTGATATAATAGATGGTGCCTACATGGCTGAAAAGCCTAAGGAAGCAATCCTTTATTCCAGAGATTTGAGATTAAATCCCATACAGCTTGAAACTCAGTGAAAATTGCAGTGTAATGGATTTTCAGCCTGAAATGAGTTGGTCTGCAGTGAAGATCCTCTTGGAGATACAACCAAAGATTTGAATCAACATGACAGTTTCCTGTCCTTATGGAGCAGACCAGATGACTGGTTAAGATTAGATATATAACTTTTAGGTGGCTGGAATATGAGATAAATCCCAGCCTCCCTTGCCTCTTTCTTCATCCCCTGCACTGAGCATCATCCATCTTTATAACAGCACCACTGGAGGTACCCAGCAGAAATACTTCAAAAGCTCAGCTGGCAGAGAAGTGGAGGGGAACTTCCACTGCTACTACATCAGCTGGTGTTGAATGTTCTGGAAGTTTGATCCCCTTCTTCAGCCACCACCCAAGCCTTTCATTCTCACTGACTTTTATGCTGACTTTCATCTGTCCGGGGAAACCCACACTGGGTTTGGACTTCTAGTGGGTTGACTCCTCAGGTATTCCCACCTGTAGGAAAGAAGAGTTTTCAGAACCAGGTGTAATCATGGTGATGTGGGAGAGGAGCATAGGATCATGGGTTTTATTTGATCATTCACATTAGCTGTACTGACTTTGTAGGACGCCTTTAACAAGTAGTTACTTTTTAACAGATAAGAAGGCAAAATATTGTGTTAATCTCACGTTCTTGCATGTCTTAACCAGAAAATTAGCTGGAATTTGGTGGTTCCATTACTTAGCAGCTGAGATTTTCTCTGTTTGTGGCCGTATGGGTGGAAAACTAAGCTTTAAATAATGAGGGGCTATGAATCAAGACCCCCTAGCACACAAATATAACCTGTCATGGTGCTCCCCTGTGGGAGAAGAGGTCAAGAAATACTTTGTTGCTGGGGTAGGTGGAGAAAACACTTCTGTGGGAGGATCAGACCCATCTGCCCTTGATCCAGCATGCTTATACAGCTGGGCTTGCACGAACTCTGCAGCCTCCCAGCTGAATTGCAGCCTTGTACTCACTTTAGAGCCATCTATTTCTCCCCACTGTGTATGTTCCTACCTAAAAATCCATAACTGGTCTCGCGTCGAATCAATGCTCCCAGTCAACTTGTATCTAAACAAATTGAATGAAGCTGAGAGCTCTGTAGATCCTCTTATTTATCCCATGACAAGCAGAGAGACTCCCAGTTCTTCTACTCCTGACAACTTTGTCAATAAAATCTGCAGATTGCACAATATAAAGTTGCTTTATAATTCATCTCCTTGACAATAACAGAACCTTTGAACAGGAATGCTTTATGTGGTTATCACAAGAACAGTGCTCAAATAGAGGCTGCATCAGTAAAGTGCAGAAGTGTCTTCTTTTTCCTCTTCTACTGTCACATTTCAGGCAATTTTTTGATGTAATGAAAAAAACCCAGATTTTATTTTAAAGAAGACTTTCTGTTTGACTGGCAATTAGATCATAAGTAGCAATCATAGGACTTATTAGATCATATATTCCACTCTCCTTCCATTACAGGATTGTTTTTCAGACCTCAGGTCTAATTTCATTATTTCAAAAGGACAAAACATCAGACTTACAGAAAGTAATGTAATTGCTGCAGTATTTCCCTTCAAAGGACATTTTTAGTCAGTACCCACAAAACTGCTGTTGAATAAACAGCAAGTGGAAATATGTCAAGTGGATTTCTGTTTGATTGGGTTGGAGGCAATATCAGCTCACCTATCTGCCCTAATTTATGAGGATGTAGTACGAGATGTTTTAAAATTATGCCCCAGATTTTTAATATATACATCATTTATCCTAAATTTACAGTTACAGCTAGAGATGTTTAGTCTGTTATGTAAATACTCAGCCAGGTTTTAAAATAAAAGATAGAATTTTCAAAGCCAAACAAAACACTGCTTTTGAAGTTTCATTCATTTTAGTAGAAAGGCGTACGTCAAAATCCTGCCTTAGGATTTAGGTGGGTGGATCGCATGTTTAAGCAGTGATCTCAATCTAATCTAAAAGAACAACCCCAAAGTGGAATTAGACACACATTCTTAGTATCCTATTTGTTTGCCTCTGAGAAAAATTCAATTGACTGTTTTGTTTCAACTTTGAACTTTAATTCTTAACTTTAGACTAACTGAAACAAAACTGACTCTGTATGAACCATTTTCAAGTTAATTTTATGTAACAGGACAGAGTTCTCCATCTCCAGTTAAACACTTGGCTAGAGGTTCAGGAAAATGAACAAATGTCTGGGAGTTAATGGTACTGACACTGATACAGTGGCATGACAATTTCATGTCGGTGCTCTTCAGGCAAGGACACGATGAGGTTTTACCAAAAATAAACTAAGGAGAGAAATAATGTTTCCTCATTTTACAGATATGTGAGGAATGCTTGGAAGCATCAGGTGACTTGGCTGTTTTCTATGACTGTTTGCAAAAGATGGAAAAAAATTATTGATTCACTTCCAGTTTCTCTGGGGGTTTTTTAAGTGTATCTACATTAGTGGGAGGGCTGAGATTCATAGATTATTTGGACCCTGCCAGTGCAGCAGAGCCATTTGCACATGGTATAAAATATGCAACAGAGCCATTGCACACTGGTGGGGTTTGTGTTTCGGTGAACCAGTCTGTGCTTCAAATGTGCCATTATCCCTCAGAAGGAAGTTTTGTTTTTACTCTTGAATCAGTTCACATTGTTAATGTGCTCATCAGCCAACTCAGGATATACAGACAGCTGCAAGGAATCTAATTAACATTTGACTACAGAAGAAGAAGTTGCAATCTACTGTACTATTTAATCTGTCAGTGAGGGTCTGGATTAGAAATGGCTCAAGGATTTCTCTGTAGCTTTTCCTCTGTTTTAATGTAATAGAATCATAGCTATTAGAGGTGGAGAAAACCTATTAATTTAGCTTGGCCATCTAGCATTCATGTTACTTTTACCCTTTGGATGACCCTTAAAAAAGTTCTTCCTCTGTTTGCCTCCACCAAACACCTGCAGATTGTTATCCTCTGTACCTTTACTCATCATTTACTTAGGCTGCAGTAATTAATGTAATATTTCCCAGAAAATCAAAACTCCCAGTGTTCTTCCCATGCTAGTTTCTCCTTAAACACCAAACAGTACTCCAGCATTATCTCCATCACGGTAAACAGTGTTCTTACCATCTAGAAGTACCTGTGTCTTATATTAAAATCTATCTGCTATTTAGTTTAAGGTCATGATTAGTGTATTAGTGAAAGAATCATTCAAAGCCACTCCATGATACATTTTTTTTTTTGTAAGAGAAGAAAGAATAATGTAATTTCTGTGTGATAACTGTTCTCTAATGAATAGAAGATAGGGCTAAAGTAGTATGAAGCACGGGGCAGTTGAAAAGGAGAAGCTTTTTCAAATTAATCTGAATGTTCAGAGAGGTTTTTTTCGAAACAAATACAAACAACAAATTGTTTGGATCGGATAGAGAGATTGTGTTGACAGCAGACATATGAATGATACTGTTTTTACAGATGGACTGGTGAGAATCAAATTGAAGCTATTGATCTGTATTTGTGTAGGATCCTGCTAAACAGAAAGCTTTGAGGGCTTTGCCATTAGCAGCATAGTTCATTTTACCAACTTGGAAAGGCAACACGCTCTGTTTCTATTATACACACTCCATTGCTAGCGCAACAGAAGATGCCTAGACTTCAAAAATGTCAAGAGCCCTTCTGCAGAGATGGGGATAATCCTTTAGAGATATAATTAAAAGCTTTTTCTCTTCCCTCAACAGGCACAGGCAGAAAAGATAACTCTTCTGAGGCAATACTTCGGCAGCCTGGAAAAAATCTAAGTTAACTTTTTAACTTCATTAGCTTTGCATCTTCTGTTCAGTGGAGACTGAACACAGACTGAAAAGAGCAGGATGTAAGTCCAACAGTCCAACAGAAAGTCCTCAGGTCTCAAATTGATTAGTGCCTTTGGAAGAGAGTAGAGAGAAGCACAGATCTTTCTTAAGCAGGGCAAGTTTGGGCCTTCTCTCCCTAGAGTCTGTGTTGCAAGTTCTCATTAGTGCCCGATCTCCTTGGGAATCTGAGCTGGTGGAAACAAGGAAAAAGCTTATTTATCATGATGGTTGCTGGTGGGACTGGGACCACCACCACCTGATCAGTTGGGAGCACATAATTGTAGCCAGTGGGCAGTAGGAAACTGCAGCAAGTGTGAAAAGAAACACTGAGACTCCCTCTCTCTCTCTCTCTCTTTATTTCTTTCTTTTCTTTATTTTTTAAGTATATGATTCATGAAATTCATTTGTTGTTACAGGAAAGATGGTTTTATCAGCTGAAACATATTTCTTTCTTGTTTGCTTTGATATTATCAGACCTAAGTAGAAGGATCACGTTTCAATATGACATCCATGGATTAATGCTAGATAAGGGCAAAGTATTTGAACCTTTGTGATCAGATTCCCCCATATGCACAGTAACATTTCTCTTATCGGGGAGTGGAAAAGTAATTGAGGCATCTGATTTCAAAACTTGAAAAGATATCCCATCTGCTTCCAAGTCACTGGGAAGAAGAATGTGTTAACCTTAAACAAACTTTAGATCAAATTATTTCATCCCTGTGCTTACACCCTGTAACGCTCTCACCTAGGAAGGCTGTAAGTTGCACTTAAGCAGTTTTTTCTTCATGTGTAGTTAATTCTTTTTAATTTTTGCTGTTTAAGTGGAGATGATAGGAATAAAAAAGCCTACAGCTGTAGTGTCTCGTCATGTATTGCAAAAGAAGGTCTATAGGAAATTAATTAACTTAGACATAATACAGTGAAATCCAAATTTATCTATTTTTTTGTTAGTGGAAAAAAAAGTCATAAATTTTCAGTCCAGTAAAAATTAATTTCAGGAAGACAGGAACAGTCTACTGTAGTTACATTCCTAGTTCTCTGCTGCTGTCAACAGAGTTGCATTGCCAGAAAGGTCGGCAAAGCACAGAGGAGTATTTATCCATATTTGTGGGTTTTTTCTACATTTCTGAAGCTGGAAGATGACTTTCTCTTGCCGTTTGAGCTCAGCCATGGAAAAGACGACTTTTAACACTGATGTTTGGTGCAAATGACAGCTGTAGTGGAGTTGCCAATGTAAAAATTTGCTGAAGCTCAGCAGAGATTTGGCTGTCACTGAAAATAATGCTAAATCTATATTAAAGTGTGGAAATGAAAAGGCTTTCATAATTACTATGTTCACATGTATTATTTAATGGCTGTGAGTTAAAAATGGCCAGATTCTTGTTAATTAGTTTATCGCCAGTGATAGGGTGTAATGATGTTTTAAATAAAGTCTGTGTAATAGACAGGCTTGAACATACAAACCTTAATGCAATAAGCGTCTTTATCCTAGAGCAGCTTATAGTATGAAATGGCCTTAAATTAGGAATGAAATAGATTTCAAACCTTTTTAAACTGTAAAAGAGATATAATGAGGATATAATGTGGGTCAAAGTTGGTTCAAGCGCAGATAGAGATAGCCAAAACACTGTTTGTGGCTGTTTCAAATACCACAGGAGCCATATCATCTCAGCAGCCATAAACAATTTTTGATTCAGAGATGGATGGAGCTTATATGAGACGACACTTCCACACATTTAACTGCAATTTGTTTCAAAAAAAGCAAACAGCCCTTAACTACAGCATGCTGCAGAACTCCATTAGAATGCCTTTTTAGCAAGGTTATGAATTTTCAGTAATTGCTGTGGTAATCCATATTTAGCATCTGCAGGATTACTTTTAATCAGCTTTGAGGATATGATTTGACACCGTTCTTTTTATGCTTCACCATTTTACTGGTTAGACTATGAAAAAATTCCATCGTTTGCTGACTTAATTTAAAGCCAATAACGTAAAACTGAGGATAACAGGGAGGAGGGAGATTTGGTTACCAGCAAAAGATGAGGAAAATGGCCATGTGTTGTTGTAAAAAGAGCACTCATTAGATCAATAATTGTGGTAATAAAGAGAGACTTTTTTCTGCTGTAGAAATTTTCCTCCATAGATCTCAAGGCCTTTGTGCGTTAAGAGTAGCACGCATTCTGCATATTTCTACATATTTTTATATGGTTCTCAAAAACATCACCTCTGCACATGTGTGTTGTATATATTATTTCTTTGCAGCTGCCTTCCTCCCAAATATCTTATTGTTTGTATGCTTTAGGACCAAATCATGACATTCTTTTTGCTCATGGTGCGGCTGATGCCTTTGTCAGAGATACTCTCTCCAGGGGACGTTTTGGGGGTTTGCCTAGACAATGGATATACAGGGGCTGCATGGTCTAGTGGTGGACCTGGCAGGGCTGGGTTAGTGATTGGACTCAACCTTAAAAGGCCTTTCCTGCCTTAATGGTTCTATCATTCTGTGATAAGAGAGTTTCCAACCGAGTCATCCTTGCCTTGTGCCTTGGTGGGTGGGTTTCACTCTGTTCCCTGAGAGGTGGAAAGTTGCCAGTGTGACGTGGTCACAGCAGTGAAGTGAGTCCTCAAGGCTTGCTAAACACAAGGTCAACAAATTCCAGTTAAAATAGGGAGAAATAGACTACTTTCATGATGCTTGTTTTAAAAATCACAGTGTTTGATAAAATATAAGTAGTGCTTTAATCTGTTTACAAATCTATCCAAGATAAATTGCTAAGTACAAATTCAAATGGCCCCCTCCAAGACTCTCCTCTGTGTTTAGTGAAAAGATAATTGGACTTAATGATTGCAGGAAAAGTACTGAATGTAACATTGTCAGAAAAATATCTTTCCTTCTCTTTAGCAAGGACGGTAAATCCTTAACAGAGCAAATGTCCACAGTGTTCTACAGCCAGCCTTCCTCGACCCTTACATCAAGGTCTGAGAAAGCAGTTCAAAGAATTAGTGCCTGTTTCATGCTGTTCTTGTAACAGGATCATCTCCACTAGCAACAGGAATGGCAATATTCTCATTTTACAGAGACTGCTTTGTAGCCACTGGATGGGAACAACTTTAGGATAACTCCCAGCAGCCTGGGAGGAAGAATGTGAAGCTGATTTTTAGCTTAAGGCATCGAGTCCAGCAAGCTATCCGCATGCAGTGCCCTGTGAATTGAAAATGTGTAAGTCTGAGGCAGCCTCTGATTTTAGTTCAAGGTCTCTGATTTTTATTAATGTTGTCAGTCTGTCAGTTGGAGAGGTACAAATGATTTGAAAGATACATATTCAAGGAGTTCTTCAATGTGACCTTATATAAATTTCTTATAAGGTTTAGGAAATGTCCTCCAAATTTGAATGTCTCCTTTAATCCTCATTGTTCCCAAGGCTCTTTTTCTCCCCCACCAGCCTATAAATGAAGAACATAGAGTGTTTTTCCTCTTCAGCTCCTTAATGTCAGTCAATTGACTGAACCAAAGTTAACAGGACTCCAATGTCTCTCAGATGCTCCTGTGGTAAGTGCTAGTACCAGGTCCTGGGTAAATACATAGACCTGTTCTTACTTCAAGTGAAATGAACAACGCAGCAGCCATTAATTTCACTCTCAGCCAGACTGTACTTCAAACCAGACAATAAAAGGCTTCTGACTTGACAAAATCCACTGAGAAAAATAAAATCCAGTTGTTCCGTAGCCAGGGCAAGAAGACAATTTACTGGGAATTGGAAATGTGCTGGATCTCACCTGCGAGGCTGGCAAGGCAAGGGGCCCTTGTGCCACCTCCCTCTGTGCCTGTGCCGTGTTCTCCTCGAGGGGATGACGTGCGGGACCATGCCAAAGCACTGCCGACACGTGGGGCATGAAAGGCACACTGGTGACAGGGACACCTCGCTTCACCTCGGGCCTGGCACGCCCAGCGCTGCTCCCCCCATGCTGGCACTGCTGACTTGGGCAGGAGTTGAGCCTAGCTGACTAGTCTGTCTCCAGCACAGAACCATAGACTAGCCAGAGCTGGAAGGGAACCACAAGCAGCATGGGCTCCTACTCCTGCCCTGCACAGGACTGCCCCGGGAATCCCATCACATGCTGAAAGCACTGTCCAAATGCTTCTGGAACTCTAGCAGGACTGGGGCTGTGATCACTTCCCTGGGAAGCCAGTGTCTGTGCATAATCACCCTCTGGGTGAAAAACCTTTTCTTAATACCCAGCCTAAACCACCCCCGACTCAGCTTCAAGCCATTCCCTTGGGTCCAGTCACTGGTCATCAGAGAGGAGAATTTAGTGCCGCCCCTCATCTTCCCCTCACGAGGAAGTTGTAGTCAGCTATGAGGTCTCCCCTCAGTTTTCTCTTCTCCAGGCTGAACAGGCCAAGTGACCTCAGCTGCTCCTTGTGTGGTTTCCCCTCAAGGCCCTTCACATCTTCATGTCTCTCGCAGTGCTCTCTTTTTGCAAGACCTGGAGGCTTCAGCAAGGGAATGGAGATCAGCTGACACGCAGGGGTGTGCAGGGTGGGAGCTGAGAGCTGGTGATTTTTTGTAGCAGGGCAGAGGATGGCTGGCAGCCCTCAACTCCACAGCACAGCAAAGCAATGTTTCTGAGGATGCTTGCAAGGCAAAGAGCAAGAGATGGTTGTGCCTGGAGAGTCCCAGAGATGAGAGAGGTTAAAATATGTGAGTCTGCAGGCAGAGAGGTGAGCCTGAGGAGACATGTGGAAGACATAAAACCTGAAAGCTGTGAGACCATAGAATCACAGAATGGTTTGTGTTGAAAGTAACCTTAAAGCCCATCCCATTCCACTCCCGCTGCCAGGGGCAGGCACACCTTCCATTACACCAGGTTGGTCCCAGACCCATCCAACCTGACCTTGGACACTACTAAGGATGGGGGGCATACCAGTACGATGCAGTTCTGCAGTATTTTAGAATGGTTCATCTGGGGAAAACATTGTTGAAATGTGAGATGATGGTCCAGGGAAATGTACAGTAGGGAATAGGGCTGCCATCTTTCTGAATGGGTCCTTGAAGACTCATGTGATGCTGGTGTCACCCACCACTGCAGTGGCACCAAGACTGTGTCTAGGATGGCACCCAGCAGGTTTGCTGGGTGTTAAGAGGATGCTGAGGGTGCCTGGGAGGAAGAGTGGATCTGTTCATACAGAGAAGGAGGGAAGGGATGAGTTATGGTGGGGATGAAAGAAGTGAACAGCATTCAAGACAAAAAAATTAAACCTTTTAAAGTCCTTCAGGCTCCAGCAAGCAACCTAAGCACAAGCTCACTTTCAAGCATGCAAGTGGCATCAGTAAAGTCTGCAGGCTGAGTCCCAATTTCCAGCAAGCCCTGTTTTGGTAGGTGTGGCAGGCTGAAACCCTAATAGGGAAAAATGCCATTTTTATAATTTAAAAGACAGCTGCATGCAAGTAAAAATGAAGTCCAAGTGAACTTGGTCTGTGCTGCTGGATTGGACCCTTCAGTGCAGGCTGGTCACAAAAATGTCTGTTGCTCAGATTCCAGGGCTCATTTTTCTCCAGGAAAACTGTGTATTTTTCATGCACCAGCCTGCCTCTTCATGCAGCAGCACTGCAGGGCTGTGCTGAGCTATCTGCATTGATCTGGTAAATGAAAGGCCCCTTGCTGGCAATGAAGCACAAACTCCCTGAGCCCTGAAGCAAATTGGAAGATGACAACTCAGACAAGCAGTGGCAGTGCCCTGTTATATGCAATTGTATGTTTATAACATAGATGTGTATGTGTATACAAGTATTTGGTCAGAAAACATCCAATATCTATGGTCCCCCTTACTTCAAGGTATTTCAGGAGATTTTTTTTTTTTTAATTCCAAATGTTTTCAAAACCAGAAAACTGAAAGTACTACAGACCAAATATATGCTTGCCTATGTATGTATAAAAATGTAACCTTCAGAAACCCTGAGAAGTGAATGACATCCTTAAACATAGACCAGTGGCCAAGAAAAATGTTTGTGTATGGGGCTGAAAAGTGTGAAGAATATAATTTTTCATCAAATCATGGAAATCAGAGATAAAAAAGACCTATTAGATTATCCTGGCTATTCCCTTGGCACTGAGATACAGGAGAGCAGAAAAAGAAAGAAACAGGCAAGAAGAGCATTAAAGCTATGAAATGTCTGCTATGAAATGTCTATTTTTTCAGAAATCACAGTGCAAACAGAAGTCCTGCGACAGCCACTGCACATTATGTTGTTTGAGACCCGTCAAAACTGATATAAAGAAAGAAAAAAGAATTTGGAGCTTTCTTTAAAATGCCTTGGGCTTTTCCTTTCTCACATAACAAGTTTTCCATAAACCGTAATGCTGAGACTTTTTTATCTTGTTTCCAATGCTGAGTGATTAAAAATAAATAAATAAAAAAAAAAAAAAAGGGGGCAGAATTACCATGACACTGACACAGCATTTTACGTATTAAAGAATCCAGTGGTTCTTACAGAGACCTTGGTACGGGTATGTAAATCTGTATTGATGAGTTCTTTAGCAGTGCCAGTGGATTGACCAAAGACATTCACATTGCCCATGAGGAAGATGAAGCAAAGGTGAAGTGAATACGAAGGCCAGCGGGTGAGTCAGTGGCCAAACCAGGATGTAATTCAGGAGTTTTGTCCAATCCTTTTGGTGTTTCCAGGTTTGACTCTTTCCCATGTAGGTCTGCAGGGAGTAACTGAAGACACCAGCTCTTTGCAACTGCTGAAGCAGAGCAATTCTGTCGGCTGGGTACACCTGTACTGGCTGCTAAAATCACTGCAGTCTTCCCTAATTAAGATTGGCACAGTCCTTGCTGCTCGTAATACATCCTTGTAATGGATATAGCATTGAACATTTTGAAGTGGCAGCTGAAAAGGTTTTAGCAGTGTCCACTTTGGATTAAGGGCCTACATTTTCTTGAAGGTCTTTTATTTCTGGTTTGGGCTGCTTCTTTTAAAAAAAATGTTAGCAATGCAAGTATTGACTTTTAGAGAGAAGGATGAGGAATTTTTGGTAACTGTAATGATTTTATCCCATTCGCCTTCATTTAATTTGGAAATGGAAAGCATCTCTTTAATGCTAATTAGGCAGCACATTGCTTAGTCTTCCTGTCCTTGTGTAAATAACAATTAGCAATAATTTAGCAGTTGTACACTCTGGCATCTTCTAAACCATACCATTGTATACTATTCCAAATTCCTTTGCATTAATTAGGATCATAAGCCAATCAGCACTAATTAAGAAGAAAATAAGTATAATAACAAATGAAACAACACCAGTGATTTGTATCTGTTCAGTAGTTCTTTGCAGTTTATCAAATAGTTGTAATGTGTAGGAACTTCTTCTAATTGAAACTAATTACGAGGTTTCCCCTGCTACTTTGAGCCTCATGTTTAAATCCCACAAAGCTCATTAAATAAGTAACAAAGCTGGAATCTAGCACATATTGTAACTTGGTTCACGTTAATTAGCACCACGTTTTGGAGGCAGTAAGAGGCCATTCAGCACCAAATGCTACCTAAAGGGACATTAGATAAGAATTTTTGCAGATGTAAGAGGCTGCACACAGACCTGAGCCAGGTATTATCAGATTCAGCTGAAATGTCACACACACGCCTCAAGACTGTGTGCTAAATATGGTACTTTTGCAATTCAGCCCATTTTGACCCTGTCATAATGCCTGTTGTTATTTGGAGCAAGCATCTGGGGAAATGTAGGCACTTAAATATTACAATCACTACCTCTGAAGGTCACTCCTGTCTGTTGGTAACCGTGTCACGCAGTAGCATACATTTTCCACTGCTGTTTTGGGTGTCATCAGCACCATTTCGCTTTCAGAAGCAGGAAGCAATCTCCATGCCAGCATCTTTGCCAATCCCAGGCCTGTTTAACAGACTGAAATTGCTACACAATGTTTATGTGCTAATGACACTAAAAATACATGATGTTAGGTAAAGTCTTCATTCAGTTGCATGTAGTAATTTCAACACAGGCAGTCAGTGAGTGTTGAACACAGTAAAAGATATCCACAGACCTCTGGTTTTGTGCCTTTTCACTACAGATTCACCTCACCTTAACCATTTTTCAGTACAATCTTATGAGACACAGCTACACACTGATCTTACAAGAGATTGCTGCCTTGCTGCGGCACTGCCGCTCTCCATCTTCATGGACAAAGACATGCATGACCTGATCTTATTGGAAAATCTCATATGCCCTGAAACCAAACTGAATTGGAACAAATCACGGTCTAGTTTGTGCTTACACGATATCCCTTTCCAGCTGACACTGTTTTGAGATCACTAATTAATTTACTAATTAATTAAAATACCCTGCAAGTGGCACAGTAACTGACATCTTGGATTCTTTGTTGGACCCTCTGGCTTTTCAGCTGTGCGTGTGGAGATTGTCAAGAGATCTCTGACCCTACCACCACCCCCTACCTGCTTTCCTTGGGGCTGTGAGTCTTGGCCCACAAGCTATGCACAGGTACAGGACTGCCATTCTTAATACCCAGGCTTTCTTCTTGCCCGTGAGGATCACACCTGGGTTGTTTGCAGACAGGTTGTTTGCAGATAGCTGAGGTTCAGGTGCAGTCGTAGCTGAACATGAGAAACGGATCCCATTTTGGACAAAACAAAAAGTGTCCTCATGCAAATCAGGAGGAAAGAAGCAACAGTTGCTTTCCCCCTGCTTCTACATTTCCAAACAATTTGTTTTCGTTGAATGATTTCTATAATTTGAGGTAGTGTTTAAACAAGTAGTGAGAAAAAGACCACAAAAGTTCATTGCAGTTTTCTCAGATGAAAAAACGAGGCCACATATAAGTAACAAAACTCTGAAAAAAGAGTGTGATCCAAAATTATTCAAAACTAAACTGTTCAAGCACTTCTTCAAGAAGCTGAATCCAGTGATGGCAACATCCCTTTGCCCTGTTATGTGTGAGAGCCAAGTAGGGTGTGAGCTTTGATATGCTTCTCTGACATGATCAGTGAGTGGGACTTTCCCTTCTGAGCAGTCAAAGCCTCACTTGCACTAGGGAAGGTTTAGACTGGATCTTAGGAACAGTTTCTGCATTGAAAGGGTAGTCAAGCACTGGAATAGGCTGCTTGGGAAAGTGGTGGAGTCACCACCCCTGGAAGTGTGACATGTAGCTGTGGCTCTTGGGGACATGGGGTAGTGGTGGGCTTGGATTAATGTGGTGGCTTGGGTTAATGGTTGGACTCGATGGTCTTAGGGGATCTTTTCCAACCTAAATGACTCTGAGATTCTAACTTTAGTGAAAGCCTTTGGTGATTTCCTGGATGTTGGAGAAGCAATGTGATAGGAGGTATCTCCCAAGGTGTCTTCAAGGTTGAAAACTTGCCTCCTCCTAATGTCATCCTCCAAAACACAAAGGGAGCACAGCTGACGTTATACTTCTCGAGGGCGTTTTCGAGGGAGAAACAGAATAAAACATCTTCAACTGCTTATGTTTCCTTTTCCCTTTCAAGAACCTGGGGACTTTATGTAGAGAAAATTGTCTACAAGCTCTCCCCCTCACCAGTGAGAAAACTGAAAGCTTCAGGTTACATCAAAATTACCATGCAGTACTCTATTTCTTGTGATATACCTTTAAAGAAAGAAAACAGGCCATGGTTTTCTTAGGAATATATCAAAACAGCCTAATAACTGAAGCAGTTGGTCCTTCAGGAAACCTCCTAGAGCTTGCTGCTGGTCCAAGTACCATTGTGCACATTAGGTTTTTTTAAATCTGAAAACAGAACGCTTTCCAATAAAAAATTTAAAAAAATAATAAAATTTAAGCTTAATTTGGTGTTTCTGGTAGAAAGCATCTATGTCTGAAAAGGAGTAATAGAAGTAATAAACTAAGTTTAAAGAAAAATGAAATACCTATTGCATTCACAGCATATAGGCTTTACTAAAGGTGCCCATAAAGGAACAGGTAGGGGAAATTAGAGCAATTTGGGTTGTACAGTCCTTGTGTTGTGGAGTCACTAGGATATTTTTTCTTCTAATAAAATTGTTTCTCTCCACACCTTTCGATAACTCCTAATTATGATCTGTTAAGAGGTGTCTAAAACAACTGGGGAATGCTGATACTTCTGCCTCTTTCAGAGGTCCTTTGAGGTTTGACTCACTAAAATGCTTAAGCTGTTTTTCTGTCTTTGTCTGAAAAACATAAAATAACAAAAATTAAGTGATTTGCTACACCTGTCTTCTGCAACAGTGACCCAGGCAGAAAAGTTTGTTAATGTTAAAATCACTGAGGGAAAACCTAGCACATCACAAAGGCAGTTTTGGTTTTTGCTCTGATCTGAGCTGGAAGGGGTTAAAATTACAGGGAGTCTTACCTCTAGAAATGAAGAGGGAGAAAAGGAGAAAGAAAAGGAAAGAGAAATAATGCACAAAAAAACCACTTTTTTTTCTTTTGTGGAAAGGATTGGCTTCTGATTTCAATTATTTCTGGGTTGTAAACATTTTCAGGGACAAGAAATTCCTCTGGCTACACATATTGCTATTTGCAAAAACCAGGCCCAGTCCAATGGAATTTTGTTTTTGTCTCAGCAGAGTCATTTTATTCATCTGTGAGATTTTATTTAATACTCTGGTATTAATGACAGCAAGAAATTAAACAGTTGTTTCACTCACTTTTCTTCTTTTCAGTGTGTGTCTTTCTTCCCACCACCCCCCTCAACCCCCGTATCTTTATAATTATGTTTTAAGACCATAAATGTTTCCAAAGGTAGTGCCAGATTTAAAATACTGGTTGTTATTATAATGTTTGGGTGGCTTTACCCTTTCTGTTCTCAGCCTCCAGCTTTTATCTGCCTTGCTTCAATCCTCCTGCTATAAGAGAGGCATCCAAAAAAAAAATCAACTCGTTTAGGGGAGAAGCAGCTTGACTCCTTTTATGATGATTATGATTATTTCAGACTGGAGTGCCTACCCTTTAGCAGATAAAACACACCAAAAAAAAAAAAAAAAAATTTGAAGGGAAAAGCTTTGAAGCTTAAATTTCGATGCAATAAATCAATCAAGCATTCAGTCCCTGTCTCCCAGGCTCATTTTCATCTCATCCCCCTGGTTGTAAGGATGTTACTCCATGGTGGGGATGAGAATCAGGCCCTCTTTCTGCAAAGAGCATGTTTAAAGAAGAAGGATATTTTTGCAGCCTGCTGAGGCCTATCCCAGGGCCTCTTGTCCTTTGTGCTGCCTACGGGGAGTGTGAGGCAAGAACCACACATTCAACAGGCTCAAGGTAGGGGAATGGGATAACAGAGAGTGTCTTGTCCTCCCCTGTTGTACATTTGTAGCTGGCATGGGTGGGACCTGTGCACAATTTCAGGTAAAAGGATGGAGCACTCTTGATAATTCATTTGCATCACTGTGCAAGTGGACTCAAACCCAGAACCACTGGCCAGACCAGGCCAGCACAGGCTGAGAAAGGTGGATGAGGAAGGAATCAGTGCAGCAGTGATTTAATCATGATTCTGTGCATCATTCATCCGAAAGCATCTACTTGAGATGGGGCTGAGTTGCCCCTTAAACTCTGTTGGGTATAATGTCTAGTTTCTGTTTCTGATAAAGGACTTGCTCAGATATCAATGTTTCCACTTGTAGACAACAACTGTGTTCAGTCTGATGAGTCCCAGCTTCTGGGAACAGGCAACAAGGGATATTTCCAAGGCAGGTCTCCTCCCTGGGTGATAAATGAGTTGTGTTGGCAGGCTGCTCACCACAGCACTACAACTTTCTGAGCTGGTCCTCCTCAGACTGCCTTTGAGTGCTGGCAGTGTCCTGAGACTGTCCTGGGAGCTGGCAGGTTTGGGTGCCCCAGAGCAAAAGGATGGGTTAAATTCACATTTCCCATTTTTCCAGGTAAATGCTGTCATATCAGCAGTGGGCTTCCTGTGTGTCCGTAGGGGAATGTGAGCTGACCAGATAGGCACCAAACAGGTTTGAAATGGGCAAAGGAATTGGAGGATGGGTCCAAATGGAGTTTTTGTCTCCCATTTTCTCCTGGCTAACTAGTGCTGGAGGGGGAGTGTCAACTCTCAAAGATGCTTTTCTTGGCACCCAACCAGGTAACACAGAGGGACCAGGCAGTCTGGGAGCCCCAACTCCCTCTCAGCGTCTGAGGTTTGGGATCAGTATCACCATATCAACACAGCTTTCCTGACCCATCCTCAGGGCTTTTCCTGGAGAAAGATCTTAGAGAAGGAGCCAAACATCACTAAAGTGTTGTCCTTGGTGCACCTCACTGCAGGAGGGAAACTGAGGCTTGGGGAGAAAGTGATTTGCTCCAGGAGCAGGGACATTCCAGAGCTTCAGCAAAACCCCTGGAGCAGCCAGAGGCTTCCTATTCTTTCTTTCACCTTAATGTAATTCTTTGTAGTCATTACAGTTTCCCCTATATCTGAATGAAGAGTGCCATAAAAGTTTAGCGCTATCTGTCTGCCTGCTCTCCTGATTATCTGAGCTCATATATGACTGCTATTGACTCATTATTGGCATGGCACTGATCTGAACTTTGAGTTTATTGTGCTGTGGGAACACAGTAGCTATTCAATAATGTAGTTATTTCAGCAGGCACCCTTTCTTCTACAAGATAAGAAGACAGTTGTGTCTGTTTAGTGCTATCATAAAGTTGTGTTGCTTTCTCAATAAAAAGGAGCCTCTGCTTGCTGTAAAATGGAGAGACAGCAGCATAGCTTTTAATCCAGGGTTTGGATGAACCCAGCTTATATTTAATGAACTGTTGGCTTGCACTTTGGATGTATCTGTTGATCCTCTAATCAGCAAAACTTTACTGATATCAGGAGGTTTCCTGATACGTTACAAATTCTGAAAACAAGTCAACTGCAAAGTTGTAATCTCAGGTCCTTTTCTTCACCCTCCCATCCTCTGTAGGGCAACAAACGGCTTGTGTTGCTTCAATCCTTATTGCTTCAAAGCTCTTTGAAACATGGCAGTGTGGTTTGAACTCACAGCTATGCAGTCAAAGTCTGTCTTTGGCATTTTATCTTCAGCTGTTTGTGTTCCAACTAATTAGGCTTATCGTGCTGGACTGGGAATAATATATTAGATATGTTATGAGTCTTTCTCTGTGCTGTAGTAGGTGACAGTTCTCCACCAGTGACTCGAAAGTGCAAGAGCTGTTTCTCCTAACTTTTTCTGGGGAAGCAAATATTTAAGATAAAGACAATTGATTTTTGCTACTATGGGTTATGGTTGGTTTTGATTGCATTTTCTGTCTCAAAAGCAGATATCAAGAACTATGTCAATACATTCTAAAAACATGTGAGTAAATGCTCAAGTGAGTGAGTGAGTGAGTGGTCTCTGTGCCGCCCAGACCGGAGGATACGGGCTGGAAAGAAATTATTTGAAAGAAATGGAAAAAGAAAAAGAAACCAACCGAGGAATCCATATTGTACCATTTATACACAAAATAGTCTGGCATCCTGCTGAGATCCCTGACTTGAGTTTGGGCTCTGAACCCCCTACTTGTCTATTAAAAAGAGGAGAAATATTTGCAAAGACTGGGCAAAAGCATACAGCTGTGCTAAGGGTTAGAGATTCTCATAACTCAGGTTCTGGCTCAGCAGCATCTGTAAAATTAACAGCTTTGAGGTTGGTTCATCCATAGGAACAAGGGAGTCTGCTGAACACATGGGGTCTTAGCATAATCTTAACACTTGTTTGTGGAGAGATCACATAGAGAGCTGCATATGGTTGGGTTTAAGCTGCTTCTGGGGTGCTGAGGGCATTTCTGATGAGCAGAGGTTGGTATTAAGATCAGTGTGGTTCAGGATATGGAGATGCTGTGAACTTTTTGGAGTGCCACAGCCTGTTTGGCTGGTTTTGAGATCCTGAGGGACCTGGCCATCTGCAGCAGCCTCAGGCATTCTTCTGGTGCTGGCCTGTTTCTTTGTAGGTCTCCCATTAGCAGAAATCATATGGCTGGAAAAAAAAAAGTCTTCAGCATTTTATGATTTCCAGAGAATAACTTTGCCAACTGCCTATGCACTCATCATTGCAGATTCTACCCTGCATTTGTGGTGAGAAATGGGAGACTTGGTGACTTCCTCAGGATGAACTTGTGGAGGAGGGCAAAGCCACCCTTGGGACTTTTAATTTCTAGTTTGGGATTAGAGGGTACTATTTGTTGCTCTTTCTCCCTGCCCATTTATCTACCTGTCTGCTCTCACAGCCACATCCCTCCCATTGTCTGCTCACTGTGGTCATGCTGGTTCATTTTTGATCTATTTAAATTGCAGCAATATCACAGCCACAGGCTGTGTCACGTTACTGTCAGCTCGATGGAGTAATATCTCTGTTTACTAGATGGCAGCACAAAATTTCAGTGCTCCACGACTCCAGGAACTCATATCCTGCTCGTTTGGAGGGAGTCACCATTTGCCCTCTCCCTCTGGTGCTTTTCAGTGAATGCTTTTTCTCACTCCACTTCAGTGAATCCCCAGTGGATAAAAAGGATAGAGAGGAACCTAATTTGCACCTTAAAACCTGGGGTTCTTTCCTCTACTGCACAAGGGCCAAGGACAATGTTTCTCTTCTGCCTTTCCCTTGTAGTTCATGCATTTCAACTTGATCTTTCTCAAAACCACACAAACTTTGGAAGACAAAAGGATGACAGAGAGATTGACAAGAAGACCTCAACAAAGTCTTCAGGGATGTTTTTATGGTTTTTTTCACCGATTAATTTTTTTCTCAGAAAATTGTCAGTGGGAAGGTGCAGGAGCCATCCTTAGCCCAGACAATTTGGGGCTTCTGTTGAGCAGGTGCAGAGCCAATGTAGCCACCTCCAACATGAATGCATTGCCTTTGGCCAATGTTTGTTCACCAGGTCAGCTGGCAGATCCATTAGTCATGTTGTGCTGGATGAATCATGGACTCTGACCCTCAGTCCCATGAAATATGTCGGAATGTTTTGCACGTATTGTTTCTCTAATCCCCCCTCCTTCTCAGCCTACACGCAGCTTTGGTGTCTTATTTTAAAATTTTAGTGGCATCACATTTATGCCCAAACACTTCCTTCTATCCCTGCTTCTACCAGAGGACAATAAAGTTTATTTGGTGAGAAAAACATTTTTAAAATACTCATTATTTCTATGGCCCCAGAGCAAATTAGGTGCCTAGCTGGTAGGTAGGAACAGGCAAATTTCTGGAGAGAAGGTATCGCATAAGACCGAGATCACATAGAAAATGGAGCTGCACTGCCGATTCCTGTGTCAAGGCCTGTAAGGGAAATTAGAACCATAATTCCTAAAGCCAGCAAAGCCAGTGTTGAAGAGAGCCACAGAGACTGAAAAGAGGCCAGTTAGTAATGCACTTTGGAGCCAGGACAAGGGAGTACCAGCACCGAGTGCCTGCAGAGAAAGACAAACAGTGGTAATGTGGACAATACTGCTGAACTGGCTTCAGCACAAAGCACCCTAAAAGGCTGTCACTCTGAGTGGGGCTGTACCAGAGCCAGACCATTCCTCCTGCTTCCTCCAGCATCTTCCCAGCCACCGAAGCATGTCTGCTGCCACTGCAGCAAGCGTCGCGCAGCCTGAGGCAGCTTTGTATCATTAATTAAAGCTCTTATTCTCATACACAGAGCAGGGTTAGACAGTCTTGGTCAACACGTATGTACAGCCTGGAAGGGTGCTCATCACAGCTGTGAAGAGCTCTTTCCACTGCTGAGTCATACTGTGTGATGCTAAAGGGCATAAAAGAAGTTATGTAACATATTTACTTTACAGCCAAGTGTCATGTTCCATTCTACTTAGGGCACTTGTTTGTCTGTCCCTGGAGGCAGTGACAAGCCTGTGACAGAAGGACCAATGAGGTGACCCCTCAGAAAGATTTCAGACAAAGATTTCAGATAAGCTCTGACCTGACACCAGCTTTTAATGACTCTTGATTTTTGTATTATATACATATTTATATATTCACATACGTTTATCCATCTATGGATATGCATATGCAAAAACAACCTTTTAAAAGTGCCTAGTGCCTCACTCAGCCAGTTGAGGGTCCTCCAAAAACCCTTTTCTGCAGATGCTTGGCAGCTTGAAAGATCTCTTCTTTTAAATTAAGCACCAGTAGCACTGTCCTTCCCACATCAGAAGACGGTTTTCAAGCCCTCCCCTTCAGTATCCAAAACTAAATTAATCTAACATCAGGAGAGGCTTATAGAAGGAAAACCTATCAGACTTTGAAGTAGTGTTCCCCAGGGAAGCTGTGGAAGCCCTGTCATTTAAGGATGAATGAACTGACCTATTCAGGGACAGCTGGAAGGATGGGCCAGCTGAGCTAATATGGCTTTTTCATTTCTAATACATCTGACCTAAACTTGGACAGTCGAGACCCACCAACGCAGGCAGATGTGCTTTCAAGGAATACACCAGAAAATGAAGAACAGCATTTTTAGTAGGCAGACAAGTCATAACCACAGGATCCCTGGACATTCAGTTGTGGCTTTTTGTCTTTTTCCCCTCTCCAACTTCTGTGCTAAGTCACTTTGCTCTCCAAAAGCAGAAAAGACTCAGGACTCCTGCTCCTGAACTGATGTAATCTAGTTTGGGAACTTGGGAAACAGTTAAAGAAAGGAGGAGACTATCGAAGGAACACTGAAGGGAAAATGTACCATAAGATCAATGTACGCCCTGTTATGGTTTGGGTTGTACGTAAATGAAAAATATCACTCTGAGAAGGAAAAATAAACTTTGAGTTGGAAACACAGGTACTAATGTTCAGACATAACTTGTTTTCTCCTCCCACATGCCATGGCCTATGGAGTCTAAGTAAATAAAGTGTTACTTAATTTTCATAGTAATTGTTGAGGATGTGCGTGATTCTAAGTGAGGGTACATATATGTACATATATCTATCTATATATATATGTGTGTGTATATATTTATATTTACTATTTTTCATTTCAGTTTCTGTAACCCAAATTCTTTGAGGAATATCTGTTTCAACATTTCCATCATCCTCCCCCTCTGAAAGTTGGGCTTGGAGAATAAACTAAATATACAAACTGCGTTAGGTTAACTACTGCAATGAGATGAGATTCTTCCAGGGAAGAAAATAAGTGCTGTAGGATTACTACAGCAACCAATTACACAGACATTCCCCCATCAAAAGCTGCATCTCGAGCAGAGATCCAGTATCAGAGATTTGGCATAACCCTTCAATACAAGTCAGTCTACGATTGCAGGAAGGATAAGGAGTGAGAAAGATGTTCTTAGGAGAAATCTGCTTTTCTGTAGACTGGAACCTGATTTATCCTTGGCAATGTGTAATGCTGGTCACAGCCTGTACTCTCTACCTCATTTCCTATAGGGCAAAAGAGCAAAGGGATGTGAAATGTGGGAAATGAACTGAAAGTCTCAATAATAGCTCCCTTTGGAGACAAACGAAGACCAGTCAGTCCTGGAGTGTGGTTTTACTCTAAGAAACAAGATCCAGGCTGAAGGATAAGGATAGCCCCTGAAAAGTCCTTAGGGGGAAGTAATAAGGTGTTCATCTAAGAGTTTTTTAACTGTTTTAGTTCAAGGGGGTGATATCTGTCACACTGGACAAGATCTGCCCATACATCACTCAAAACCTGTAAAGGTCCGTTTTTTGAATTGTTGAGCTCAAAAATCATTGCATATGTACCTTCTCTGTAACCCCATGTTTGGGGCTGTCATAACCCCATAAACATAAAACTTCAGCGTTGATTAACTTCAGCACTGATTCCTCCCACAGCCTCCCAGTAAAACATTCGCTGAGTTATCCTCTTTCTCCTGAATTATCATCTGAAAGCATGATCCCAATGTTCTAACAGTACTTTAACACCCCAAAAGCTTCTAACACTCTCAGACACCAGCAATTTGGGGAATGACTCAGTTTTCCTCAATATTTACAAATATGAAATAGTTTCAATTGTGTTCAACTTGTTTCATGTATTTTCAGGGAGCAGCAAGTTATTTTTTATCATCCCCAACAGAAGAAACTCTTTCTGCCTTTTTTGTTTTGTTTTGTTTTGTTATGGTTTTTAATTTTTTTTTTTTTTAAAGACATCTGACATACACTCATCACTCATTTTGTGAAGTTTACACTTTTAAGAAAAATATGTTGCAATGAAATTACAAGCTGTTATGGCTGCAGTAGCTGGCAGGATTTGTCTGTGTGGCTTCTCTCTTCCCATAGCCTTTCTGCATGCTGGTCAGAATAGGATGCTCAGATTACCACCCAGACTTCCCTTGCAATCTTTGTTTTTAATACAGTAAGATTCAGACAAAAACGGAAATTCCCTCATGGTTCTTGCTTTGCATGTAGCCACAGCTCCTCTGTTTTAGACCGTGTTGTTTGTTATTCTTGTGAGCTTGTTGAATGCCTCTTTCAGGGGAGAGTGAGGGCAACCTTTTTCTGCCACAAGCCCTCACCGGATCTGCTGGGAGATACTAAACAGTTAGGAAGCTCAGGTCCCAAAGCAGCAATTAACATCTCCCTAGCCCATGAGGTGCTCTCCTTCAGGCCTCACTTGTTAGGTCTTCTACACAAGCCCTGGTTCTTTCTTGTTCTTTTTTTTTTTTTTTTTTTTTCTTTTTTTTTTTTATTTTTTNTTTTCTCTGTGTGTGTGTGTTTAATTTGTCACATGCTTAGTAAAGTGAAGCCCCATAATTACCTAGAAAGAATGCCATGGGACAGTGAGGGTTGTGACTCATGTTGTTAGAGATTCAGTGGATCCTGCATCTTCCCCAGAGGCCCTGCCAGGTCAGTGCTCTGGGTTGCTGGCACGACTCACTAAGAATGATGCACCATCTTCCATCAGGACCTCATTCAGTAGCAGAGATTAAGGACTGTTTCATCTGGGATGACAGAGGGCAGTGACAAGTGGATAGGTCAGTAATTACAGTTGGTGGAGAGGAGTCAATGGAATCTCCATCCTGAGATACATATCTCCAAGCTGAGTCACAAGCTCTGACCGTGCCCATCAGGCACTTTCAATTAGTTGATATCAATCTACCTAAATGTACCAGAGGAAAAAAACACGAATCCTTTCTGCTTAGACTAGAGGAGTTGCTGCCTTGGCTGGGAGGGAGTGCAGTCACCAGCTTTATCCCTGCCTGTCACAGACCACACCACCTTCTCCAAGCAGAATTATCGTTTTGGTGGTGGGATTGGCAGTGCTGGGTTAATGGTTGGGGTTGGTGATCACAGAGGGCTTTTCCAACCCTAATGATTCCCCAATTCTGTACTATGATCACAGACCATCCCAAACTTCTGGTGAGGAGATGTGGTGTGTGCTGCCCAACTGTTGTGTACCTCACACCCTCAAATTAATGGCATATTAAAGTGATGTAAATAATTAAAACTTTTATTGAAAGTGGAAATGGAAATGCAGATTTTTGCTGTGGTGGTGATGATCTGAAATATGGCTCAAGAGCATTTACTTTTCCAGTCTTACTTTTTAAGATCCCTCTCTGTCTTCCTTGTAGCCCATAAAGCAGATTTGTTTGTGGCAAACATACAGTAATGTGCTTATAGAGAACACAGAGGCTTAAGCAGCTTTCCTTGATGGCCTTTGATTCACTGAAATTTGCCCTGGGAAGCACTGCAGTGGTGGTTGATGGACTCCATCCCTCCTCCCGGTGCTGTATATTTCCCATATCATATTCCTCAATATTCCTTCTGGCAGATGTGCCAAAAGGGCGGCAATAAAAGCCCATTTGTGCGGCTGAGAGTTCATCGTCTCTACTCTGAAACAGCGAAAAACCAACATTCAATAATTCTGCTTTGCAAGCCGTTGTTATTTTGATAACACTTCAAGCGAGCAGCAGAAATACCGAGCAGCCCCCGGGCAGGGGGAATTAGTCAGGACAGTGTCTTTCCTGCAACTGGAGGTCTCTGGAAAACAAGGGCGGGTTTGAAGCTGNCTCATGTTGTTAGAGATTCAGTGGATCCTGCATCTTCCCCAGAGGCCCTGCCAGGTCAGTGCTCTGGGTTGCTGGCACGACTCACTAAGAATGATGCACCATCTTCCATCAGGACCTCATTCAGTAGCAGAGATTAAGGACTGTTTCATCTGGGATGACAGAGGGCAGTGACAAGTGGATAGGTCAGTAATTACAGTTGGTGGAGAGGAGTCAATGGAATCTCCATCCTGAGATACATATCTCCAAGCTGAGTCACAAGCTCTGACCGTGCCCATCAGGCACTTTCAATTAGTTGATATCAATCTACCTAAATGTACCAGAGGAAAAAAACACGAATCCTTTCTGCTTAGACTAGAGGAGTTGCTGCCTTGGCTGGGAGGGAGTGCAGTCACCAGCTTTATCCCTGCCTGTCACAGACCACACCACCTTCTCCAAGCAGAATTATCGTTTTGGTGGTGGGATTGGCAGTGCTGGGTTAATGGTTGGGGTTGGTGATCACAGAGGGCTTTTCCAACCCTAATGATTCCCCAATTCTGTACTATGATCACAGACCATCCCAAACTTCTGGTGAGGAGATGTGGTGTGTGCTGCCCAACTGTTGTGTACCTCACACCCTCAAATTAATGGCATATTAAAGTGATGTAAATAATTAAAACTTTTATTGAAAGTGGAAATGGAAATGCAGATTTTTGCTGTGGTGGTGATGATCTGAAATATGGCTCAAGAGCATTTACTTTTCCAGTCTTACTTTTTAAGATCCCTCTCTGTCTTCCTTGTAGCCCATAAAGCAGATTTGTTTGTGGCAAACATACAGTAATGTGCTTATAGAGAACACAGAGGCTTAAGCAGCTTTCCTTGATGGCCTTTGATTCACTGAAATTTGCCCTGGGAAGCACTGCAGTGGTGGTTGATGGACTCCATCCCTCCTCCCGGTGCTGTATATTTCCCATATCATATTCCTCAATATTCCTTCTGGCAGATGTGCCAAAAGGGCGGCAATAAAAGCCCATTTGTGCGGCTGAGAGTTCATCGTCTCTACTCTGAAACAGCGAAAAACCAACATTCAATAATTCTGCTTTGCAAGCCGTTGTTATTTTGATAACACTTCAAGCGAGCAGCAGAAATACCGAGCAGCCCCCGGGCAGGGGGAATTAGTCAGGACAGTGTCTTTCCTGCAACTGGAGGTCTCTGGAAAACAAGGGCGGGTTTGAAGCTGGATGCCTTGAGAATCAATAGATGATTGTTTGCATGTGGGGGCCACAAAGTGCTGCCGCAGTTGAGGGTCAGTTGGTCTTACAGTTATAAACTGCATTTTTCAGAGGCCTGCCACATGCCTGTTTCTATTTGGAGGTGGCAAATAACGTGCCACACAAGTGGTCTGCGAGCTCCTTGTTTTTCCTTAAAGCAAAATATATGTGCTGAGGGGAGAGGGAATTAGCAGGGAGCTGGCACTGCATTGCAAGGCCCGTGCTTTTACTTTTAAACTGTGTTCATTGAAGTCCTGCTTAGCCGTAATAAATATGTTTCTCTAGCCAAACCTTTGAAGTCAGGCCCGCAGATTTAGCTTGACAACTCTCACTCTATTTAGTGGAAATCTTTCAACTAAATACACATTCATCAGATTGACAAAATAGGTGTTTATATTATATTACATTACTTTATTTTGTTTTGTGTTTGGACCAATCCAAAGCACACTGCAGTCAATTAAAATCCAGTCAAGGCTTTAGTGGACACTGGACCATGCCATCATGAAAAATGTCTTTATTAAACACATTCCAGTAGTCAGATGGGCTAATATTTAGACAACATTTCCTTACCTACCCTGAATCCCTCCCTGTCAACACAAGCAAGAGCTTATACCGTGTATTCTGGGTTGAGGGTTTGTTGGTTTTGTTTTTTGGGTTGTTTTTGGGGTTTTTTTTGGTCAATATTATTTTTACAAAATAAAACTCTTGAGGTAGATGTTCTGATGTGGAAAAACATGTAACAACCAAGACACTTTCAGCAGCCTGCTAGGTAGTCAGCAATATGCAAGTGGGGATATTCAGATACAGGTTATAAGTGCCCTGTGTGGAAAGGGTGAACGACCTCTCTTTTCCTTCTTTTCACTATATTTTATTTAGTGTACTTGAGGATCAGGTCATTAAAATAGTGGTCAATGGCTGTTCCTTTCACCATGTAGAATGAACTTCAGGGATGCTGAAGGCCCTCAGTGTTGTCCTCCATGGATCAAACCCCTCATGTATCCTGCAGTCTCTGTGATACCATCTCGTGCCAGTGTCCCCCTACTATGATGGTGATGTCCCCCTAGGACCACTGGAGAGGACCTCCAATTGCTCTTTGTGTCTCCAAATTCACTAATTGGAAAAGAAAGGATTATTTAGGGAATTAAACATTCTGTCTTCATCCCGGAAGTACCACTGGTGTGTGTATATATATGTGTATATATATATATATATGTAGAAACTCTGCCTTTAAGATATAGAGTTTGCCTCCCCATTAAAACTCAAGAGAAACCATGATACAAAACCAGTGGGATTGCTTAGTCTCACCCACTAGAAACAGGGATCATGTTTCTCACCTCCAGGGGTTCTGGGTAACCACATCTGTTAATATATATTAAAAAACCCTTTGCACTGCTCTAGCAAATGGCATTATGAGACACATGCAAAGCTGTCATTAGCGTCTGGGATTTAGATCAAACAGCAGCTCAATCTGAACCAGCACTAGATGCTCTTTCCCAAAACCAAACCCAGAGCAGGGAAGTTTAGCAAAGCAAACCCCAGGTCCATCTCTCACCTCTCTGTCTGTGCCCGGGGCCCATGAGACCTTTTGGCAGAAGGAGCTCCCCAGGTAGGCTTGGGGGAGCTATGCCGACCCCCTCCTGCACCCCTTTAATGCAGTGCTGTTTTTTCATGGCCCCTGCAAGCTTTCTCACTGCAGCTAAATACATCAAACAGGCAGGGAGAGACCTGTAGAAGCTCAGTGCTCCATCAGCCTTTCGGTGGCATGAAGAGGACACACACTGAGGGCCTTTGCTGCTGCACCACTCCTGCACTGCCCTCCTCGCTGCTCTCCCTGCCTTGCCTATTCCACTATTCCATCTTTACTGTAATTTGAAGAAATTCCTTCATCTAAGTCATGCAGATCTATTTCCCAGGTCTGTCCTCTTCCTTTCTGCTAAAGCTGCTTCCTCTGCAACGAACAGACTCCAGTAAGTCTTTGAAAAAGAGTACTTAGGTTTAATGGCATGCAAATAAAACACATATAGAAGGACTGAGGAAAGCTAGGGCTGTACTAATCTAATAAATAAGGCTGCTATCGTTTCCATGTCTGATCCAAAAACCAGCAAACAGCCTTTGCATATTTTCATTTCAGGGACACCATTTCTTCTTTAGAGCAAGCAATTTTATTTCATCTTCATATCGCATACTACTGTTATCAGCCCTGTGGCCAAGATAAGGTGTTTTCTGCTCCTGTTACAGATAGGGGGAACTGAGGCAGGAGAGGGTAGACCAACTTGCCAAAGTGTCTCTACGACATTAGTCATCAAAACTCCACGATTTATCTCCTGGGTTGCCAAGGTTGCTGCTACTGGCTGCTCCCAAGCCTCCCACCAGAAACCCCAGGCAAATGGCATCCCCAAAAATCAGGCTGCTTTCATAGTCTTGGGAATAAGTGATATATGAAATTGGTCTGCTTGACTTCTCAAGGCTCTCTTTACAAGCAGTGGTGTGTCTGTCCTGCACTCCATTACTGTGTTCAGCCTCTGAGCACCATCCAAAGCTGGAACAAAGCAGTAACATTGTTCATTCATTAGTGCAACTTATAATTGAATAGGAAGATGTGATGAATTGAAAACATCAACTTGAAGCTTGAAAATGGTCATCCCAGCCCCTGTGCTCCTCAGAACTCTCTTAGTCCCAATCCCAGAGCACACCAGAGCCTTGCAAACCTGTCCTTTCCCTTCCGCCCTGCTGCCAAGACATGGGACCCCTCTCTGCACAGCATCATCTTGGGAAGAGCCACACCTTGCCTGAACAAGCAAGTCCATAGTGGACTTCCAAGAACTATTAAATCACCTCCTGTTTTTGCAAAACTTAACTAACCTCCTTCCTAAAAATTTCTGTGCAAAAAAAAAAAAAACAACTAGGAAATCAATATTTAATTTTATTAATTTTAAGCTGATTGCTGTTTGTAAAATCAGTGGTGATAAAAATGGTTATCTACGGACTGTTTCTGATAGTTTCCCCATGGGAGCAGCTTGGAGGCTGCTCTGCCAGCACTTTATTCTCACAGAATTGAAAACTGTGGGGTACTGCCTGTTCTCTAAGAAAGTGCTGAAGTAAAACAGTACTGAGGGTGTAAGGACCTGTCTGGAGCCCTTCAGCACCTGGCAAGATCAATCTACAAGTCATGCCTCTCGCCTCCTAATAAAAATGGCTTTCTTGGAGGGAAAAAAATTTAAAAAAAAAAAAAAATTCGTCTCCAAAATATGTTATCTTTGAAAAAACCAATCTTGCCTTTGCAAGACAGGCTGTAATTGAATCCCAGCTGAACGCAGCTGCAAGTGGGGTGAGGTGCCAGTGTCATGAACAGCATCTGGAAAACCACAGAGAGCCGCAGAGCAGAGTTGCATAAGCTGAGGGGCTCTTTAAAAAAATGCATGCATCTCTGTGCGTGTGTGACTGTGAGTGTGTGTGTGCAGGGGTATAAATAAAATAGAGAAAACCACACAGAGGGTTCGAGGCCAGCGCAGCAGCTGTGCAGAAAATGGCGACAGCCTCCCAAACCCTCTGGCTCCATGAGCATCCTGCGACGATGACCCTCCCACATCTTTGTTCCTCACCATGCCCCGCTCCTGAGCGCGAGCCCGAGACTGTTTACTCCTTCCCTTCATCTCTCCGAGGGATATGATTCACACATTTTCAGATTTATTTGAGCAAAATGCAATAAATATGCTGCTTCAATTTTAACTGCTGGAATGTAGCCAGGGTTTTTAATGAATCTGGCCTGTGCGATTGAAGTGGTCCAGGATCTCAAAAGCTCTGGGCACTGTTAGATTATACACACAGACATCCACACACACATATCTCCCCCCACCTCCCCTTCCCTTGGGGCTCTGTGAGTCACATGCGACTGCAGGTTTTTCAGATTCGGCTCTGGTTAAAATTAGCAAAAGCCTTTATTATTCAACAAGAGGAAGGATTCCTATCACAGCTGCTGAGAACTGCCATATTTTTCTTGTATTTGCTGCATCGACCTATTACAATTTAGCTTTATCTGTTATTCTTTGTTTCCCTAAAATATAGTAGCAGGGCTTGGCCCTGTCAACACTGAATTTTAATTACAAGTTCATGAAGATCACTGCATTAATCTGTAGCTGGACCATCATGGATTTTTTTCCTGTGCAGCTGGCATCTCTACAGTTTCAATTATTTATAGCGATGTTTTGCAACAAGGTCTGCGATGAGCAAGGCACAAGTTTTGCAAGCTTCAACAAAAGATGTATTTCAAGCAGCTGTAAACACCTTGTTTCAGTTATCAGAGCAGGTGACAAAAGGCTTTCACACCAAAATCTGAAGGCATATAACTCAAGTGTGGATGTATAAAGTCAGCTACCAGATTCACTCAGCTCACAAGCTGCATGCATTTAAAAGGAAAACAAAACAAGGAAAATGAGTTATGCTATAGTAAATACAGTCCATGTCAACTCAGCAGGAAGGTTTTGGCCAGATCCCAGGAGACACAGGACCAAAATTGCCACGATCCGTGGGAACAGGCCTGCTCTGGTAGAAATACAGTGTCACTGCTGGAGCCCCGCCATTCCTAGTGGGCCCAAGCCGAAGTGGAGGCGCATTGCCAGGGCCACATGGAAAAACCAGAGGATGTCAATTCTCCTGTGCCTCCATCTGTGGATAATTGGTTGAGCACTAAAATTCACAAGGAAAATTTTGTTTTAGAAAGATGATAAAGAGAACAAACAAAAGACAGGAAATTAAAATTTATGTAAACATAGTGGTTCCCAGAGCAACCATAAATGAGCCACATTGCATATATAGACGAAGGCATAAAAGTTAATACCATGTGCAGCAATACCATACACTAGGTAGGTACCCCCTGGGACCATGTTACATTTGCTACGGGACCCATCATTTTGAATGGTTTGACTTTTATGCATTTAAAGCCTCAAACACAACGTTGCAGCAATGCCAGGTGGGAATAGGGCATTTGCTGTTTATTTGTTTGTTTGCGTGAAAAGAGAAAGGACTGTTTGAGCAGAATGAGAGACAAGACGTAATTTTTCTCCCTTTGCATACCAGAAACAAAAGCTTCAGGCTTTGATCTCAGAGATATCTGAATAGTTTTGCTGGGATATTCCTTCTCACTGATTTAGTACTCACAAAATGGGATGGCAGGAGCAGAGAAGAGCTCTCCTGTCGAGACAGGGCAGCGTCTGCTCAAACAATGTATTATAGCACAACATAAAGCACAAGGCTTTTCCCTAAGTAAATGTGGGAATGCCGAAGGGATCAACTTAACCATGTAAAGTGTCAGTCCTGAAATGCCTAAACTGCTTGGAAACATGCCTTCGGCTTGCTCTTCTATTTTTTGCGAGTGGTTATCCTGAGTTTGATTCTCTGCTCCCTCATGCAGTTGTTGACATCAGTAACATGGGTGTAAAATGTCACCCGATCAGAAGGCAGCCAGCATTCACCTTGCATTTGTATTCATGACTATACAAGGAAGAGGGCAGCACCAGGTCAGGCCCACTGAGATCCACAGAGATTACTTTGTCAATGTGGGATGTTTATGTTCTGATGGGGTGTTTTATAATCGAGTCTTAAAACTGTGCTGCAGCCTATTTGTTCTGGTTTCATGGCAGGGCAGATCAGAACGTAGGAACTGTTGTGGTTTTCTACAGTCACTGTTTTTTAAATTTTATTTGTTTGGGTTTTGGGGGGTTTTTTGTTTGTTTGTTTGGGGTTTTTTGTTTTTTTGAGACAAAGCATTGCATCTCCCACCCCTTCATCTTATTGCTCAAAATTTCCAAAATGTAAGGCATTTGATCTAGGATCAGACTTGGGTTGCCAAGTCTGCTCACCCACTGGTGCAGGCATTAGTGCTTTCCCAAGCCATAGAGAAACCATACCTGGGAGCAAGCATCCCTCCTTTCTGTCTCACACCAGTCCCAGCTTCTTGCCACACTGAGGCACCCACATACATCCATTTCAAGACCTCCTAAAGGCACTCCATCCCTGTCCCCATCTGTGGTGGGTTGACCTTGGTCACTTGCCTTGCACCCACTCAGCTGTGCTGTCATTCCCACTTTTCAACAGGACAGGGAGATTAAAAGAAAAGTGGAAAAAAAAAAAACTTGTAAAGATGCCAACTGAAAAAGTCAACAGGCAAAATTTGCACTGGACACTGCCCGTCAGTAGAGATGACATGATGAGTGTGTAAGATCTCCAGGGGAAATGTGAGCTGCAGAAGGGAACAAACTCAGCCCGTGATGCAGGTGCAGCGCTGCAGTGGAACCCAGGCTTGCACCCCTTGGCCATCAGCACCACCTGCTGACACCTTCATCTGCTGGGCACCTCTGTCCTGCTCCATCCTGACAGTGCAAGGCCAAGCTGCGTGGTGCCTCCTGGAGATCTGAGCCGTCTGTGTCTCCAGCCCTGTGCTCCAAAGGAGCAGCATGATTTGCCCTCATCTTAGCAATAACCCTGCAATGGAGTCTGTGTTAGGGAACTGGGTTGGGGAACAGGAGTGTGACTCATAAAATCATGGAATCATTTAGGTTGGAAAAGCCCTCCAAGACCATGAGGGCAACCGTTCCTCCAGCACTGCCAAGGCCACCACTGACCCACGTCCCCAGGTGCCACATCCACGTGGCTTTTAAACCCCTGCAGGGATGGGGACTCCATCACTGCCCTGGGCATCTGTGCCTGTGTGCCAGGTCTTGACAACCCTTTCAATGAAGAAATTTTTCCCAGCATCCAACCCCAATCTCTCATGGAACTCGAGGGCATTTCCTCTTGTTCTGTCACCAAGCTGCATGTCTTGTTGATTTGCTCTTCGGTGGTGGTAAGATTCTCTGCCTGCCACTCATATGTTGACTTTTGAAAGTTTGTGTGGGTTTGAGCCAGCCAGTGTGGGTAACTCAGGGGCAGCTGATTGTACTCAAGCACAGGCATCTAGCCCAAGTGGCATGACTTGACCTCTGGAGACATCTCATTATCTCTGTTGATCATCTGAAATACTAAAATGACTTAGCTTAGACATCACTGAGAGATTTGAAAACATTTTGTGTGTTTGTGTGTTTCCTATTCCATTTCTTGTTCTTAACTCTTTTTCTTCCTTTGTCTACTGATGTGGCTCATTTCTCATTTTTTATATCAATTGTGACTTGCACAGTTGGGACCCCAGCCTTCCTTGAAGTCAAACGCTTCATCTAATTAATAATAATAAAAAAGGAGAGTGATATACTCTTTGTACAAAAATTTAATTTTTTTTTCTAATTCCTGTTCAGTTGAAGCAGCTCATTTCTCTTGAAACACAATTGAAATGTCATTAGTATTTTCATTAGCATGATGATTGATGATACAAGGCAGGCAAGTAGATTTTGGGCCTAGGCTGATAAATGTTCATGACGTTTTTGTAAGTCTGTGCTGAACACTTCAGAAGTCACATGCCAAGCAGTTCCAGATAATTTAAAAAAACAGAAGACTTATTTTTTTCCCTTATTTAACTCCTGGAATGAGAAGCAGCCGCACAGTGATACAGAAATAGCACAGCAAGCCCTGGAAATGCCCACCAGTTGCTCAACACTTTTTTTCTTCATTGAAACAGTTAATCTTCATCAATGAAGATATTTTACTCATGTGTCTTTGGCATTTCATGGGGGATTTTTTTTCTGTCTCTGAGGATTCACAGCTCTAGATGAAATGGCTCTTTTGTTTGTGGGAAGGAGAGAAATTCCTGTGGAGAAACCCAGGTTAAGACAAAACCATTACTTAGGCTGCCTTGAGAGGGTTGGTTTTTTGGTTTTTTTTTTTTTTTTTTGAGAGGTTGAGCTGGATTTAAGTGATACATGTGCGTAAGTCATCATGATAGTTTTGCTTCCAGAATATTTTCCCAACACTAAATTAATGATGAAGAATGGATAAACAAGAGCGGAGAGGAAATGTTAAGCTTAGTTAGTTGTCCCATCATTCTGAGACATATTGCCTTTTGTCTTTGAGGTAGTTTCAAACACAGATGAAGCAAATTATGCACTTAGGAATGGCTTGTTCTTCTACCAGTTGGATAGGCTATATTTTTTTTCGTTGATTTCTGCTGTAAAGGCCAGAAATTGTAGAGTTGTATCCCATAAGTTCCTGTGTCCTTCTCTCACCTGCAATTTTAAATTGTTGATTTGACAGGATTTTTTTTTTTATTATTATTATTAATTTTTATGCTTTCTTTACTGGAAATAGAAATATATATGCTCGCTTCTTTATAATGTGAAGCCAAAGACCCTTGCCATGGGGTGGAAAAAAATATTCCTAATTTTCAGCCTGGGTAACAAATCCATCCTAAAGGATCAGAGGGTGTTTGCACGGTTTAAATTTCCTGCACATACACCTTGATGCCTTGCATCACAGCCATTTTACCTCCTGCTCAGGGGAGAGTTGACAGGACATATTTGTGCTGCTCCTTCAGAAGTGACGAGGGGATATTTACTGCTACAAGATATTTACCTACCCACAAGAGACTTTGGAACAAGCAAGAATGAAGGCTCAGGGCTCGATTCACTTGCCCACACATAGTTGTCAGCTGTCATTTGAGATGCCTAGAATATCCTGCCTGGCCTCCAGCTGCTCTTGCAGAAGGGCAGAGGTCTTGTCTCAAGCCCTTTATCATATCTGCCAGCCTCCCTCGGATGTTTCAAATACCTCAGGGCATTTCAAATACAACCAGGTGTCTGCATAGACTTCAGACTCCTGGCCTGGAGATGCACCATCCATGTTTGAGGCTCTCCTTTTGAGTGGGAAGAATTTACAGTTCAGTGGTGATTTGGCCACAGAGCTTCAGGGGAAGGATGGTTCCTCTCACCCAAATCTGGATATCCACAGCATAAGATTGCTGCCTGAGTTACATTTCTCAGCTTTCATTATGATCAGTGAAAGTAGCTGACAGAGCCTGGAACATAAATAATCTTGCAGTAAAGTAGGCCCCACTTCTTCAGCTGAAATGCCCACTCCACTCTTCTGACTGCAATAATTTCATCTTTGTAGCCTTAAATACATAACTCTCATGCAGACATGAGTTGCTGCCACCTAAAGTGAGATGAACCCGCCATTCCCTTTGTTATTAGAAGAAAACGCTGTCAGAAGGGTATTAACTACAAACCCATAGATTTGTTTATGAAGAGAAAATTCAAAACACTGAATTTGATTGAGCTGTTTTCCTGGGCAGTTGTCCCAGTAGGAAAAAACAAGGCCTGAGTGACTTTTTACACCCGAACTGCTAAATAAAGTCCCTTTAGATTTCTTCTATCCAGAATTCTGTATTTTCTGCAAAACTTACAAGGCCAGTTTTTACAAACAATTGTCTGAAACTGAGACCTATCCTCGTGTCAGTCTGTACTGGGACACAGAGTCCTGAAAAAAGAAAGTACCCTGTTAACCTAATTTTAAGCATAAAGGTTGGAGAGCCTGTGCTTGTCAGTTTCCTGACGTTCATTGTTTTTTCCACAGGGCTATGGCCTGACCAAACTCTCAGTCAGGGCCAGAATTTCAGCGGATTCTGTCTCTGTTCCATCTTTGCTTTTGCACGATAAAATTCTGCCCCCCTGGGAAAGCAGTCATAGTTTTTAAAAAAATCTTTGCTTGCTTAATCTTTGCTTCATCATAGATGCTCTCTCAGAGTGGATGCTTAAAGGGAACATATTCCTACCCTGATCCACCAGTCTGTATTTTGTCTGCCTGGTGCTATAAAATGAGCATATAAGGCTATGGGGAGAACAGTTCACTGCTTGGAGAACCTAAAATACTCTGTTTTGGCTCCAGTAAATGTAAAAACTGAAGACAAGCTTGCACCAAAGCCACAAAGAAAAGCTCTCTGCAAATTCAGAGTGACTCAAGCATAGACGTGCAACCTTAAAGTTGATAGCATAACTCCAAATGTCAGTGGTTAAGAGCATTTAGGCTTTTCCTTGTATGCTCTTTCTTCTGGTTCTTGTCAATCTGCTTTTCACACATGTCTGTAAAAAGTGATTTCCCTCCACCAACTTCTTTCCAATCTATTCTTTGTCTCCTATTTCCATCTATTTCCCTATTTCATTCCACTTTGCACTCTTCACTTCTTTAACCTTTTCTTCATCAGTCATATCCCTTCTTGTGTCTCTGCTCCATAGAGGCACTCTCTGACCTTATTATACGTGGTCTCTCTGTCATCCTTCTTCCACTGTTATAGGAAGCAGTCTCCAGCAAGAATTTTAATGAAAAACACTCTCAGTAAAGTATTTCCTTCAGAACTTTCCTTTGAAAAAAATGTAAAACTGAAGATTTTACACTAAGGTTCATATCAGAACAACAGTGTGTCACTGTTTTTTTTTTTAACAGGATAAAAGCAAAAGGATGAACTTCAAGAAAAATTCTGATTTCTATATCTGACTGTCTTTTCTCAATTCATAGGAACACTGTACTATTTAAATAAAGCCAAACATTGTGCTGTATTTGATAACTTTCACATATTTTAGTAGTTTTCAAATGCTGTTAAACTTCTTTGTTGCTGATTTCAATTGTCAATAATACTCACGAGCTTACCTATACATCTGTTTAAACAGATTTCATTTTTCATATTAAAGTCAATTACTGTAGTTTTCCTCATGAAAGGTAAGAAAACACCCTTTATCTATGGATCTGAAATAAAGAAGAAAAGAGAGCAGAAGAATGATAGATGCACTCCCAGTGTGCATTATTTTTCATCTCCGTTGCTGATAAAGCAAGCACTCATTTAGTGATAAATCAGCATTCAAGTGGGATGAATGGACTCAGATTTTAAAACAAAGCCAACATGAGACCCTCTAAAAAGAAAAACTCCTCTGTTACAGTGGAGTTTTACCTCTTCTAGATTGCAGGGTCTATGGAGACTCCTATTAAGTACTTGCTGAGATTTCACTTCAAATGTGTGTCATGCTCAGAGTATTTCTGATTGTGTGAACTGTGGCACAGCTTATTACAGATAAAGAAGAAAAATGAAATTTCTCTGCTGCCCTGCCCAGCAGGGAAAATGCTAACTTAGAAATCAGCAGCCTTGGATGCTTTTATGAGCCCTGTGACTTTCCGCCCATCCTCACTCCACCTGTCCCCAAGCACCTTTGTGGTTTCTTAGCCACCTTCAGCTGCAGCTGCAGTGAACAGAAAGATGTGGACCCCCCAGGGGATCAGTTCTGATATTACTGAGCTAAGTTCCGTGGTGGAGGTTCTCATCTGATTCTCTTCTCCTTTTGTGTAACCAGAGGGATTTCTGTGTTCAAGAGACATCCCTGACAGAGTTTACTTCTCTAATACAGACATCACCACAGGACTGCTTAAGCTGGTGCAGTGCAAATATAACATTTATGTTAGCAGGAAAAATATATCAGCTGAATTCATACATCAAACAGATATTTTCTTTTGCTGAATGCATACACAGGGAGAACACAGCCATTTCTAGAGGAACACTGTGTTTCCCTAGTGAAGGTCTCAGCTGAACTTGATCAGCAAGAGTTTTGCTAATTATTTTGATCACTTGTCTTAGTTTTCGTCACTTTTTGTACTCTGGATGTGCCTGAAAAATGACTCCCATCATTACAACAGTCCATCCCTTGTGCATCCTTTGTCCTTTCCCCACTGGCAACTTGATTCTTCTGGCTGTGCTTCATGCCAGCGCTCTCCTACCAGAGCTGCCAGTGTCCCATTTAATCTGTGATAAATACAAACTGCTCCCAACCCTATTTGCCTAGGGCATATCTGCTCTATCTGCCACATTTAAAAATGATCATCCCTGTTGTTTAGAAAAACAACAACTCCAAATACTACCCTTGACTTTCCTCATTACTTACAGACTGAAATTTCCCCATCTGTCTTTCTTCAGCTCTGTTCTTGAGAAAGAAATCCTGTCTTCTGTTTTCTTTCTCCCCGGTGAGCAAATCCTCATCCACTGTGACAGCTCATCTTGTAATGACTACTCATTCTAGGTAGTTCCTTACTCCTACCTGGAGATCTTTTCATTTCTGCCCCTCAGTGCACCTAATGGCTTTTCATGTTTTTTTAAAAAAGAGCCCTTTGTCTCACTCTTCCACCTAACCATCCTCCCCCCAACAATGCTTTCTCATTTCACCTCTTTCACAGATTTTGATTTTTGTCCTATCCCCTCTGTGAGACAATTTAGTTCTTCATCACTGCATATTAAATGATTCATTTGCTGAGATATTTAATGGCAAATTTAATTTCTCCAACCCTGTCAGTCTGTCTGTCCCTCTTGCTTCTGTCAGTCTCCAACAACTGTAAACTGTAATTTTTTTTGTTCAACCTAAAGTTTCAGTCTCTGAGCACGAAAAGCCTTTGATTCCGAACTCTTTACCTTAAAACTCCGTTCACAAGGCCTGGGAACTCAGAGCCTTTGGCTCTGCATTAGTCTGTTGACCCCTCGAGTTTTCCATTCATTAAATTTATTTATTGCTGTCGCCTGCATATAACTACCGTGTTCCTCTGCTTTGATCCAAATTCCACTAAAAATCCTAATTTCACATGTTCATTACCTCCTGGCAGTCATGACTGTCCTGTGCCTGGGCTGTGAACTGCTCCCACCAGCTCCATTAAATGTTCGTCTTGGAATTCACAAAAAAATTAACTTCCAGACACACAAGAGTTCATCTCCAGTGACTGGGGCTGCGTGTCCCCTATCCCTCTGTCTCTTGACTCACACTGGCCACATGCAGAGGAGGAGGGAAGGTCCCTGATTCGTCCTGTACTGGTACAGAAAAGAGGAAGCCCAAAGCCAAACCAAAAGGCAAAGTGCAAGACTGCATCTGCCAGGAAGTCTAATTCACTGCAAATATGAAAAAGACAGGAGATTGGCCTTCTAAAATTCAAGTTGCAGTTGATCGTCCTTGTAGGCTGCAAGCCCGGGAGCGTGGATAGAAGGCTGAAGGTGGGGATTCTCCACCTCTACTCTTCTGGGAGGAGACCCCACCTGCAGAGATGTGTCCAGCTCCGGACCTCCCAACACAAGAAAGATACGGACCTGCTGGAAGAAGTCCAAAGGAGGCCATGAAGGTGCTCAGAGGGCTGTAACACCTCTGCTCTGGAGCCAGGCTGGGACAGCCTGGGGTGTTCACCTGGAGAAGAGAAGGATCCAGGGATACCATAGAGCCCTTTCCAGCACCTAAAGGAGCTCCAAGTGAGCTGCAGAAGGATTTTGAAGAGGGCCTATAGTTACAACACAAGGGTGGAATGGCCTCACACCGACAGAGTGTAGGTAAGATTAGATTTTAGGAAGAAATCACAGAATCACAGAATGAACTCTTTTGGAAAAGACCTTTGAGATCATCAGGCCCAACCTGTGACCTAACCTAACACTTACTCATCAACTAAACCATGGCACTGAGTGCCACATCCAGTCTTTTCTTAAACACATCCAGGGACAATGACTCCACCACCTCCCTGGGCAGACGATTCCATTTCCCAATCTCTCTTTTGGTGAAGAATTTTTTCCTGATGTCTAAATTCTTATTTGCATTCCATGGCTGGGCAATGGGGCTTTGAGATTCATCCTGATGGTCAGAAAAATAACGCTTTCTTACCCTTTTCCCCTGGGGTTTAATTCTTTCATTGATAGTGCTGACAACTACTAAGTTATCAAATACTGCATGTCATTGAATGCAGCTCCACGTGGCCCTGGAAACTTGTTCCCAAATTGGAAGAGGATCTGAAGCCTCCTCAGACAATCCCACAGCTGCACAGAGCCACAGCAGTTGCTCTGCTAGCTGAAGAGATGCCTTGCCAGGCTTCACGTATTGCAGCAGTTGCCACTGTGCTGCCTGTCAGGAAGCACAATTATCTTCGTAAAGAAGTGAAGGAGAAGACTCACACTGCATTTCTTGAACACAGGCACAGAGATTCACCCAAGTAGAAAGGAATGGCAAGATGCATTTAACCTCATTAGTTTCAGTAGGGCTGACTTTGTGCAATCCATCAGTGTACAGATACATTAGGGGAACTAAACTATTTCCACATCTCATTTACATAATGGATGGGATGTGAAATGAGTCCTATGGAGGAGAAGTGCCCTGGAGGCACTAAAGTTTATCACAATATGTAAGAGTTCTTTTAGATCATTGCATTAAATTTCCACTAACAAGATAACAAATTAATTGTCTGTATTACTGTACTAACCCAAAGCGGAAAAGTGTATGATTTCAGCAGAGGAAGGCAGCTGTTCAAGACAGCTTGGTGGTTATAGAAGGAGGCAGAAGAGATTAGTGTGTCTCCCAGCATTTGTGTGCCATGATGCCAGCCCTCCTCCGGCCCCTTTAAGAAATCTGGCTCTTCTCTAATCTGATGTAGGACTTGAGCTTTATTAGTGAAGTGAGGGAGAATGAGTAAATCAGCTATATCAGACAAGCCTCAGGACATCTGGAAATTGATCATTCTGCAGAAATAAGCACTCTGTGTTTATTAGCTGGGAGTTCATCACTATCACTTCTCTTTATTCAATTCCTAAGAGATTTCAACGCTATCATCACAGTATTAGCTCTTCTGACTGTGCTACTGGAGATAAAGATCAGAAGATCTATCTAATGATGGCTTTCTCAGCCTCTCTCTTTCTTTCTCTAAAGCTATTCTGATTAAAAAAAAAAAAAAAGTTGGAAAATAGCTGCAAAGAAATAAAGCAGTGTTCTTCTCTTAAATTTTTGCCTGTTGGTCATGCGAGTCATTTTTTTGTATTATTATTCCACAGGAACTTGGTTTTATTCAGGGGGACGCATTCTGCAGAATAGAAAATCCCTCTTAAAAAAGGTGGAATTGGAAGTTTTTAATGTGATGGTGGAAAAGGGAGGAAGATAAAAGGACTTAAAGTCATAAAGCAGTGCTTTACATTGAAAGCTCAGTTATTTTAAATGATAATACACGTCAAATAGAAGCCAGGGAAATGACTTCCATAAGTTAGAAAGGTAATAATATTACTTTAAGAAGAATAATTACTTTCCTTAACTACATTTATCACATAGTAATTCAGTTCTCCCTTCTGGAATATGATGCAATGCCAAACTTTTGACTGATTTATTTGAAACCAGCCTTAAGAAAAGATTCACCCAGATATGAGGCTTCTCCTGGTTCTTTATTCCAAACTGAGGAGTTATCAAAATGTAAATACTATGACTAACTGCATGTTTAGATGTGCATTCTTGTACAGCTGCATTGCGTAGCTTCATTGTGCAAAGACACTGGGAGAAAAAAAACATCTGTAAGAGTTTTCCAATAACAATGGTCAGGCGCATAAACAATTTAAGTATAGCTTGGATTTCCAGAAATCTGTGGGGAGTACAAATCCAATCCAATGAACTCTTTAAAGAAAAATCTTCCCTAGCAGCAGCTTTGCTGAGATCAATTTTTATCAGCTGATTTCTCCGTTTTCCAATGGCAAATTAACATTTATTATCTCTTTTGGACTGGCACTTTGAGTTCCAGCCTGGGTGCACGTTGTGCTAGATTCTGTACACAGATTAAAGAAGAAAAGGTGCATGTTGTCCAAGAGACTTTCTGTGCAAGTACACGATGAGAGAAAACAGATGAATGCAATAAGCAGGGTGATCATGATTTAACAGTAAGGGAAGGCGACTAAATTAATCCATTTGTACTGAGCCTAGCACAATGCAGTTGGACCACACTGCTTGAAAAGTTAGCACTTAACTATAACAACAATTACCAGGTCTTTAAAATTAATGTATTAATATCAGTTAGAGATCATAAGTTGCTTAGCCAGTGAATGAAGAACACCATAAATCTTTAAGGAAAGGCCAGCTTCAAGTCAGTATTGTCTTGCCTCCTACACAGGCTTTCTGCCAGTTTACCCTGGACTAGAATCATGCTTCTCCTGAATCACCCTTTTACTTACAATTACAGTGATTATTTCTTTATAATCATACCATTACTGTTTTAGGCCCTTGATAAATTCCTTCGTGTCTGCCTCTGCTTTTGAAGCCGTCCTTTCCCTGTGCCCTTTCACGTTATATGCCTAATGATTGATTTCCTCCCTGCTTTGCTGCCCATTGTTCACTTGCATGTGCATGTAGCATTGCCTGTGCTATCAGTGGGACTCAGGGGAGTTAAGGTATAGGTCTTTCATGGGATGAAAAGGGTTCTAATTTAGAGGAAATGTACAAAGATTAACAGATGAGTGATAAATAAGGCCACAAGCGTACATCATAGAATCCCAGAATGGTTTGGATTGGAAGGGACCTTAAACACCATCTTGTTTCAATCCCCCTGCCACGGGCAGGGACACCTTCCACCATCCCAGGTTGCTCCAAGCCCTGTCCAACATGGGCACTACCAGGGGTGGAGCAGCCACAGCTTCTCTGAGCAGCCTGTGCCAGGGCCTCACCACCCTCACAGAGAAGTATTTCTTTGTAACATCTCAGACCCGCCTCTTTCAATTTAAATCAGTTCCCCTTTGTCCTATTACTCTCTGGCTGTGCAAAGAGTCGCTCTTCAGCTTTTTTTTTTTAAGCTCTCTTCAAGTACTGGAAGGGGTTCTATGGTCTCCCCAGTGCCTTCTTTTTTCCAGTTGGAACAACTCTCATCTCTTCTCAGACTGTCTCCATAGCAAAGGTGCCCCAGCCCCCAGAGCATCCTCTCTTTCTGAGGCAATGACAATGGACAAAATATACTGGTTTAATGAATGACTGTATGAATTTTAAACTCTAACTTCCCTGTGATGGTGTTGCAAATGATTTATTTTCACCTGAAAATAAATCATAGATGGGTTCAACTAGGGCCTTCTCTCACCCAAGGCCTTCTGAACAGAGCAGTCCAGATGAGAAGGAAAAGTGCAGTGAGAGGTGAGGATACTGCACCAGCAGGTCCCTCCACTGCAGGACAAACCTTCCACTACTGCAGCGTGCATCAAAGCCTTGTGAGCAACTTGCTGCACCTCTGTGTGTTTCCAACAATGCCTCTGAGCCTCTGTTTGCATTCTGGTATCCATGAAAGAAAACTGATGCTCCTCCCTTACTGACTGCTCCAGATCCATAAATTACTCTTCTTCCTCAATTTAGATGAGATTTTCAGTGAGGTGAGGGTTACAGGCTGAAGAAACCAAGCTCCTAAAACAAGAGACAGATGTCTGAACCCATGATTTACCAGTGATGAGCTGCAATTGGGCCGTGTAGCCTTTGAAGTAATTCATTACATTTGTATCTCTTCTGTAGAGAGACGATTTTCCTCAATGATTTGTATGACCTTGCTAAACCCAGATAGGTGGTAATTGAGCAGCAACTACTTCTTCAGAAGAAACAGAATAAAAATATTGAAAATATTGACTCACCCCAAAGGCAGTAAGCAGCACTCTGGTCTTTGACCTTTAAGCATCCTAGGGTAGTCAATAACCTGGCTGTTAGATGCTGTGCCTGCCACTGATTTTGATTTGGGAGTAGTTTAACCTTGAACCAAGATCTAAGTAACCACGGCAACAGGAAGTTGGCCTCTCCATCCAAGGAGTGGGGATCCATAAATCAAGGTCCCTAATGCAAACACTGTGTGCAGGTAGAGATTTGAGAGGATAAGTGGTTTGTGGTGGATTACCTTTGAAAAAATGAATGACCGTCCCTTGATATGTTGAAACACAGCTTCACAGACTTTTTTTTTTTTTTTTATCAATAGAGGTCAACAGGTTACAGCTGCATGTTTTCATATGACCCTTTATACAGGCCCTTCAGTTTAATTAGAACCAGATGTTGAATTTATGAGGTTGTTAGCTTTATTATGTACCATACACACGTGCATATATGTGTGTGTATATTGATACATGCACCCACATGTGCACGTTTCTTGTGCACCCACTACACTCATGAATAAATAAGGTTAAGGCACAAACTCAAGCACTGTGGAGTGGTGAAACCTCAGGTGTGCATGTACACGGTTCCAAAGGGCAAGTACCTAGACAAATATCTCACTTATTCTATGGGACATTGCTTTATTCAGTGTATAGAGCTCACCTAATGAACATTTGGGAGCTGGATTTTCCTTTTGCTATTCAGTGCGTGACATCATGTCTCATTTATTCCACATTTCTAAGCCTTGGTATGAAGAGATGAATGTTTCATGAATGTTGATAATTTTATTTTCACAGGACTGCTCTTGAGATGAGGGGTATATTACTGTTCTCATTTGCACTAGAGAAGCTGAGCAGAGAGAGATTGAAGTTTAACGGATACAATTTGAGATGCTTAATACTAGATTTGAGGCTCTGGGAAGATGTGTGGTCTAATAGGCAGAGACTGCTCTGTTTATCTCCACCAAGCTGTGACCTGTAATACTGTCTCACTTGTGACTATTTCTGCCCTTTCTTGCCTCCCTTAAATCCACAAGTTGATATCAGGTCACAGTTTCATCAGCACTCCTATCCCAAACTGGCCCATTCTGTAACCCCATCTTTCAAACTCCTCTCACTGTAGCATTTCTATGCCTGAATCTGATAGAGATCTCCTCCACAGTTTCTGAGACAACCCACAGATCTCCTGATGTTTCTTATTTTATGTGCCAGAAGAATAAGGTCATAGGGGCAGTTCATAGCAACTCTAAATAGCAAATATAGAGAATTTTCGGTTGGTATCTGGAGAAGCTGAGCACAGACAATAGACACAAAAGTCTGGGAAAGGGCCTGGAGCACCAGGAGCAGCTGAAGGAACTGGGGGGACTCAGTCTGGAGCAAAGGAGGCTCAGAGGAGACCTTCTCACTCTCTACAACTTCCTGACAGGAGGGTGCAGCCAGGTACGGGTCAGACTTTACTCCCAGGGAACAAGTGACAGAACAAGAGGAAAGCTGTGCCAAGAGAGGTTTAAATTGGATATTAACAAAAATTTCTTCACGGAAAAGATTATCCAGTCCTGGCACAGGCTTCCCAGGGCAGTGTTGGAGCTCCCAGTCCTGGAGGGATTTAAAAGCCATGTGGATGTGATACTTGGGCACATGGGTTAGTGGTGGCCTGAGTAATGGTGGGAGAACAGTGGGATGGATGACTTTAGGGGCTTTTCCCAGGCTAGATGATTCTACGATTGTCAGAGCACTTGTGGAAAGCCTTCAAGGAACCACCAGCTGCTATCCAGGTGCAGCTGGGGGTGGCAGAGGTGGTTCAGTCCTGCAGGGGATAAAGGCCTCCATCCCTGCTGTGCTGGGAGGTTTGCTGCTGGCCTGGATCAGGAATATTGTGGAGACATGCAAAACCAGATCAGAGTGGCAAATAGAAGCAAGCAAACCTGTCAGGAAATTTTCATGATTGACCAAGAAGCTCCTGAATAATTTCAGATACAAAAAAAGGAAGCAAAAAAAGGCACAGAAGCAGGTGATCAAGAGAACTAGAGCTACAACATCCAAGCATGAAGGATGGTCTTAGGAAGAAAGAAGTCTTATCTGGAGTTGAATCTAGGGCAGAAGATCAACAAGAAATGTTTCTACAGACACCTAAGAAGCCAAAAATGGCCTATGGAAAATATGGGCCCCTTGCTGAATGAAACAGGGACCCTGACTGGAAAAGATAAGCAGAAGACTGATTGTCTTCTTTGGCCTTTCAGAATCCCAAGCCCATGAGACTGGTGGCGAAAGAAAGCTTACTCTTGGAGGAGGATCTGATTAAGGAACAGTTAAACAAACTGGGTATGCAAAATTCCATGGGATTTGGCAGGAGGTATCCAAAAGTGCTGAGGGATCTGGCTGGCATCATTGTGAGGCTACTCTTGGTTGTTTTTGAAAGGTTGGGGTGATCAGGAGAGGCTTCTGAGGACTAGAAGAGAGTAAATGTCAGTCTAATAAGGGCAAGAGGAAAAAGCAAGGAAGCAGCGAGGCCATTCAGTCTCACCTCAATCCCCAGAATTTGGTGGAGTATCTAAAGAGCATTTCCAAACATGTGAAGGAGGAAAAGATGATCAGGAGTAGTTATCACAGATCTGTGAAAGGGAGATCATGCCTCACCAATCTGATGTTTCTTTTCTTGACTTTAGTGAGAGTTCTGGCACTGGGTTTTATCAGCTTCTCATAGACAAAATGATGAAACACAGGCAGGATAAATGTACGCTGTGATGGACTGAAAACTGGCTGGGCTCAGAGGGTTGTGATGAGTAGCACAAAGCCCAAAGACCAGTCAGTAGAGGTGCACCCTACAATATGGGGACTAAAAACTTTTAATATGTCAATTAGTGAAGCAGTGTGATAGGGCAGAGAACATCCTCAACAAATCTGGAGAATTTCAGAACTCAGAGGAGTGGCTGGTATGCCAGAGGAACATGGAGGAGAGTCCAAAGGGAGACCACAAAGATTATTAAGAATCTGGGATATCTGTCTTATGAAGAAAGGCTCAGAGAGATGGGATATTCAGACTGGAGAAGAGAAGGTTCAGGGGAATCTTTCCCATGTGTGGGAAAGAGTAGAGAAGAAGGAGCTAGACTATTCTCAGTGCTGCCCAGTGACAGAAGAGTCAGTGGGCACAAGCTGAAACACAGGTTGCTCCTGAACAGTGTAGTTTTACTGAGGGGATGAACAGGTTGTAGAGAGAGGTTGTGGAGTCTCCCTCCTTGAAGACATTCTTATCTGGCCAGATGTGGTCCAGGGTAACATGCTCTGGCTGACCCTGCTTGAGCAGGGTGAAGTGGACAAGGTGGTTTCAAGAGGAACTTTCCAACCTCGGTTGCTCTGTGGTTTGTTGAATCTTTATGTAATTTAGTTGCAAAAATTCAATACATTTTATCTGAGGCTCATGTGCAGGTTGAGATCTGAGAAAAAAATGGATTTTATGAAGGATTATCTCTGATAAATGAATAACTGCCCTAATCATGTTGAAGCCCAGCACCACAGAGACTGCGAGAGGTTTTCAAATTACAATGCCAGCAGTTTAAATTTCACACATTTACAAGCAAACAAAATGGTTACAAACTATAAAAGAGTTTGAGAAATACTGTTAGTGGAGGAATCTGCCAGCTATTAAGTGCATATATCTAGAATATTTTAACTCTTTGGCATTTTTTTACCATTCATTTATTCTGCATTGTAAATTGTAAGCAGAAAAATATATGACAAAGGAGTCTTTCTTTTTTTAAATTCACTTCCCTTTGATGAGCTGCAAGGCAAATTTAATTAGGAAGGGAATTCCTGAAAAATAAATGTAATGTGGTTTAGATGGGAATTGCATATTGAGGTTGTTCCTGATGCCTGCTCCTTACTCAGATGAAACACCCACTAAGGCAGGTGTTTATAGTGAAGTGTGTAACAGTGTGTGGAGAATGAACTACACAGGAAATGATACATAGACATTCCCACTAAACAGAGTTATGAAGGATGTCTGTCTTTATGTATATATCAGGGCTTTTTAGAAGAAAAAGTAGTAATGTGGAATTATTTTGCTGTTTTACCATTGTTTATGGAGACCACTGGTGATACATCCTTCAGCAAAATAATCAGAAGTGAATAACGATGGTGACCCTTGCTAGTATCAAGACTGTATTACAGATACACTCAAAAGGAGATGTGGAAATATATCAATGTAGCAAGGACAGCAACTGACTTCTCTTGTTTTCAGATATTTCCCAGACATGCTACTTTACTAATATTCATCCAAATGTTGTTTCCTTCCCCAGGAATTGCAGGTCCCCACTTAAAAGCAGACCAGACTTCACTTCATGGTAAAATGGAAAGTTCTGCCTGTAATGTGATGACCAGAAGGAAACCAGCAGCTGTTGACAGTGTTGCAATGCCAAGTCCAGTATTATCTCTCCTACCTTCATCATCAGCAACATCTGAAGCAGGTAACGCTGTTTTCACTCCACCCTCTCTGTTTCTTCCCCATCTTCTTCCTTCTGGAACTGCACAACATGTGCACCTAATTCTCTCCCCCAGTTGGAGAAGTAGCTGCAAATGTGCATATCTAATGTGATAATCAGGCTGTAATATTTCCAGCTCTTTCTTGCTATGGTTGTGTATCTTGGCATATCAAATCTACTTCGTCACATCCCACCACTCATGCAATACAAGGGACACAAGCGGCACCAGCCTGTATGGTCTAGCAGGACACTCTGAAGCAAGACTGAGAAGCAAGACTTTCTCAGCCCTGTTGTTCCTTTCTTTTAAATGCTCCCATCCCTGTAGCATGAGCAAACTGAATGCGCAGTGAATAGCTGAGGAGAAGATGAGATTTCTTACTGCATATTTCAGTGATTTTAGTGTAATACTCTGTCTTGCAATTGCAAAATTATCTGGGGCAACGAGCAGTGATTTAAAATACCAGAATAAATAAGTCAGAATAGCGTGCTTTTCTATCAACTTATATTTTGTGCTTCTATTTTGAATCAGAGCAGGAAGGTGATATCTTCAAACTGCTGGAAATTGAGCCAAGTCATTCAGGCATCATCATGGCTTTTCTGGGGCATGGATAGAGAAGTTAATCTTGCATTTTGTCTTAATTTCCAGTGAATGGGGAATCCACAGTTCATTACCCTACGTGCAGCCATTAGGAGTTTCATAGTCTTGTCAAACTTTTGATGCTATATTCACAAAAAACATATTTGTATCACTGATTTACAGAATTGTTGCATATTTAATCATTGAACTGAAAGTGCTGGTTCAAGGTACTTATTTTTATTTCCCTTCTCACTTTTTGAATAAATAGTGAAAACAAGGGTTTCATGCTGCAAAGTAGCCTCTGTAAAGATAAATTTTTATATTAAAAAATCAGGACTGTCTGTTTAGTCTTTAATACTTTCCTATATATAAACCAAGGACAGATTTTTAAAGCAACAGAGAATGAAAGCACACAAATATTTTATGATCCATTTCAAGATGAAAGTGTATGCTTGACTGCATAGTTCATTCTTTCCATTTTCAGAAGTCTAATTAAATTGTTGGCTTATCTGTAGCCCAGATGTTGAAATAATTTAGCTGAAAACTAAAAGAATCTGTGTTAACGGGAAAACAGGACAGTGCTATGGGTTTCCTGTAATTAATAAGAAGCTCTTTGAAAATTCCTCCCTTCAAACCAAGTCAACAAATTGAGCCCAGCTTTGAGAAGCCTCTTCTGTGTCGTGTTCTTGCAAGTGGTCTCAGGCACCTCTGAAGGGATGGAGAATGACAGGCAGCAAGAAGGATTTTAGAGCTTCACACATAACAGAGTCATCCGGAATAAAATTAGGGGGCCAGTGGAAAACATCCAAGGGGTCTGATATACCCAGGTCACCCCTTTTTTCATCATCACTGTGCTGGAGTGGGTCTTTCAGCCTCCTCTATGCTACCTTGGAAATGTATGTTATTGGTAGAAATGGCTCTCTTTGCTTCAGGAACTATTTCCAGCATCATATCATTCCTGCACAGCCTCCCAGCACGGCCTGCAGCCTTTTCAATTTGTGAGACTGAGCCTCACCACACCTGCGGACCCTGGGGAGGGGAGAAACACCAGACCTCCATGTGCCTTATTTTAAATATGTAAAACTGTGGTTTAAGACTGACATTGGTTCTTGCTTGTTTTGGGGCAGATAGGTGAGTTTGTTTGGAGAGAGCAGGAAGGATGAAGGAAAAGTACAAAACTCATTTGGGGCTGGATTTTGCCTTCCTGGAGGCAGCATGTGGGGAGGTGGAGGGAGGTCAATATGCCCGGGTAAAAACTTGTTCCCCTGTGCATCTCTGGTGGCTGGAGGCTGCCACATATTACATCACCTCCATGAGAGCATATTCACTCTTTCATATGCCTGCATGCAGACATAAAGTTACTGTTCCCCATCTCCTCTTCAATCCCTTCCAGAGGAATTCCACCAAATAGATCAGAAGACTTCCTCCCAAAGCAAGATTCCCATGTACAAACAGCACAATATGTGCAGA
>VYXC01005066.1:293709-363247 GCA_013397175.1 Platysteira castanea | reverse complement strand
AATACACTTCAAACCAGGACACCAGGGTTTTTCTGCTGCTCAGCTGGAGTTAGATAAAGTCTCCAGGACCTCCTCTCTCAACAGAAGGCAGCAAATCCCTTTTGGGGTAGCAAGGTTTGGTAGCCTGCTCAGAACAAGACTTGTCAGCTTAACTCACTATGGCCATCCAGTCTTTGAAACCTTGAAAAACACACCAAAATATCAGAAACCGTTCACAGCACAGCATAAAAGACACCTTAGACTCAGGTGTCTAAGTTCATCAGCTTTCTAATTCCCCACTGCATCCAGCACTCTTCACAAGGACAAGGACAGTTTTTTCTCGCCTCCTAGTTTTCTGCTGAGCAATGTCTTTTCCTGACTCATTTTACTCTGGATGATTAAATCTTGTTATCTGAGATGATATTTTATTGCTGTCTGGGAGAACAAATCACACATTCATTCAGAACGGCCCGGAAACACATTGGACACTTCCTTTGAATTTTGATTAATTTACATTTGAGCGTCCTAATTCTAGGCCTGAGGCCCAACTCATTCCATTCTGGCCATTAAGTACAAGCAAACACATAATTTAGACATTTGTGAAAGCTAGACCTCAAAGCTGCTATGAAATATTTTCCACTTAAAAAGAGCAGAAGAATTCATGCTGGTGTAATGCAAATGAATGTGGTTTTGCACTGTATGAACATATTTATTTTGAAAGATTTTGATTTCTTGAAGACGGCAAATGCTGGTGCTTGACTTAGCAAGAGCAGCACTTATGGCACCAAGAGGATAAAAAGTAGTGAAAGTTCAGCAAACTTTAAAAAAACGACCAACCAACCCTACTCATCTTTGCCATAAACATTGTGAATTTTTTGGTCATACACTACCTTTCAGTTGGATTATGATTCCTCCAGCCACTATCCATTTGCTAACTGGAACACAATACTGGGAAGTAGATTAAGTTAAGATTCCTGTTTCTAGGTAGCACAAAAATATACACTCAGAACATTTTAGCGGTTAATTAAAAAAAACCCTGAAGGCCTTCTCCTTCCCATTGAAAATGTCAGAGCCATGCAGCCACCTGGATCCCCAAAATATAGCACTTACCAAGCAGCAGTGCTGGGTGATAAAGGCACTGGAGCACAAAGGACCCACTGAAATAATTCCTGCTGAGCATATTTGTGTATAGCACCTGAGAAACTTCAAAAGCAATCACCAAGGACAGGGAGAAGCAAGCCCTAATTTCTCAGCCAATAATGTATCTGCCAGCCTGGGACTGGGTCATTCACAACTTGCCCTCATTAAGTATGCTCTAGATGGAAGTTGTCCTCATTTAAGCCAAAAAGGCCAACCTGCAAAAAGATGATTTATGTGCACACCAACAAATAACATGCTCACCTACAAGCAATGAACCCACATGTATCACCAAAAAATTGCCAGCTTAGCAAACACGCAGTTGATGTGTGCAGAAATGCTGGCTTTTTGTCGAGGTCTGATGCATCAAGTGATACTAAGTGGGAAGTTCATAGAGCCACAAGGAATGAATCTAGTGCTCGGAGTGAAGGCAGCACAAAGTATTAAAATTCATTGTTAAGCTCAATCTGGAGTATGCCTGTGGCAAGAAGATTAAAGAAGCAACCCCATTTCAGCTGCAACATGACACAGAATAACTTGTTCAAAAGTCACTTGGAATTGTAGGGTGTTTTGTTTTCTGCTAATATGTAGTTGCACTCTTAGGTTTCTTTCTGTGACTCCAGATTTATTTCAGTCTGTTGCTGAGTTGGAGCTAGACCACAATTCTGAGAAGACAGAAGTTGAAAAGCCCTTGAAACCTCCCAATTCCAGAATGTGCTTCCCAAATGCTATGAATCACATTGCCTTCATTTCCCCTGTTACACCATTTTCTGAGGAGGTTTATCTAAACTTTGTTCGGGGTTCTGCTTTTTTTTTTTTTTTCAAATCCCAGTTTTAGGTGAGACAGGAAGAAAATTGCAGGTTTTTTTCTTCCCCCAGTCCTAGGGTACGAATGCTGATGCTACTTTCTCTACAGAAAATCCAGGTTGCAACTTGAAAACTGTCACTTAGAACTGAGTTTCTTCCTGTATTTTTCTTCAAAGGGTTGCAGTGTGTCCACAAGTCAGGAGAGGGGCTGTCAGCACTAGCAAGCCGGTTTCACACTTCAGCCAGAGAGGCTCCAGAAAGCCCTGGAAGCTCATCTCAGTAAAAGTGTGTTTCGGCTACTGTGTGACTCACATGTAAGGCACTAGTTTACTGCTCCATACACCTCAGTGCTCTCACAGATAAACAGGTTTTTACCAGCTTGCAGATATGAATCATACACCTGAACTGGCTAAAACTGGCACATATCCCTTAAATAGTTTAACAGCTGCGTGTGTGTAAGTAGCTGTATCTCTTGGAAGCCTCTGAGTGCTTAACTACTCATCTCCAGTATGCAAATGGAGCAGAAACTGGGGGAAGAAACTCTATTTTTATTGCAAACTCTACTACAACTTTCCACTTTCCAGCTCCTCCCCAGCTCAAGGAATAATTGGAAATTTTGAGGTAGCCACCACAAGCTCACAAAAGCTCTCATCTGCATCACTCCAGGTAAAGGCCAGGCCAAACCCCCTGGCTTCAGAGACGAATTGCTCCCCATCCTATTTTGACTACTAACTGAAAAGAGCTGAAGATTCAAATCTTTACACTTTTTTTCCACCTTCACTTGCCTGTATAAGTAATCACAGAGTGTCTTCTGAGACAGGGGAAAAAAGAGAAGAAAAGAAGGATGTGGTTGGTTATGCTGCTTAGAGTACTTGTAAGGCATGGTCTTAAAGAAAACGCTCTCATGCTCTGTAGAACAACCTGGACTGAAGCAATGCTGCTGATCTGCTTGCTGCGGTTCAGGTAAAGTAATTCCTATTTTAGTTATTGACTTTTATTTTTCCAACAATTTAATAGCAGCATTGACTGTAGACACTATTTTAAAGCTGGTTAGATGATTATTGCTTATAAAGTTCAAAGAATAAGATCAAACACAGTATTTCTTAATTTAGAGCAGAAAGAAAGTTTTCTTCTTTAGTGATAAATATTCTGTTGTAATCAAAATACTTAGGAAAAAAATGGTAAGAAAGCTGCAGATGAAATATATGGCAGGTGTGGGACCTGCTGCTCATCATTGCACTAAGGCATCTTACACTTCTCAAGTACATCCACGAGAGAATAACTTATATCTAGCATGGATAATGTTCTAGGAAATAGACAGAGGCAAAAGATGTTTTTGCTAATGAAGCTTTCACGGATAAGAATACCCTTAACGTAACATCCCTAATCTGTGCTCTCATACAGATTTGCGTGAATCTCAGCTAGAGCCAGATGAACTCGGATCCAAGCTGCAAAGGGGAAACTATTCATGAATTCTGCTGTACTGCAAAAAACCTAGTGGAGCTATTACTGTAAAACCTTGCTGTTCATTTCCTAGGTCAGAACACCTTTGCTTCTCACTAAACCACAAGCTCCTTAAATTAATGTTTAACAAGTTCATAGGAAGTGGAAAAGCCTCAGCAGGAAAAACTCAGAACAAATGAAGCAGCGATGACACAGAGGGCTGGGCCAGCTAAGACATACTCTCTTGAGTACTGTTAATTACAGGTTCTTATATTATCTTTTGGTTTCTAGGAGTTGTCTGAAACGATCCTAAAGCCACAGATATTCCTTCAGAAAACCTGTTGAGGACAGAGAAATTTTCCTCAGAAGACTGGAAAAGAGCAAACGTGGTACCTCTATTAAGAAGGTAGAAAGGAAGGAGTTGGGAAAACTAGATCCCTAATTCTGGCTTTAGTATTGGAAAGAAATACTGGAATCACCCACAAAAGAATCTGTTTACAAGCATTTACAACATTACAATCTGTTTACAAGAACTCAACTCAGTGGTAAGTAAAAATCTGCACAGATTAATCTGAGAATGACTGAAATACAAGTAATTTAACTTCCTCTGTGACACTGTCAGCAATGGGAGATGGGGTGTATGAGGGGAAAACACACTACCTCTAAAGAAATTCTCATGAGCAAAGGAAGCATGATCAGTATGAAACTTCTGTATGATAAGTGAGTACCCACTGAGATACTAATCAGTGTCTACTATATAGGAAACAGTACAGTTCAGTATCTTTCAGGATGAGTATTATCAGTATTTTTACTAATAATTTGGACAATGCAGTAAAGATGATGCTTATGAAATGACTACAAGGTTATTTGTCAATGAAAATGATTCTTTGGGTAACTCTGAGCAAACATTACTTAGTCTGGAACAGTTGCAAACACTTCCCGTGGATTACTCAAGATGTGAATTTTAAATTTGAATCACTGAAATGATAAAAATCATCATGTTTTTGACAATCAGACAATTATCAATTTAAAGGTTGTCTTTTCTTGACGTTTATAATATTCTGGAGTAATGCTACATGTAATTTGGTCCCAATTAATTCTAAAAAAAATGCATTCAGTGAGCTAGAGATACGATAAAAGTAACACCAAACCTCAGGCTTTTGAGTCATCGTGCACAGTTTTCTGATACATTTACAAAGTACACAAAGTGCTGGATTGACAGGTGTTGTCGCTACCCCAAAATGCTTCATGTCGCCTGATTTTTTCCCGAGGTAGATGGGTGCCCTTGGTCACAGGACACCCATGCTCACACCAAAGCTCGTGTTCCCAGGTCCCCTTCCCTGTCCTGCCCTCTGGTGACCGCAGCATCTGCTACAATCATCCCTTGTACACATGGCACCAACTCAGCTCCCTGTTTTGTGTAATTTTCCCACATACCACAAACACGTGATTTTCTAAGTAGCTGCCACATATTGCTGGTTCAAATCGATTGATTTAACATCATCTTGATGACCAAACCAAGGTTTTCTCCTTGTTCTCATTTCTGACAGATAAATCTACTGATAACATCCAGCTTTCCTCTTGCTATTTCCTAAGTTCACAAGGCTGTGACAGCCCAGTTCACGTGGCTCTGTCCAGTTCTCTGCAGGTAGCAGTGATACCCAGCCCCTGATCGACAGCACCTCCCCAGAGGTCACCCTCACTCCTACAGTGGGATCACTGGAGGAAATACAGCCAAGGACAGTCTCGGTGAACTTCTGCATCCCCTCAGTAACCCCCATTCAGTCTGTTTGTAGTTCTCATCAGCTTTCAGGCAACCATTTCACCACCTATGAACAGCCCGTGTTCTAAACCCTGTTTTTTCTAGTGCTATTCACTTGTTTCTAGTACACTTTGCTGAAATGCAAGTGCCTAAAATCCTCAGCCTTTCCCTTATATGAAAAAGCAGATACTTCATCAAAGATAAGAGCTGATAAGATCTATCGAAGACTTATTTAGCAGTTTTCTTTAAAAATCTATGTGAAGCTTATGCTCAACAGTTACAGAATTGCTTTAATCACATTTCACACTCTTTCCTTCAGCAGACAGACTGGATTGAACCTTCTCCAGCCACACTAATAACATCCATACTTCATAACAATTACTGGGTTGGACCTTCAGCTTTATGTGCCTATTCTTTCTGTAGTCTGAGCTGGAAAATAACTGTTTCACTAACATGAGCATGTTAAGCTCTGAGCGCATTCTGTGTTCAGATACAGTTATTTCCATTATTACTCACTCATTCCCACAAGTCATCCCACCTCTGAGCTCCAGCACGTCAGCATTCCTATGAAATTAGTGGTATAAGAGTCAGCATAATGCAAGGCTATCTTCTCAGTTAATTTTTAACAGATCTATTTGTTTTCTGTTTCTCTTTTTTAAAAAATATTTTATTTCGGCCACCCCAGAAAAAAGAACAACCTTTCACTAACTGGTTTTTGGTTTCTTTAGCAAAGTTTGGCTCCATTTGGCAGTGCTTAAGATCTGTCACTTTTCATCCTCCAAAGCAAAGATTCTCCTCTTGATCAAACTCTTCTTAAAATATCTTTACTTACTCCTAAAATTTCTTTTGAGCTACTTGGTTGGCTGAACTGGACTGGGAATTTTACCTACCAATTTCTTCTGCTTTATTAGGACTTTTTGTGATTTTGATTTAAAGAGGTTATTTAAAAAGCCCTTTTAAGGCATAGTTTGTTAAAGCATACATATATTTTTAAGAACTGTGATAACATTTATTCAAGCAAATTAATTTTTTCCTAAGGATTGCATTATGAAGATGTCATGGCTTCCATTTGCTAATCTCCGCTGGATTATCTAAGATAATCATTAAAATTTAAAGTGCAAACCCCAAATTTAAACAATGCTGAAAGTTAAACACAAGTGAAAAAAACACGCTTACTCATTTTGCACCTAGATAAAAGATCAGTCTTCTTATGTTGACCTTTTAAAATACTGCATTGGATATGAGCACTGTATGAAACTAAAATATCATATAAATGTGAGTGTAGTAAAAGCACATCAGCAAAAACCAGCTATTGCATGGGGATTCAGATATAAGAGTAAAATCCCAGCTCTTAGATTAACATGCCTTAATATGGAATAATAATTTCATTAATTTCTGTATAGCAACAAAACTAAGCATAGGTGTAGGGAAATTTCAACAGGTGTACAAATTATTACAGATAGCCAGTGGTCTTTAGAGTTTTTGAAAATATGTGTTGGAAGGAGTCAGTCTCTTCAATATCTGAATGGGATTATCTTATATGGGATGGTGATCAGTGGATGCTGACTACTTTCCCCTGAGAATCGGACTCCCTTGCAACATATCAAACCACTCAAATTGGGAACAGAAAGCTCTGTGCTTGAAAGGTTTCACTTTCCATAACAGACAAAGGCTGACCAAGTGTCCAGCTCAACACCAAAGAAATCTAGAATTGTGTTTGAAAGTATCTTGGTTTGGCTTTATCAAGGCATTAACTGTGATTCTTACACATTTCCAACCTGCTCTCTGTCATTTCAGGGGAGAAATGACCAACAGCAACGGAAATTGCAATTTTACAGCCATTGACCGCTTGGCGTGGAAAGTGCAGCTGGGGATCTCCATCCCCATCTTCATCCTCGGGCTGGTCCTCAACACCCTGGCCCTGTCTGTGTTCTGCTGCTTTTGGAGAAAGCAGACCAAAACCTCCGTGTATATGATCAGTCTGGCGCTCGCAGATGTCCTGCTGCTCCTCTCACTGCCGCTGAAGCTGTACTCCTCTCTCATCGAGGTGCCTGGGCTGCTGTGCTCCGTCATACAGGCTCCTTATTACGTCAACACCTACACCAGCATCTTCATCATTGTCTGCATCACTGTCGACAGGTACATCTGCATAAGGCACCCATTTGAAGGTCGAGCTAACCAGTCCCCCAGGTGGGCTGTCTTGATTTGCTGCTTCATATGGGCAGTAGCTTGGATCTGCAGCACCCCAATGTTTGTGTTTCACAAGAAGGATTTTATTACATGCTTTCACAACATGTCAGACGAGACGTGGAGTGTCCCATTCATTGTTTCTGTGGAAATATTTGGATTTCTGATCCCACTTGCAGTGATGGTTTTCTGCTCTGCTCAAACCATCTGGATTCTTCTTAATCACAAAAGTCAAGCCAAAAAGAATGTAGAAGAAAGTGGTTCCTTACGAGTAATCATCATCAACCTCGTGGTGTTTTTGGTGTGCTTCACACCCGTCCACCTTGGGATCTGCCTCCAGTGCCTGGTGAGGCAGCACGTGATCGAGGACTGCAGTCTGAAACAGACCATCAGCTTCTTCCTCCAGGTGTCAATGACATTCGCCAACCTGAACTGCTGCCTAGATGCCATCTTCTACTATTTTGCTGCAGAGGAATTTCGTAAGAAAACACACCTGAAAAGGGTTGTTGAACTGTGTCCTATGTTGAAGCCTTGTGCCATGTGATGGGACTGCCGGCAGTGGGAGAATGCCCCTTGCTAGAGCACCAACAATGTTATGCCTGACATGGCAGGGACGGTGCCATGGGGAGAAGAACAATGTTTTTCCACTGCATTGTGAATGCAAAACTGTTCCATATTTTTCTTCCCTTTAAAGATGAAGGAGAAAAAAGTTAGATTAAGGTACCAGCATTAGCAAAGTTACAGATTGACACCAAAAGAAGCATTAGCCTTGACAGTATCTACAAAATGTGAAAGGCTTGCCAGAGGAAAACCAACCAGATCACGGGAATGCCATTTAACATTGGCTTTTGTCATAGCTGTGCCAGTTTTCCTTTCACGTGTGTGATCAGAAAGGTGTTGCTAAGAGCAAATACAGAAATAATTATTCATAACCTTTCTAACTTAGAAGGTATCTTGGCAGTTAAAAGGCAGTATCCAGCCAAAAGTCTGACTCTGCAGAAGATCACTGTGAGCTCCTCTGCTTTGGGCAGCTTGGCCAGCCTGGGACAGCAGCGAATCCTCCCTCCTGTAAGCATTAGAGACTGCTCAGGGCTGCTACGAGGCATAGCAGTTTTTGCTCTTTCATGGAGGACATGCTGCCTAGAATAGAAATCCAAGGGAGTACCTCGGGTACCAGCAATTCCTGAGCAACAAACTTTCCTGATTATCTTCTTGAAGAATCATTGTGGTTTTCTCCTGCAATTTAAAAACAGGTTTTGCCCATGAAAATCAAAAGAACCCATTCAAATACAAGATTTAGAGAAAGACTGAATGTGTTGAACTGTGTTTCTGCATCGGTGCATTTCTATCAAAGATATAACATAACACACGTATGAAATTCCTCTGCCTGTCTTCTTATTCTTTCTTGGAGCTGTGGAATTAAGAAAGTAAGCCCTGCATCACAGAAGATCAGGGAGTGACTGATATTCTCCTTTCTCCCAGCTGGAAGACTAGACCAGCTCTATCCAGCTCGTTCCTTAGAGAAATCTAAGGAATGAGCCTGTACTGTACACTTCTCAAAACATCTCTGGACTTGCCTGAAACCTTCAGGTCAGCACTTCTGCATTGTCACTACCCTAATGCTATTTGCAACTTTGACTGTGAATTTAATCTAAAGGTTTCTTTGTTGCAATATAAGCCAACAATTTCTTGAACCCTTATCTGGGCATGGTTGGTGCTTATAGCCAAAAACATGTTCACAAGAAGAAATAATTTTCTTTGCCTTTCTAAAACAGCTGTGAAAATAGTCTAAGACTGCTGGTAGCCAAGTTTCTGGGGCAGGTATTCCCCTTATTCAAAATGTGAAAAGAAATTACCTTCTCTCTGTGGCAAATTAAAAAGAAAGGGGTCCAGTTTTGAAAATACAATTTGCTGTCCATTGATTTCCATAGAAATGATTGACTGTGCAAGTAGGCAGCTGCACATATCTTATAGTGGGCCTAATATAGGAACATTTTAAAACTTCTTAGTACTAAAACTATGACCACAGCTGAGGCAAAGAAAGATTTTTATCATCATCTTCGCTGCTTTCTGTAAAGAAGCAAGAGGAAGAGCTTTCCAAAACAGTAGATTTTCTAAACATTATTTATTACTGCCTCGATCACTCAGAAACTTACAGATTTTCAATACGGGTTAACCTTTCTTCTTTGCACCTTTCACATTACTTTGCATACAAATTATGTGTGTGAGAAAGAACATGTTTTACTAAATAAACTGTACATGTGAAGTGCATGATTTGAAAATACATTTTAATTTCCCAATTTGACAGCAGTATTATAGTTCTTCTCTACCCACACTAGCTGCCTAAAAGTTACTCCGCAGCAGCAACTGTGACCCATCACAGAAGACTAGGATTATTAAAGTCAGGGCTAATAAAGCAGTACCTTTGACTTTTAACTCATTTATCACTTGGAAAAGGTCATATTCTAATATTCAAGGGAATAAGAGCACATATGCAGGAGGCAGAGATGAAAAGTATGTGGGGACTCCCGTCTGCAAGGGTTGGGGAAGAGTTTGATTTGCCAGGATCAGGGAAACAAAATTCCTTCATTCAGGGAAGGAGGTAGAGTTAGGGGTAGAGTCCCAGCACACCCAAGCAGGGAGAGACTTCGCTTACAGAAAGAAATTAAAGTAATTGTCTCAATGAAGGAAACAGAAGTCAGTCTACGAAAATCAGCTGCAATAATGGGCAGTGGTGGGACCCACTGTGAGACACTGGTCTCAAGGCTCACTCTGCTCCTGTCGTACATGGCTGCAAATCCAGACTACAAAATCTGGAAATTAAACTGGACTATTTTCTTCCCATTTATTGCCACCAGTGCCACTTCTTCGTTGGCCTAAAGTGTTTCTATACATAACTTCATTTGTCTAAATTTTGCCTGCTATGTAAGTAAATGAGAGCAGCCTCCCTAAGCATGCTTGAAATTTGAGAAATGAAATGAAATTAAAATGAAATTAAGAGAAAGAAGGAAGAGAGCCCAGCTGTGCTGATTTTACAGCCTGTTACAGTAGTTCAACTTTTTAGCACAAAAAAGCACAGGTCTTCTGAGCAAGAAGGTGTTACTTTCACTTCACTGCTTTTCAAGATGAACTTACATTTCAGTAATACACTTAAGGTCTGTCTTTGACCTGCAGCTAAGAATACAGTTCTTCCTAAATCAGGATTTTACACACAGGCTCCTGTGTGAAATTCACTGTTAACTCTGGAGCATCTCCAGTTGGTTGTATTTTTATACCAGGACAAAGCGATGAAAATCCTTATGCAGCTGGAGAAGATACACAGCAATTTTGATGATGAATAAAACTGAAAAGCATATGACATTTTAAAAACCCGAAAATCTTCCTGAGCTGATACACAGGTTCAGTGCAACAGAAGTGGTTTCTTCTCTCTTGATGTTATTCTTAATACACAGAAAAATGATGGGAACCTCAGTGTGAACCTCTCACATACTCAAGTCTCCCCCCACTGCCTCAGTTGTACAATAAAGTCAAAGAAGCACTGTCTTAGTGGAAAAAAAACAAAAAATCAAGTGCTAACCAGAAACATCAAAAACAATGCCTTTAAAAATTACATTTTCAGTTCGGCCCTCTTCTGTGAATTGAACAAAACCACAATTGCACAATTAACCACGGACCTTACAGAGGACTAGACCAGCTCTAGTTAAATCTATGTTAATGTATTTAACATTAATTTTTCTGGACAAGGCCATTTCAGGCCACAGGTGAGAATATTCACAACAATTTTTTTTTTATCCAATTAAACTTCTCCAACTGGGTCAAACCCCTCAGGTCTTCACAATGCAGAAGAGGACTGATTTTTCTTGAGGGCATTTTTATCGATGGCAGATTACTCCAACATCCTACAATTCACATTTGTTCAACTATCAGTGTGATTCCCCAAGCTGCATTTTGTGGACTCACACAACTGAAAGACAGAAGAGCATAAAAGTAGTTTGGACAAAAGGGAAAAAACCCAACCCCCAATTAAAACAAACAAACAAAAACTCCCAGCAGACAAAACCACACAGGATTTGTTCCCCAAATTCTCTTCCTGTCCCTTTGCCTGGTGGGTTATATCATTCATTTCCCAGGCCTGCTTGAGCACAAAACTCAGGGACACTCCACTAATTTTTAATGCTATAAAAATACCATCAAAATAGTGCCAGACTTTTTGAAAAGTTCTATTGCCCAAGAAGTCCCTTCTAAAAGATTTTCAACAACGATGACATCAAAAAAAGGAAATTGAACTGGTTTATAGCAAGTAGAGGTTCTAATATATGAACTTTTTATGGCCTTCATATGCTTTTATGATGCATGATTTATGAGCTGAAAGGCACCTGAGGGAGGGTCCAGGCCTATATCCAGGCACTGTTAGTCTCCTGCTTTCTCCCAAGGGGCCACAGTGAGCACAGACAGTCACAGGCCCTGGAGAGTCAGTCCAACATCTTTTCATTATGATTAAATACATTGGTTAAAAATGTAAACCAGACAATTTTCCATGTGAGGATGAACAACCACAAAGAAAGCCTAATAAATGTCACCCTAGTAGTCTGTCATATCAGGTAATTTCAAGTGTTCAAGAAACTTCGAAGTGAGAAGAGCAGCCATCTCACTGCCTGAGGCAGCCTCCAGATCATGAAAAGAAGCTGAAATGGGCTGGAAGATTGAAATTGATTTTCAGAGAGACATCGCCCCAAAACTCACAGTGGTTTTTCACTAAAGGGTTACTCTGCAACACCACAATTTAGCCTGCCTAAAACACATGCAGACAAGAGACAAACCAAGGCTACTCAAAGGTGTAGACTTCTGCCTGTCTCATCAAAGTGGTTTTGCTGAGGTTTTCCCCCTCACATTCAGAACATTTTCCACTTTAGACTAATTGCTTTCTCCGAGTCTTGGGCACGGCCTCCATCCTTCCACCCAAACACAAGGAGAGGAGCTGTGCAGAGGCAGTGTCCTCTGAGGAACTGGCAAGTCCAGCAGGGGAAAACAGAGCCCAGCAGCTCTGTGTACAGACCTCCTGAGGTAACTGTCACCTGCCCCAGGGGCCTGCAGGGACCTGCTCAGCACCACACTGGCAAATGACAGTAGCTTGAACAACCCCTTTATGGAGCCAGGGGGACGGTGAGACTTCAGCTGCCACACACCGAAAGGTTTCCCAAGGACTTCCCAAGGAACTGTCTTCACAAAGGGGCAGAAATGTGCTTGCCCTGAGCAAACTGAAAAGAAAACTGCCTGTCTGTTATTTACTCAACAGTACAAATGGGAAGGCTGGTTTGGCTAGGTTTCAAATTAGTGTGCTTGCTAAGCATGTAGAGAAACACAAACTTCACACACACTGTTCTGGCTGCCAAAGGCTCAGCTACCAAAAGGGGTAGCAAATTCTCTTGCTGTCCAGCTCGCTGTGTGTGCAGGGGGAAGGAAGGCCCAGAGGAAGATGAATAGAGGATGCCGCAGCAGAGCTGAGCCTGCTGTCAGGGGAAGCATCTGCCTGGGCGGTCCGAGGTGGCTGCAGGCCAGAGATACAAACCTGCTCCTGGAATAAAAATCACATGAGGTGCACAAAACCCCTTTGACCCCTTTTCCTGCCCAAGGCAAGATTTTGGGTATCTCCCTAGAGATGTCCTCAAGCTTCTCTCTCTGTGCTAGCCCAGCACTCTGCAAAGTTGTGCCCTTTGCCACTGCATCTCACATTGTGGCTTTCTTCAGCTGTTTTTGTAAACTGCTTTTGTAAACCCTTTGGCCCTGTCAAAAGTTTTGCTTTCATTTATTTCATTTTAAAATATGAAGAAACAAAGAAATGCTGACAGTACTCACTGCAGCATACAGTATGACAGGGCTCACCACAGCCAAATTCATGCTGGACCTGTGGATTTTTAGTTTACTCTTTTTTTAATCACTGTCATTTCTGCCTCACCAAGGGGTCTTAAGAACGGCACTGCTTTCTCCAGCACACATTGCTCCAAGGTAAGGACTCATTCTCCCAGAAATGAACTCAGTAACCGAGTCAGACCTGCTGTACATCTGTAAAGGGGCACCAGGATGACATCCACATTGTCTCATTTACACCACCTGACACACTTACCTGCAAAAAACCCCTCACCCAGCATCTGGCAGCCTTTCCACACCATGCCCAGTGTCCTTTGTACACGCTGCCTGTACTGAAGGTCACAGTACTCACTCATTTAAAGCATGAAAGGCAGCACTGTGGGGAGGTAGGGTACACTTGCAGACCTCTTGACAAGTCTCAAAACTTGCCCACAATGCAGGTGTTTTGAAACAAACATATCCTGCTATTTATCTTCTCCTCACCCCAGCTTGGCATTTCTGCAAGTCTTCCAGTAGCCAGGTTTTCAAGTCCCAGTTCTGGACATACCTGCAGTGGCCAACTTCCTATGGGGCAAGGGATGTCCCAGAGGCATGAGAAATCCCATCCATGCAGCCTCCTTGCAGTCTGCTCCATGGCACCCAACTCATGCCCGGAAGTGCTGCCCAGGACAGGCAGCTGCTGGTGAGCCATTATCTCTGTGGGAGGTTTGAAAAAGCAGTTGGTTTTCCCCCACTTACTGAAGCACAACAGCTTCAAGGACAGCTGGATTCCCATGTTTGGTGAATTAGGGGAAAACCCCTTTTTTTGTTCATGTTAAGACTGTAGTATACTCATTCCATTTTCTTATTTCTGAGACCTGGAAAATCACACTTATGAGTGAGAGATGTTGTTCCACAATTAATCTTCATTCCAACCAAGATGGAATTTACTCCGTTCAGTGCATAAGTGAAGTCCAGTTGTAGTTCTGGAAACTGCAAACACCATGGATGCCCACGATCACCACATCAAGATCACAACCCAAACCCACTGTTTTCCCTTTTTAAAAATGTGACTTCAAGTAAACACAAGACATTCCTGTTAAAGCTAACAGAGAGAACAGAGAAAAGCTGCAAGTTGTCTGGTCCTATGAGCTATATTTTTAAAATGTATATATTTTATCTTTTGTGCAATGTACTGAAATGAAACTCAAGTTTCATTTTGGCACAGCAGTGCCAGTGCTCAGTGTCCCTCTCCAGTTTCCCAGAGGTGCTCTCAGCAGCTCTTTTTCAGAGCTGCATTTTGCCACATTGTAAGGAGGTCACACTGTCCGAGGGAAACAACTGCTCCCACCTCAAGCAATGCCTCATCCTGCAGTGTCAAATACAGAAACGAGTGGGGGTCCCTCAGCAGTCCCTGAAGAGCTTCTGGCATCTCTAGCTAGCAACTTAACATTTTAACTTCTGGCTTGCCCTCAACAAGAACCAGTCTGCCCTCCCGAATGACAGCAGGGTGCTCGGCCATCTGGGCTCTCAGATCAGCTCTCTGTGTACTTGGATATCTGTATCTTGCAGATGAAACCATACAGATGCTTATTAAGCATCTCTGCCACCCGAATCAACTTATTACTGAAAAAGATGCAGCCAATAATTATGCCAGATGCTATCTGGGCTCTGGAAAGGAGCCCACGTATGACAGCCCTGGTAGGTTAATGAGAGTTCAAACAACCATTAGTATCTGTATTAATCTACTAATTGCCTGGTGTTACTGGAAAAAAATGAAGGTTGTGGTGTTTTTCTGATACTTTTGATCTATTTATTTGCTAAGTTACTATGGTTCGTTTCCCCTTCACTCGAGTTGACACTGGCTGGGTAATTTTTCTCAGTATTTCATAGAACCAACCANAAAAAAAAAAAAATGATGGAATACGCCATTTCTTTTAAAATATCCTGATACCTCCACTTTGAACCTTTTACAGACAGTGCCTTTTCTCTGCTACTACACCAAGTCTTATCCAAAGGCAAGCAATTCCAACCCAGTGAAAGCAAGACTTGAGCTCAGTTCCTACAGCAGTTGAAAAAGCTGCTGAAACGCTACAAAGTCATCAAAATAACTGCACTGAATTCTTGCAAATCTTTGTCCTTCTTTTTCCACTGCACTGAATTGTCTTAGGTGTGCCCAGCACATAACAGTTCCAGTAAAATCAGAGATCTCTGAATGTTTCCAGGTCTCTTCTTCTAATGTACTGAGATCACACTGCAAAGCCAGGCCCTTGAAACCATAGATCACTTGGCAGCATGAAATACTGAAACCTGAACTGTGGTATGATTCTTTTAGGGTTTTTTTGTTGTTTCTTTTTCAGTGTAACAACACTGTTTAACAGTGTAACAAGTCCTACGTGTAACAAAGGCAGTAAAATTGTTAGAAAAAGTATCACCTTTAAAACCTGGTTCTCTTCAGGGTTTAGTAGTTAAAACACAAAGGTACCCTGAGAATTAAATCTTTCTCTTGAAAGTAGACAGCATGGTTTGTTTTGAGTCACAAGCTTCTCTAAATTACTCTAAACCACATTTGCCGAATTTACACAGCAAAACGTTCTGTTCTTTCTTCTGACTTCCAGTGCTAGAAATTCAGCTTGGGGAATTCAGCTGGATCATCTCTTATTTATATATCTCTGGCAAACAAGTCCTGTGCCAGCTAAAGTCATCATTTGACCAGTGTTTTCTGGCAACAGACCAAGAGAAGAAGGGACCAAAGCCAATGCTACAGCCAGAGCCTCCCCAGCAAGGATGTTGACAGCGTGAGAACAAGAATATGCTCCCTTTCCGTGCTCATGTTGGAATGCAAATGCCTTCTCTCTCTTACACCATTATTCATTTAGAGCTCAGCCTAATGCTTCAAGTGTCATCACTCGCAGATTTCACTCCAGCTCAGTGGGAATTGCCTCTGTGTTGGCTCAATACTGCAGACAGGAGAAAAAGAGAAGCAAAAATGTTCTACCTTCAAATAAAAATATTCTGCTGTCTCCTAACTGCACCAAGTACCAAGTCCATAATGTAAAAATGCGTTCATGGTGATTTTTAGGACAGAATTCACTACCACCACTTTCAGCCTTACTCCAGCAAACCAACCAGTGAGAGTTCTCCCCTATGGAAAGCTGACAAGATTTAACACAGAATTTTTCAACAAAGAACATGCATCACGCACTGTCTCCCAGCTTGCCTCCAGCTTTCTGCCCCTGAAATACCCTTGGCCGCAGCCATGGTTTGATTTTTCTGTCACCCACATTTAAGCTGCTGTCTCTTACTTTCTGCTGCATTCTTCCTAGAGTTTGACCCTTGTAAAAATCCAGAAGTATCACCAGTTAAATCTTTCATCTTCTTTGTGCCCAGTTCATGCACTGATGGAAAAATTTTTAATGCCAACACCAAATGTCTTTAAAAATTAATTAGAGCTCAGTGTGGCTGATGCCATCACTAAACTCTGTCAATGTCAGTGTTACACCCACACCAGGGTCTCAACATCATTAGCCTGGTCTACGAGACCTTGCTTTTTCAGTTGTCACTATAAAAGGAGCAGTCAGCTGTTTTCTCAGTTCCTCTGATTGGAAGGAGAAGAGGGCACCCATGAACTTCACTAAGATCTGTAAATGCCAAAAGGTCAGTGATACGTTTTCAAGAGACGCCTCGGTTTTAAAATAATTTCAGACCTTTGTAAGTTGCAAAGTTTATTTTTGTTTAAGAGTGGATGTCTGCAGAGTTGGACTTTCTGCTTTTTATTACTGTAACTACAATTCAGAAACCAAAGGTCTAACCCAAAGATCTACAAACACCATCTACCAAGATCTGAAGTGTCACTCAGATTTTTTAACCATCTGGACGTGACATCACAGCCAAATTTTAGGCATTATCATTAAATGGGCAGGTCCTTTTGGGCAGGCTGTCAGCAGCTGTGGGGCTGCACCTGGGAGCTTCAGTGGCCATATCCTTCCCACAGGGTGCATCCTGCAGTGCCTGTGCCAGGGGAGCAGCGTGGGGAGCCAGGTACCTGGGCAGGGATGCAGCCAGGCTAGGGCTGTGCCCAGCAGTCAGAGAAACACCAGCAAAGCAGGAGCTTGGGTGCAAGTGTCCCCCAACTCCGCCTCGTGCTGTTCCTCCACAGCAGCCTGATTTTGGGCTGCAGCTCGTCTCAGGCACCCACTGCCAAGTGCCACTTGAGGAAGAGGTTTGTAGATGAAGATGTTGCAGAGCCCCTTGAGCCGTGACTGTGACACTCATGGCTGAGCTGTGGTCCTTTTAAACATGCCTGCTAGTTTAAACCCAACAGCAGGCTATTATGAATCATCAGGTGCTGACATTTTTTCAAATTGTTAAAGGTTTTAACTCTGTTCTGTCATGCGGTTGCATATTTCTCTAACACTGGCGTATTTCTCTAACACTGGCATATTTCTCTAACACTCTAACAGGCTGGAGGGCAGCACTGAAGCTGGGGCATGTTGAAAGCTGGTCCCTAAAGGACAGCGTGTGTACCACACACATACTTTATTGACAATGCCTGGCACACAGCTGCAAACTAATCCTTTTGGAAAGGTCAGAAAGTCAGACAAATACATATATAGGAAAGCAATATAAATAAACCACTCTCTGTTCCCAATCACCACAGGCAGCTGAGGACCAATACACACTGGTAATGACCCAGAGCACTTTAAGCCTCTCAGTAAGTCCAAATTTTGGGCTAGTTCTGCTCTTCAACAAAATCTTTAATTTTTCAAGTGGCTGTACCATCTAAAGTACCATATACATCACAATCCTTCTCCAGGTCCTAAAATAATAGCAATTACTCTAAATTTTAACATTCTGAGCAACATGTTTTTGTCCCTGACCACGGCCTTGGCTGAAATTCAAACCCTCTTCCGTTCCTGAACTTTGCACCTAAATTTTGGCTCCTCAACGGTGCCTTTCAGTTCTCAAAACTGGTGTGTGGCTCACTTGCTTAAACTGAATAAGATTCTTTATAAAACTTTCCACTTTGTTTGCCCTCTTATCTCCACCTAAAGTTATCCCTAGGCAGGGAAAGGAGAGCCATCCCTGTAGCAGCCACAGTGGTCACCACGAGCAGCCATCCCCCCCTCCTGCCCTGCAGCATCCTCTGCCTTCTTCCACTTTGTGTTATTAGCCTCCTCAGCAGTCACCTGTCCACAGAGTTCCTTTTCCAGGTTTGATGCTTGCCAGCAAGCCACAGCTGGGAGCCTTCTGAGAATCTGCCCCAGATTTCCCTCAGCAGTGAGAAAAGGCTGCTTTTTCCTGTACATTGAAAGCTGTGGGATTGAGTCACCTTTCTTCTCATGTCAGAGAGCTGGGAGACTGAAGATCTCATGTACGTCTCGAGCCGGAACACATGGTGCTAAGTTAAAGGCGAAGAACTGGGGGTAATGAAATGACTGACATGCAACATGAAAAGCACACGAACATGAAACCCCTGCCTGAGTTTCCTTCTGGCTGAGAGATTCACTGCACGACACCCAGACCCTTCTCAGTCACCTGCCCAAGTTTGCCTTCAGCAGCGCAACGTAGCCTGTCTTCCGAACCTTAGAGAAGACAGACCTATATGAAACAAAGCACCTTTAGATACTGAGAGCACCTTAAAACACAGCCCTTCACCACAGGCAGAGAGATTTCTGAAGAGGAGATCACCCATCTCTGAGCATGGCTCATCAGGAGGAAGGCACAGGCTGGCAGTGAGGCTCCTATGGAGCCTTTTCTGTTGGGCAGCAGCCAGCCCCTGGATCTCCTGGCAGCTGGTGTGAGGCTAAAGGCAAGCTGGGCTTCCTCAGTGGCTGTACACCACAGCACTGCTTGACCTGGCTGTGAAAACTCAGCTGAATGTAAACCAAAACCCAGCACTCACATTCGCTTTGTGGTTTCAGTACATACGAAAAAAATTGTGTTGGTGTAACCAGCATCAAGTTAACAGATACAACAGCATCACATACCTTTTTTTCCCCGCTGCCTTGTTGCTTACATGCTGTTAAGACCAGGCTGAAAATCTGTCCTGCTGAGTAGCAGCTGCCCCTGCCTGGGGTCACTTGGACACTGGTGTGGGAGGTGCTATTGAGCAGAAGAATAATAAGCCATAATTATATAGTGCATCCATTTGTTTGGGGGAGAATTACAATTAAATTAACATGCATGGGTTTCCTCCAAACATATATCTCCTCCTCAGTCCAGAATCATAAGAGCTTTCCTATACAGAAACAGTCAATATTTCTTAGTTTGATAAACCAGGTCAGGTTAAAAGCACAACAAATAGTTACTCTTTTTAACTACTCGAGAGGAACAAATTTTAAACCACCAGTTACAGTTTCAGGCAGAGATTTGGCTGACATGCCGCATGCTATGTATATGTCATTAAACTGCAGTTCTAGAAACTCGGACTCATCTTCATCTCAAACTTGATCTGACTTCTCACAACTTTATGAGATCAGAAAGAATGGAAGAAACAATATTCTGGATGCTAGAACAATTTACTCTGAAGAAGCAGGTGTCAAAACTGAAAAAAATGAACCAACCATCATCTCTGCAGAAACCAGATTATGGTAAGAATATTAAAAAAATAAAGATCTTGTAGGTAAAGTAAAAGATATTCTAACACTTTCTCCTTCTCCCCATTTAATTCAGATCCCAAGCCAGACTGCTAAATCAGCATCAGTGTTACAGCCTTATTTAGTACTGCTTCAGCGGTTGTGGTTACTTACAAAAAAATACCAGAGAAATATTATGCTAAAATATTTAAATACTTGACTTTAGATCTGCTTACCAGGAAAACAACAGGAAAAGGATGTGGCCTGATAAATGCTTGTAACATCTTCATCAGTGTCATATATTTATTCATATGAATTTGATTTCACTGAAAATTAATAATTGTGAGAAGTCTGAAGTGCAGGCACGTCACAATACCAAATGAGCAGCAATCAAACTCCATTGTCAGGAAGGAAGACAGACATCTTTAGTGGACAACAGTGAATTCTGCTCACTAAAAGCCCTTTAAACCTTTCACTGAAGGGGCATTTTAAAAAGGCACAGAACAGTGTGGCTCAGTCTCTGTACACCAGCCCTCTGAGGGAAGCAAGCCAGTGGAAAGAGGATGGGGGACATGGCACAAGGGAGAGGACAGGAGCAGCAGGGAGAGGGCAGGAGCAGCAGGGAGAGGGCAAGAGCAGCAGCTCTCCCTTCTTTTGATTGAAACCCAGCCTGTGGAGCCACTGGGCCCCTTTCTCTGGGGACTACATCTCTAATTTTGCATACATAGATAGCATCCTGTAGATGCAGAGGTTGGCACGATCCGCTCCCTGCCCTACTTCACACAGCCTCACCCTAACTGAAATGTTACTGAAAATAAACAGAAAGACTGAAAGATTCAAATTATTCAAATTAATTAGGTGATCACATACATATGAAACATGACAGGAAATACATCGTTGTCATTTGATACTCCTTTTGCTTGTTACTACATGCTATCAACACAGTTTCAACACTTACCACCAGAGAGCAGTTAGTTCTCAATAGGAAAGGACAGACAGACAAGTTTTTTTGGAAGAATGTAGGATTTCTAGAAGGGTGTGACCATCCAGCCACAACTGATGCAATGTTGTCTCTCCTGGGCTGCAGACAGATCTGGGCCCCAGGAAGGAACCGGTGAAAAATAGTGTGTTGGCCTTAGATATCTGGATCTGGGAAACTGCACTCCATTGCAGGTGTCCTGTATAACCTTTGGAAAATCCTTCTTATTATCTCTGCTTCAATTCCCCACACATAAAATGGAAAAAAAACCCCAGACCCCACCTATGCCAGCAGGACAAGACCAGAACAGGTACATTCAGAAGAAGACAAAAAACCCCAACCTTGGCTGTGCCCAGCAGGCAAAGCCTGTCATGGTGCATTGAAATGTCCTGTGCAGAAACCTAAATCAACCTAAACGTGGTGTGTCCAGGCACAAACACCACACCTCATCAGCACAGATCTCAGCAGGGATAATGTTTGATAAACAGGTTGTAACGTTAGCAAAGCACCAAACTGATGTGTCCAACTACAAGAGGAAGAAAGAGATTTTCATTAGCAGCCAAAATCTGTGTGCTCTGCTACCGATGATAAAAAAGTTAGATTTTACTAGTATGTCATGATATCATAAATATATGCATTGCTGCTGGCCTGTTAACATTAAAATAGACTGTGAGTTGATGTTTGGCACAACAACGATACACACAGTTTACATAATGAAGTAATAGAGAGAACATAGAGAAAGCAAAATGAATTCTAGTAAAAACGTTTTTTAAAACTTTCTCTTTTTTCCCCCCAAGTAGGTCTTTCAACAACATACAGTTTTGTAAGAATATTTCCTTTCAGGAATATCTTATCTATAGAAATTCAGGAAAGCATAGATTTGTCTAATTCTCACTGCTGTCATTGCATTTCTAACTAATTAATCTCTTAATGCTGATTATTGATGATTATTAGATAATCTCTTATCTAAACCTGGAGGTTTGCTGTCTTTCAATTTCTGCTACCATAGGAACACTGGAAATCATGATTCAGCTGCCCGCCTGAGTTTTTCTCTTAGCACAGTTTTTAACTCTTTCCCTAAACATCCACTGCTGGCTCCAGCCAAAGACAGGATGCCACTGGAGGCACACTTCTTCTCTTGCTAGAAATGACTCTTAGGTTCTTCTTCCATTCATTATTTTCTTGTGATGAAATGACATTCAATGACCTTCCCTCCCTGCCACGGGGCTGCTGTAAATACATCTGGCAGCTTCTCACACACACACTGTGCCTTCACACAGGCCCCAGAAACAAGGCGAGGAAAACTGACTTTTCCCATTACGAAGAAATGGAACCATGAGATGTGGGAACTGATCAAGACTCTTGTGATCACCACAGGGTGCAGTTCCTCATCCATACGAGCAGCCCAGCTGGCTCAAAATGAGTGCAAGTGCCTTTTGAAAAGGAGGTCCAGTTGTGCAGTTATTTTCCTAGAGCTATATGTGCAATTCACAACTGTGAAAAATAAAATGAGATCTTAGTCATCTTCAGTAACTGATTTTTTTTTCCCACCATGCAGAATTCCAGCCGAAGTGCCTGTCAGATCTTGCCAGGTCAGTCATATGGTTTGGAAGTTTGTATGATCTCTCAGGAAGTACTGGGTTAGCGAAAATGCTGTCTCAAGTCTTTCAAAGGTAATGATAATTTGAAGACCAGTGTAGCTAATGGTTTAAGTAGAAAAAAAAATACCTTAGAAGTGTTAAAATGACTCAGCCATTAGGCAGAATAGACTCATAGGTGTGATGTGTAATGCAGGGCCCTCAGCTGGGGTGTGTGAGCCTCACTGGACTCCTCTGCGGAGCCAGAGAGCAACTGAAAGAGCAAAATCTGCAACACAAGCGACAGATTGACACAAGAGACCAGTTTTAAATTTCCCCACTCTCGGGCACTGAGATGGAAAATATCTACCCTGCTGGTGTGGACTCAGAAGTCCCACAAGAGCATCCCCAGCTGATTTCTCTGTGGAAACTGAGACATGTCTCTCAAAAAATACTAGATCAGTTCAGCACTAAACATGTCAAGGCTCAAAGAGCCAGACCAGCTCACCTGCTCTACCAAGAAGCAGATTTAGCTCCTCCAGCACTGAAAGGACCTTTGTTCCCTGGGGCACTCTTGCACAGCCAAGGTTGTCTGGTGTCTCCCTCAATGTTTCCAGAGGACACAAAACATCAGTGACAAGGCTATGGCCTGAGGTCAGACCACTGTATCGGCACAGCAGCTTCCTGGCCCTGGCCCCTCGGCCCCACCAGTCACACACAGTCAATCCTTGTGGCCACTTCCTCCTCAGAAAAGCTTACTTTCAGCTGTTCCTGTGCTTTGGTCCTCTCCACTCATAACCATCAGAGCTTTTGGCTCTTCCTTGCTCATCATTCCAGGGTGAGGATGCTGGGGCGAACAGAGCCAGTGAGGTCAAGGAGCTTAGTGCTTGGCTGGTGGAGACAGGTTGGGATAAACTGCCTGAGCTATGCGATAAGCTGTTCCTCCCGGTGACAAACCACAGACAGACAGACACATCGCAGAGCTGAAGCCGAGTTTCTCATTTCTCCTGTAGCCACGAGATGGAGCAACTCAGTTACAAACAGTTCTGCAGAGCCACACGATGAAGGTGACGGGATATTTCACCCCAGTTCTGGCTCACCCAGAGGCTGCAGGCAGTTCTGGATCACAGCAGTGGATGCTCTCTCTTCTCAAGCAGGGCAAAGACTTTTCTCACTGGTTAGGCTCTGATTTAAATAAAAAAAATTCACCACGTCTTCACTGCACAACCCTGTGTGGTGCAATGATTACTGGCATGTCCTAAACTGGAAGGCTGACAGCAGCATCAGCCCCATGCTGACACTCTTGCTGAGGCCAGGACTGACAGTATGAGAACCAGGACCATGGGCATGGCTGGCACAACCCAGCATTGCAAGGAGAAGATTGGCCTTAAGGGCAAGCACAGGGAATCAGCAGAACTTCACTGGCTGCCAGTGAGGGATGTGTGTGTCCCGAAGGTGAGGTCTGTGTGGCAGCAGTGATATGGCAAAGTCCTCAATACTAACAAAAAAATGCATGTGAAGCAGCTCCTTCATCAGGAAGAAGGCACAAGATGATGCATTCAGCATCTGAAATCACGTGAAACAGGAGGTACTTTGCACACCGGTGGCATTGGTGACACACACAGAATTGTCAAGGACAGAGGAGAATGTGCAGAGGTGGCCCTCTTCTCCCAAGTCTCCAAGAAAAGAGACCCACACTTGGACTTTGGGATTTTGTGAAGAGACACATCCCATTAGCACAGAGTAGAGCCTGTCTTGAGAACAGAAGGGTACCTTGGCTGCCCACTGCTTTCTCCCCACTGCATCCCAGGTAAGCTATTAATGAACAGTGTGAGAGTCCTTCATGAGCTGTCTCAGCCTTTCCATTGTGCTGCTCACTTGGATTCATTTAACCCTCTCCATCAGCCCTCAGCATCACACTTTTTCATCCATTCCATTTTGAAGGGAGAGGAGCCTTCACACCTTGTCCCAAGTGCATTTGTACCCCCCGTGCATGCCTTCCTGGCCATTTTTCCTTGTACTCTTCCCTGAAAAACTCACAAGGATACTGCTGGGAAAAAAAAGCAGATCACTCACTGGTGGTGGCTACACTAACCCTGACACTGCTGCTTCCTCATCCTGCCTTTTCCAAAGCATCTTTCTCCAGATGTGTAGTCTCACGGGGCTCTATGCAGCAAGGGGACACCTTGCCCAGAGACACCTGGTTTGGGGTAGCCTCCAGCAAGGTGGGCAGTGCTCAGGTGGCTCAGAACATGAGGGTCAAAGAGAAAATGAGGCAGAAGAAAAAGCACCAAGTGTGTGAGGGGAAAACCTTGAGTGGGAAGAGAGAGCACCTGCTCTGAGCGTTGGTGGCAGTTTCAGAACTGGCATCTGCAAACCCCAGAGCAGGGCAGAGAGTGCTCTGGCAGCGGAGCTGACATCCGTGCTGACAGCAGCCCTGCTTCCCACCACTCAGGCTGGCCCAGCCCCAAGTATCTCTTCATGGTGGTGGTGCCTGCCTGTACTGTGTGTGGGTTTTTGTTCACATCCAGAATGCAGCCATGGTCACAAGACCACCACAGGATACACAGAAGTGAAACCCAGATGAGGAATGAGATAAGGTATTATTCACTTATACTTGCATTGTCTTTTTCCTTTGGTGGTGTTTCTTTTTTTTTTCTTAAACAGAGTCATTTCAACTAAAATACCTTGGGGAAACCCCAAGGGACTATTTCTTCTCTCATCTCCTATCCCCCATCTCTTTCACAGATGCACCGTTTTAGTTTAGCCAATATAATCCTCGGTTTTGAAATTTAAGGAGTATGCAGAAGACCAAGCAAAACTACATCTGTAGCCTTTCTTTCCCCTTTTGGAAAGAACACTGCAAACATGCATATAATGGCCAAAAAACCCCACCTTTTTCCCCCTTCCTACCTGAACAAAATTATGATCTGACACTCTCCATGGGTATGTTCCCTGCTCCCTAGAAGTATAAGCAGATCTAAGAGTTACCTTTGACTCTTTTGAAACACCAAGTTGAAGTGAACATACCAGATCACCACTGAAAATCAGCAGTCTCTTTTTCCTTTCTGATATCATGAAAAGTAAGGGAAACAACAACAGCAATAGCTCAGGATTTAGATCAAAGCACATTTTGACAACTAACGCTCTAGCCATGGATACTATGTACAATCAATAAGACCTTATATTGGAGAAAAGTAAAACCAGAGGAAGGTCTGTAAAGCCAGAATTCCTTTCTGTGTTACTGTAACCTCGTTCTAATGGGTGACTCACGGGGATGTTAGTCCCACAGAGCCACGAATTTACATCCTTAAATGAGCTGTGTGACATCCTGTGTCCGTAGTGCCCGCGCGCAGACACAGAGTGGGGAGGCCGGTGCTGTAATGGAAATCTGTGATGAAACAAAGAGCAGCAGCACTTGGTGCTTTCTGACATTCTGACCAGCAGCTGCTTTGCATGCAGCTCACCCTACTGCCTTAAAAGAAAACACAAGACTCCAGAATTCTACAACCTGAGAAGGAGAAAAAGTCAACAACCAGAGCAAGAGACAGCCCAAAGGTAAGATGACGAGGGATATTTCACTATAGCAAAACCTTGCCTTAAAAGCTTCCTCTTGTCACATGATCCAAAAACTGAATATATATTACATAACTTGCATTGCTTACAGCATAGCTAACTTTTTAAATGACTGAACAAAGCTGCCCTTTGAATTTATGCTTTAAATAATATTTTTTCTGTTTATTTTTAAATAAATCTTCACAACAGACCCTAGTCTGAAATATCTTTTAATCATAACTAGAATTTTCTTAGTTAAACATTTTGGTGAGAAGCTGAAATTCCAGTTCTCTAGACCCAGAATTTCCTAGATGCGCTATCAAACAAATTAAAAACAAGACTGAAGAAAAAGAAAAGTAGTAATGAAATCTCCTACAGAGACATTGAAGTAAAGAACTTTGTCAGTATTTGTTACTTTTCAGAAATTCCTTAATTAACTTTTCCTCCCTTTGGCTCTCAGTAACGGGCTCTCTCCCAGCATCAGAGTCAGAGTGCTTCACTTGTGAAGGTGACTCAGAAGGAGAGCAGCATGTTGGGTGTCCAAGCCTAGGTCACCTTGCCATCAGTGAAAACCCCTTGTTGCTCATGGACCACCTGAATTCAGAGCTTCAGGGACCCAGCCCAGTTCCTACCAAACTCTACCAGCCCTGTGCTGCGAGCAGGTTTAACTCCCAGACAGTGAACAATCTGAGCCTAGCAAGGAGTGCTTCTCCTCCCCAGCCTCTCTGAGCCCCAAATGCTTCACCAGCTCAGGCTTTCCTGTTCTTTGCTGTTTGGGAGAGGAAATGTCACTTTTCCCCCCCAGCCTCCCCTTGGTCCCTCGCACGGGGCAGCAGAGCAGGCGCTACTGGCACGGCTATGCCCCACTGAGCCCTGCTGCCCCCACACCTCCTGGGCAGTGCTGCTCTGCAAGGAGGCTGTTCAAGCTGCTTTTCTTACTTCTGTCTAAGGTAGTAACTTACAGAATCATTTACCTGACATTACTGTGTCCTTAAGGAGCAAAGAACTAAATTTCCTTTTTGCTGATCTTAATCTCACTCACAGACATCTTAATCTCTAGAGCCACAGTGAGGGAAAGTTTACCTGTGAAATACTCAGGGGGGTGACGTGATCTGCAGAACAGAAACTTTGACTGCTCAGTTGACAAACAGTTGACAAATCTGAAATGGAACAGCATCAAAATCAGCAACTCGGGTAGGAAAGACTGGTTCGAAGTAAAAACTAGCCAACAATAGGAGAAAGTAATTTCTGGGTGTTGACAGAAAGATCTCTGACAGACTTTATTTACAGGTTACATTTGCTGTCACGGAACTGGCTGGAGGAAAGGATCAGGTATTCCTGGACATTTGCATTTTTAAGTGACTACAGCATTGCAGAAACCAATGAGCACCTTCCTAGTCCTTATCAGGAGAGTCTGAGGGCAGGATCAAGCCAGAACTCTTCCTCTAAAGAAGATAACTACTTCATGACCCCAGCTCAGAGAGTGCCTGCCTCGGCACCTTCAGTCCCCTCTTTGCAGAGGAGAATCCAGCTGCATGTTTCCTGTAACCCCAGTCTCTGCTGTGGTAAGTCTGGCTGATTTAGACAAAATCTCATCCTTCTACTAAAGACTTAACCTCTGCTAGAAATAGCCTATTGGAAGCTTCCTGTCCGCAGTTTTTAGACAGCTTTTAGAAGGGCCAGAGGTGCTCACAGTCCCTCTTTGCTCAGGGGAGGTGGGAGAGGGTGCAGGATGGCAGTGACTGTAGGGGATCTTCCCATTGATAAATGTGGGAGACTCATGTTCTTGGCTTCCCAAGATCTTTTAGGATCGCTTGATGCAGGAAACTGTATCCAAGTAATTGTTTCCCCCTCACAATCCAAGAAACCCTAAAATCAGTGTCTGCTACCTTGATTCTGCAGAGAGATTGAATCTCTCCAAGGGAATGGTGCAGTCACATACTCTGCTCAGCCTAAATTACAGGACAGCACAGTCTGAGGTAACAGGTAACAGTAGAAGCAAGGCTTGGACACCAGAAAGCCCTATACCCCCTTGAGGTACAACCTTGCCCCAAAATCACTGGCACTGAGCAGCTCCGTGTTACCGGGAGCTGCAATTCAGCACACAGCAGCCCAAGAGGGGAAAAAAGCATTTCCAAGACTGTGGACTTACACGTGGTCTTCATCCTTCCTTGTGGTGATTTTCTTCTCTTTCAGCATACCTGGAGATATGAATGACACCCATGGCAAGGGCAATATCAGTGCTACCGTGGAACTGTTCCAGCTCATCATGTACACCCCCACTTTTATCCTGGGGTTGCTGTTCAACACAATGGCTCTGTGGTTCCTGTTTTTTAAGGTTAAAAAGCTGTCAGAATCTACAGTTTACATGATAGCCCTTATATTCCTGGATACTTTGCTGTTGTTTACTCTTCCTTTTAAAATAATTTCCTACCACCTTCAGGACAACTGGAACTTGGGGTCTGTGTTTTGCTCCACCTTGGAGAGTCTTTACTTTGTAAACATGTACGGCAGCATCCTCATCTCCCTGTGCATCTGCGTGGACCGGTACATCGCTATCCGGTACCCTTTCATGGCCCTCACCCTCAGGTCCATCAAGAAAGCTGCCATGGTCTGTGCTCTCATCTGCCTGGGCACCTCTGTGGGGACAGTCTCTACTTTCCAACTGCATGGAAAGGGCCACAACATTTCATCCTGCTTCCATAACTTCTCCAAGAGCACATGGGAAAACGCAGGCCTGTTCAGCACCTTGGAGATCATCTTCTTTGGCAGCATGGCAGCCATGACTTTCTGCACTGCCCAAACTGTCAAGTGCCTGAGAAAGCACAGAAACCCAGACAACCCCCAAACACACAGCACTAGAGCAGAGAGGATAGTGGTGACAAACCTGGTTGCCTTTTTGGTGTGTTTCACACCTTACCATGTGGCATACTTCATGTACTTTTTGGTGAAGAACAACATCATCCACATCAGTTTTCAACAAGTGCTACGAGACACTGTTCAGGTCACTCTTTGCTGGGCAAACCTGAACTGCTGTCTTGATGGGGTGTGCTATTATTTTGTTTTAAAGGAGTCCTTGGAAGACCCACTGCAGAACAGTGAAAAAAGAGCCACACAAAAGCCTTGATTTATGTACTGCATGTTCATTACTTGGGATGATGTGTGGAGAGGCTTTTGTGGAAAGTACAAGGTCCTGAACTTCTTGCCTAAGCAATTTGCTTTAAATATTCTGAAACATCTGAAAATATTTCCTAAAAACCAGAACTAAGTCCATTTCCAGGAGACTGTTTTTAACTTTTTAAATTTCTTTCCATAATGTTTTCTGTTATTGTTTATGGGTAAAAAGAGATTTAATTATTCATATAAATAGTAATGCATATTTCTTTGGATGTGATTCTTCTTTACTTTGAAAAGAAAAAATGTGCACTTATATGTGGTAGCATTTTTCAGCTTCCCTGTTCACACTGTACCTGCAAACCTTCCTCAAAACTTTAGCCACTACAGACTTGGTCTGTTAAGAAACAAAGACTTGAAGTTCATGGTAAAAGCTTCAGACAAAATTCTCTTGCCTCCCCTGTCCTGGTCACGTACACTTGTACTCACATACATGGACCTGTCGGGTTTGGACTTGCATATGCTCTTTAAAAAAGAAAATAATGATTGTAACTCTAAATGCAAAGGCAGCTTTAGGTTCACACGGGTATAGCAAGATCTCCATGTCATTCCTCCACTGGTTGACTTGCTCTGCAAGGAGCAGCACTTCTTTCAGTGACAGCTGTTGTGACTACCTCACCACACATATAACTAATGCTGCCACTGGCTCAAATCCCCACACAGCACACGTTAATTGACTCCCCTAGTTCCAGGCTTCCTCACCAGCTCCTCTCCTATTTGCAAGCTTTTCACATCTGTTCCTTCCTGCTTGGTTACAAACATAGTTTCATGAACAGAGGCAAACCAAACAAGACCATGAAATAGAAACCCCTAGTCCAATGTAGTGGCAAACACAGGAACCTGAAGGAACAACCCCCACCCTATGCAGGGATAAGATAAGAGCAGCCCCAATCCCTAAAGCAGTAGCCAGAAACACAGAACCCCAGGGGAAAGCAACCTTTTGGACCTCAGAGCAAGCTGACCACTACCATTCCCCAAACAAACAAGGCAATAAAAAATAGCCAAGCAGCAAGAGCCTAACATGCCAGTCAGTTACTTCTTATCAGTGCTCACAGGCACAGATAAACTCAAAGACAACATGCGTCCAGCCTGCAGAGAGGCAGCCCACTGCTCTGGGTGAGCCCCATTGCTGCCTGCAACACCATCCCAGCAATCAGCTGCCACCTTCCTGAGGGATGAGGCTGATTTAACAATCAAAGCCAAATAGTTTTTATATTCAGGCTGAGCTGGATCCTTGTAGTACCTCTTCTAGGCAGGGATACTAATCCCAGCCTTTGAACTGTCTCTTTTCCATACACTTTTGACAAGGATAATACCCAGCCTGTGTATTGATTTCTCCTCTGAGTTAGCGATTTACATGTGGAGGCTCCAGTCTGTCAAAGTGAGTGTTTTTGAAGTTGCTACGTCTGTGTATGAGATTGTACCAAAGAAATCCAGTTCCAGTTGGGAACACGTACCCAACACAGGCCTGAGTATGTGCTGCTGTTTACAGAGTCCTTCTGGTGTTCAGGCGATGAACTGTGCTTCTGAGAAGACATGGACTGTGTATTTACTCTATGTCTTGGTTATGAAAAAGTGCATGAAAGTAAAATTCACCGGGCTATTCCAGCAAGAATTCCCTCCCCATATCAATGGCCATTTCCACTGATTCCCTCAGTAGTTTCAGAATACCTGACTAGCTTCCCTGCCAGCAGACAGGGAATCCTCATCAGGTCATTGCTCATAACTTACCTCTTAACTAACTACACTTCAGTAGACACAAAGATTTTACCATTGGGACTTCAGGGTCCTTTTGGAAAAAGAGTCAACAAATCATAGAAGAAAATAGAGCTGAGGCAAAAGAGTTATTTTACATCTCAAAGCAGTAGGCCATGCCAAGAGGGCCTCCACTTTAACTGATAGTGCCTGAACAGAGGGAACAAGGATTGCGTCAGTACCTTGGGAGGCAGAAAATGCCAAAGTGTATGAGAAAACTGATCTCAATTGCTCTTCTGTAGCCTGAGGCAGCTCCATTAGTTTCACTGACATGACTTTGGGCTTACACTGCAATAACTGAGACTAGAAGCTCACCTGTAGTTTTATGCTTCCTCTGTTGCTCAGCTTTTTTCCAAGTACGCCTGTTCTTTGTTTTGTTACTCTGCTGTCCTTGGTCCCACAGATCATAAAGTAACTTGCACTGTACTTTAATTTTGAGTGCTGGTAGACAGCAGAGAGATGAACATTAAATTTAGGAATTTTTGGCTTCTAGGCACCTTCCTCATCAATAATATATTGCTTAGAAGAGGCTGGGATGTTGACCAGATTAAGCATTGTTAACACTGTGCAAAGGACAAGTTAAAAATGCTTGAGGCATTTCTTCTTCTCCTGAACATCTCCTCTGTGTTTCTCCAGTGATTCTTGCCATTGATTTTTCTAGAAACAGACAGGCTGAGGTGTGGAAAAGCTAGTACCTGGCCATGGACAGGGTACAGCCAAGAACTGTCTGAGCTCCCTGCCTCTTCACATGGCCCGCAGTGCCTCTGCCAGCTCTAAAAGAGCACTAACGATCAGGGGATAGTATTGACTTTCATTCTAGATTCCTGGGAGAAATTAGAATTTTGTAAAGGCAATACTTTCTACTCAAAAGCCCCCTGCTGGATCTTACTGCTTCTGGGCCTCTGAACATTCACTGTCCAGGTCAAGTCTAGTGCTGTCTGATCCCTTCTTTGCTCAGGTGGGTAAATGCAACAGCTTGTTCATTGGCAGGCATTTATATCTAAAACATGACATGGGGTATCTTGACCAAGAGAATATTAAAGATATAGAGTGCTAAGAAATAAAAAGAAAAAACTCTGAAAACCTGAAATTCATATGAAGAAAGAGAAAGCAAATCCAAGGATTTGCTTGGAAACAATTCCCCCCCAGGAACTGAGGACTCATTCCTAACACATACTGTTCCTAGCTTACAATCATTAGTTTATTCTAAAAAAATGCAGTGGAGGCTAGAGCTGCTCTGGAGCATGTTTTCTACATGCATTTGATTTTCCATTTGGATAGTGAAAGCAAAAGGTTTGAACCAGCACTGAAAGCACAGTGGGTCATGGCAGTTGATGAAGCTGCTTTGCTGGGGAACTTCAACCTTTGGGCCAACCAAGGCATTTAATTTGAGAGGCCTTTCAAAAATGCACCTTGAGGCTGCCAGATTTCTTGCCAAGTTGCTTGTGTTGCAGACATTCAAGCCTGGATCCGGTTCACATAAGCCATTTTCCCACTCACTTGTTTGCAGGTTTCACTGAGAGACTGGGCATGTGCTTCAGCAGCAGATGCTCTATTCCCTGCAGCCTCACTCACCTGGGAAAGCAGCGAAGCTCAGACTTGGATTAACTCTGCACATCTGCCCTTCGCTTTCCAAATTTCTTGTCCTCTAGTATAACTATTATCTTATGTGTCAGGCTCAGAAAGTATCTGTTTGGCTTGGGAAAGAATAAAAGGTTTAAAAGAAAACGTCACTGCTGATATTTACAAATAACCACTGAAATCCCAACCAAAGCATTCATTTCCCAAATAGAAAGAATCAACACAGGTACCAGGCATGCAGAAAATTCTACAGAGTTTTGACTATTTTAGGAATAAAAAACAAAAAAGTAAAAAATTTTCACTTAATATATTTTATGAAAGACATTCACATACAATGAATGGAAAAAAGTATTTACCATGAACAATATCACATCTGTGATCAGTGGTAATGAGAAAAAACTTCAGAAAAGTAAGTCTCAACAGAAACAAAAACGATTTTACAGAGATTTTCTTGTGCTTCATTTCTCTCAATATGTTTTAGTATTTTTACTGCTGCTAAAACTGGTTAAAATTGCCCTTTGGTCTCTCTGCAGAAGGACAGCAACATGATCTAAAGATGAATTTGTAGCACTGCAGATGCTAGGCAGAAGCCCTCTGAGAAATGAAATAGTTAATTTCACTGTGAAAGTGAAGTGCTACAGATAGGCAGAGGCAGAAATCACACCCCAGCTCTCTTCACAGCTATTTCCCACAGTGCAAAGCTGTTTGCATGCTCTTTCCATCTGCTGCATTTACTGGTGGAAGTCTCACAAAGAAGTAAAAATGTCCTAAGTGGGACCACAAAGTGGTGGAGAATTCCCATGGCTGACCTTGGTGTGACAGGGACACGCAGAGTCCTGCGTGGGTCCAGCTTAGGAGGGAGGACACTGGCCTTACGCCCGACATGTGCAGTTTGCCCCTAGATTTGCAACTGGCCAGTGCAAAGCTACAATTCAATCAGGTGCTCCAGCTTGCCTTACTCGTCTCTGTCCCCATCCTTCCTTCCCTTTCACAAGCCTCTGCCTTCAGCTTTTTGGAGACACTGAATCCTTTAGCAAAGCTGAGACTTCTCCTTCCATTGGGTTTCTCAGCAACTGAGAAAGGTCTACCATAGCAACAAACTAATGAATCAGTGTCTTTAGCTACTGGGAAATGCAAAGGACGCCTACAACTGCCTTCATTTTGTTTATTCTTATTATTCTGATTTTATACACTGTCACTTCATAAGAATGGCATTTACCACATTTTCTAATGTGATAAAAGAGTTGCTGTGGGACAGTGTTAAAATAAAAAATCTGCAAGGAATCAGAAATGTTTCCCAGGAAGAAGAGCTGAATTAGTGCCATTTGCAGATATCAAACGATGTAAAACCTCACATCTGCTGTACACTACAGATTCCTATTAATCCTTCTCTCTATTCCAAGACAAAAAGGACATTAAACTGGGACTATGTTTGAGAGCAAGCATCAGCAGTTTAGAGCTATAAACACTGGTGGGCAAATGTTAATCCAAAACTAAGCATTACAAATCCAGGAAATCCAATTTAGATTACACTTCAGAGTACACCACAAGAATCCCAACCATTCCTGGGTAAGTATTAACTTTGTGACTACAAGTAAAGCCACCTTCCAGAGCCCAGCATTTAACCTGGGGCTGCTTGGCCTGCCATCACTACTGAGACAGTGAAGGACACTGTCTGACACAGTTTTTATCAGTTTAAAGAGGAGCTTAGGAAAGAAAACACAAGAAGTTGCAGACAGCAGAGACCTGACTGACTTCATTCATACTGATAGGAAGCGGTGTGGTTTGAAAAAGTTGCAGTTGGAAGTGGGCAGAAAAAAAAGGACTGTGGCTTTTGCCAGACCCAGCTCAGTATAGCAGTAAAAACCCTGCAAGTAGGTTTGTTTCCCTCACGCAGAGCAAAACAACTTGGTATTAATAACAAACATGCTATTTAGACCTTTTTGTTTGAGCAGTGAGAAGACAAAAGGAAGCCTGAGGTATAAAACACTCTGTTTCACTCTGAGCTCAGCTCTTGCTGCTGCTCCAGCCTGCAACTGCACAAAGACCTTGGGGTGGGACCCTGCTGTGTGACGAGGAGTGTTTGTTTCCTTTTGAGATGCCCTGTGGTATTCCACCCAGCCTCCAATGTGGAATTGAGCAGAGATGGGCTATTCCTGGTCCATCTCACTTCTGCCCATCTCTCACGGCAAAAATCATACAAAAGGAGCCAGATTACAGCTAATTCAAACCCACAACCCAACACACATTGCCTTATGATTCCTCATAAAAAACTCAAGCAGGCTATCAGGAGTGGGAGGAGGTAAAGCAATGGGCTGGACGTATTTGCATTTGTAACCCACTCCATGCTATAGTGGTAAGACAAAGCTCAACACGACACTCAGCAGCAATAGCAAGACCTTTAACACCCCTCTCCTTAGCAACACAAAATACTGAGGCTAGAAAATATGTTACCCTGGTTTGGAACAACAGAGCAGAAACCAAGCAGTATCAGAGTCTTATCCCAGATTCCATTTCTGGGAAATACCATTCAAATAATTTTTATGCTTTATGCTATTATGGGTTATTGCTCTCTCAAATTAGCCTGCGTCACTTGCCTTGTGATGCCCCATACACCTGTCACAAAATATCTTTAGAAGATGTCCCAAATCTCTCTCCCACTTTTTGCCAATCAAAAAGCCAATCCTGTGGCTATATACACCCATTCTAACTTTCAGGCTATCAGATTGTTTAACTTGAACAACAGCAGCCAGACTCCCGTACTGAAAACTATTTTGTTTGCATTAGATGAAGCATTTGTTTTTCCAGAACTCCACCACATGTGTCCAAGAATCTTATTCCTAACATTCTCCCTAGTCACATTACTGGTTTACAATCCAGCTCCCACCTCATGTCCTTTAAACAAAGATGCAAAGGGAACCACATAGGTTACAGTCTCTCTTATCAAAGTTTTGGCAAAGCTGCTCAGGATACAAAATGTTATTTTCTTGGTTATATACAAAATGTCAAAACAGCAAAGCTTGAATGTCATTCTGTCAGGGAGCCAAGAGGAAGGAAGGACTTTGCTGGTCAGCACAAGGACACCTGGAAGTCTCATGATGTTTTGAGTGTTAATGAAGACAGCACAAAGAACCATCAGGCAAGTTTCTCAAATCAAACAAGATGAAGCAGCAGCACCACAAGCCAATTGCAAGTGACAAACCAGCCGTGGAGCCCCATTGCAGGTGGCCCACTGGAACAAAGGGGCAGCAGATCAGGAGTCTCAGCCCCCAGGGGAAAAGTGGGGTTTCAAACACAGCTGGAAACAACACACGAAAATTTCATTTCTTTAACAGCTACATTTGCCCCTTGGAGGACTCTGGGGAAGTTCCTGCCAGAAGGGTATAACTTCCACTGATATAACTTACATTTGGGATATTACTGCACCCCACTCTCCATTACAACCACGTTTGCTCAACCTCTGCTGCATACTTAATCCACCTGAAGTTAGAAACCCTTTTCTATATCACAGTCAGGTGCTGTGGAAATGAGCCCAGTATCCCAGAGGATTAGATAGAGTCTGGAGGATCTGAGTTAATTGCACTCTCTGGGCAGACTCAGACTCCAATGGTCAGTGTCCAAATGAGAAATAAGTAACAGGAATGGATCAGCTCTTCAGAAACAAAAGGTCCCATTTTCATGGAAATAGCATTCACTAGAAAGAACAATGAAGGAGAAGTAAAGAAAAGTCAGACAAAGCAACAGAATTCTTATGGTCTGAAGGGTTTTAGGAGGTATCAGCTGCTCCTTAAACTATAAACAAGATTTCAGAGCTTTTTTGTATTTGCTTTTGCATCCCTAGGTGGGAGTTGACAGATGCAACCAAAAGCAAGTGTCCAATTTGCTTTAACTTAGTTTTTGTCACCTAGGTCCTATTCACACCCTCAGATGGGAACAAATTTCAACATCTGTTATCAAACTTCTGAAGGAGAAAGACAGAATAAAAAAAAAGGAGGAAAGAAAAATGCCACAAAAAGCAGAATGGTGGCAATGCCAGCAGCCCTCCTTGGCAGGTGCTGGCTGTGAAAGGGGCTCCTTTGGAAGATCACCACCCTGGGCCCAAGGTGAATGAGTGCCAGGAAAGGGGGCGGTGGGAGACAAGGGAGGGCTAAGGGAGCCCCTCGACACAGACACAGAGAACTGACAAGCAGTGAGACAGCAAGGGGGTACACCCACAGTACTGCTATATCCCTGGGGAAAACTCCAGTCTTCAGCTGTCACAGAGGGAAAGTGTCAGGAAAATGTATATACAGTGATAGTTCTTGAATAAATCATGATAAATCATGTATTGCTTTGCAAATTTTTCCATGCTAAGCCCTGGTGACAGAAGACACCATTTTTTCTTGTTTGCTTGTTGGTTTGGTTTGTTGTTGCTTTCTTGCTCCACTGACACCAGAGCACACCAAGAGCACATCACATCCAAGATCACCATCACGAAGGGCTCACTGCTACCCAGCGTTTGACTCCAACCACGCCAGTCACTTTTACCACATTTTTTGAAGTGACGAAGCAATGACAAGGCCACCCTTCATGGTGCCACACAACACTGAGTGCAATCTGCAGCCTCAGCTCTTTCTCCTCTCCTCCTGTCACCATGGTGGGACAGCCCACCCTTAAGGTGCATCCTTCCCCTTAACGGTGGGTCATCACACACAGCTGGTTTGTTTGGTTTTAAAACCAAAACAAAACAAAATTTAAAAAAACACAACACCACCCTCAAATACTTCCCTAAATACACCACTACATTCAGGATTCCGCCTCCACAAGGTGTCCCTGGGTCCTGTTTTGCAATGGCCCAGGAGCCCGGGGGACCGTGAGGGCACTCCCAGCTGCTGGCAGACTGTGCCTCAATGCAGCAGAATGAGTGTTTATTTTAAACATGGACAGAAAAGGATAGTTAACTTCTTTCTCCTCAAAGCCATTTGCCAAACTCAGAAACAGTTTTGGTCAGAAAAGCAGTGTTACTTTTAAACACTTCCTGTGCCCAGGGAGATTTTGCATGGAAACACTCACAGCTCCAGAGACAAAGTGCTGCCTCTGGGGCTTCATCTCTGTGAGGAAAAAACACGGGTTTGGACATTATAATATTAGTTTAAGCTTTTGACACTTACAGTGTGTTTGGGTGAGTGCCAACCCATGGCCCCAAGTGAGAGTAAGCCCATATGTGAGGGGGAAGGAGGGCATGCAGGTCCCAGCCGCTGCTCCCGCCTCCCCTCAGTGTCTCCACCCTCAGCCACCCTCAGCACCTCCTCGCCCAGCTGGGGTGAGTGGCAGCAGCACAGCCAGGAAACCTGTGGAGTGAGGGGTTCCACTGATGAGAAAACAACATAAGTCCAGTAGGAACCCCACACACTCTCTGGCACAGATGCTGGGCAGCCCTCTACCCCACTGGCTCCCTGGGCCTGGAGCCATGATGGCAGCAGTCACCAAGGCCTCAGGAGCAGGCAGCAGACACAGAACCTTCTCCTCGCCTGGAAAACCACTCTTTTTGGCCACACCGATGGATGTAAGCAGTGGCCCGGATACCCCGCTACAGCTGCCTGGGGCTAAGATTGCCCTGCCCACAGGTGTCACAGCACACAACCGAATGCACTGAGACACACAATTATCAGAAGGCCTGAATCAGTTTTGCAGCTCCTGCAAGCAGCCCTGCACAGTGCTGCCCTTCCAGCAGTCAGAGTGTAAAAACAGTGGCTGTTAATGAAAAAAACAGGGAAAGAGGCAAACTGAAGATGTAAAGCCCCACCACCTCCCTGTATGGGCGAGCACAAGGCACTGCTCTGGCAGAGGCGGCACTTCAGGAACAGCTACACCAGATGAACTCAAGTTGTCAAGGAGATTAATACCAAATATTTACCTTTTAGTGCAATTAGGCAACTTCATCAAAAGCACTGAATGAAAGCAAAGTGCATTTCCTTTGCAAACCTTATTAGAGAATTGTCATGCTCTCCTCTCCCCACTTAACATTTCAACCAACCATTTGATATTTGGTAGCTGCTGTTGTAAGGCAACTCGGTTTGAGTTTGCTTGTTGGCTCATGGATTTCATGGGCTAACACTAAAATACTGGGTCAGGGAGGAAGAGCGAGCATTTCTATCCATGACATCTTAATTGAAACTTCTTTTTAAAGCTGTTATAAAGCACAGAAAGAAATGGTCCAAAAGGTTTATTGCAAACCTGCCTCATGCTTCAGAGGGGCTCAAGCTACATTGCAACTGTCCGTACTTCTGCAGCATTCATTTTTCTTGGAAAGGGGGATCAGTGTCAGTTCTAAGCACCTCCTTTCCAAATACAGCAAAACGCTTCTCAAAGCACTTTGATCAGGCAATTATTTTTCCCCAGCCTGCTGCTGCCAAAAGAGGAGCCCCTCCTTGCAGTGCCGGAGACCTGGATGTCTTTGACTGAATGGGGAACTGAGACCAAAATAGGGCAGGAGACAGAATATGCTTAATTGGCCCTCATTTCCTGCCCAAGTCCTGGGCTCAAGCCGAGGTGAGACTGACAGCTGTGACCCTTCAAACAGGCAGCTGTCCCCACAATACAACTAAGTGCTTGATAAGGACCTACTTAAGGGCAGTCTCTGCGGCTGGCACACCAGGGAGGTAGCACAGATATAGCCAAGGCCCAGGGGCTTGGGCTGGGGCTCAGCGCTCATTCCCAACAATCACAATCCAGTGTGACAGAGGCAAATGCGACAGTCTGCCCCAAAACGGCTGCTATTCTCCTGGCCGTCCAAACAGGTCCCTGCCAGGAGCTAACCACATCTACCCTGACCCAGACCCTGATCTGGGGGACCGTTTCACAACCACCCTGCCCACAAAGGGAAACACAGCACATTTAAACAGTTCTTGCCAGCGGTGGGGTGGGAAGTCACCTGTTTGCTGTTCCCAGCCACATTCATTGCCTGCCATTCATTGTCTGCTACATTCACACCACAGGTGCTGCGTGTGGTGCCATGGGATTTTTCCAACATTGCTCAATAACTGGGTGTGCTGTTAGTTTTTAAGGAGGAGATTGAGTTAGCCTCTCATACCTCAGTGGGCAGCCTCAGAGGCAGCTGCTGCAACCCTTCAGGTGTCCCATGGCAAGTGTGTGCAGACTGTGCCACAGCCAAAGGGCCATCTGGGATATGTATAAAGCTCTTTACAATCCAGGGAGTCTTCAGTAGCACTGGGGAAGACCAAGGATGGGGAGTGCTTTCTGAAGTTTGGAGTCGCATCCAGCCCAACACACTGAGCCCCCCTCCTGCTCCCTGTCCTCACAGCTGGTCTGACAGCCCTATCTCACTCCAAGGTCTTGCTAAAGTCATTACAAAACCAAAACCAATCAGCTGCACAACCTGTGACAGGAACATGGGGCTGGCAACCCACACAGCCTCCCCTGCTTCCCTCCCTAGGAGCTGGGGCTGCAGATGGCCGTGCAAATACAGCCTATAAATGTGGGTGTCTGTGCATGGTTTATTCCATCCTGGACTTTTTTTTCCTTTTTTTTGTGTTTATGCAGTGACCTCCAGTGTTTATTCTTAGCTTGTATAACAACAGTACAAACAGTTTACTAGGCTGCTCCCAAATATTTGACCTACAAAATGATGAGTCCATTTGAAGACCAAGCTGAACTCAGCCAAGTCATAAAATGGTGCCTCAAGTTACTACTTTCAGCCCTTAAAACCCAAACCCACAGCTGTGTCAGGTTCAAGGCTTTCTCTAAAGGGTAACTGAATCGGCCTGTATTTTCCTACACACTCCCACAGAGATCATTAACATGGTACTGCTGGTTTAATTGCCACAAAGGCTCCTGTACATTCAAAACCACTGAGCTGTAAATCCTCCACTTCTCAAATCCAGCTTGCCAAATTCCTTTGTGACGTGCATTGCAAAGCCACTGCCCACTTGTCCACACGTGCTTCCCAGGCCTCCTCAGTTCCGCCAGACCCAGCCACACTGCAGGAGAAGGTACCCAAGGGCCAGGGACAGGCTGCACTTCCCAAAACCTCTGCAGAAGGTACTGCTTGGACAACACTGCTGACACTGGGGCATTTTCAGATGGCAGCTCTGGGTATCCACAGCACCTGAGCAAGTCATCTTATAGCTGCTTCTTTGAGTTACACTTGCAACAATTTTTGGAGAATGGAGAATGACTTAGGGAATTTACTGTCGTTCTAGCAGTGGCAACCACATAATGACCATCGGAAAAGGGGGAGAAATTAGATGGGCCGTGATCCAAAGCCTTTCCTGTTACTTCATGGAGAACAAGTTACTCCATGAATAACAATTGGGGGAACAGAATGACATTCTAGAGAAATCTCTTGAAAAGAAGACAAAGTTTAATTTCAGAGGTTTTCTTGAACATAAAGTTGTCTTCTTTTTGGAAACTTCTTTCCCCAGCCAGACCAGGAGAATATTCAATCATTGCATAACGTGATTTCAATTCAAATACACATCTAAATGTTCAAGTACGAAATTACATACTTGGCCTTTTCACATTAATTAATCCAAATGAATAGAGTAACACACTGGCTTTCACTGGAGAACATCTAGTGAGTGCTAGTGAGAACAGTTAATTAGAGCTGGCACAAACACCTTCCATATTCAGCATGAATAATAATATTCCCAGAGCAAATTTTCTCAGCAAACTTAAGGAAACAGCTGATTCTTGATTCTTCAGCCCACCCACTTCTAAGGTTTTAATAAGAGAGAAGGAGTTAAAGTACTGGTAATTGATGAGCAGCCCCTGTGCTCCTCCTGCCCAATGCACCAGCTTCAGCTCATCCTCTGATGTGACCCGCCAACACAAGAGGTGCCCAAGCCTGTACAATCAGTCCCAGTGCCAAGGCTGCCTTGCACATTGTATCACCTCTGCAGCATTCTCTTGCTGCCTCCAGCAGGACATTAGTCACAGCTAGTGACAGACGGGCTCAGGGCAGCAGCTGAGGCTCTGGGACGTGCTGCACCACTTGGGTCTGCTCCCGATCTCCCCCTGAACTGGGGCCTGTGGGGAAAGCTCTGCCGTGTGAGACCCACCTGTGAACTGTAAGGACGCCACGGAAAAAGGAAAAATATATGAAAGGAGACAATGGGGATGGGGAAAGTCACACTGATCAGCTGGAACTGCTGTGGAAGTAACTCCAACCTAAATCAAGAGATTTTCCCTTCATACAATAGAGACCAAAAGCAGCAGCCATACACAGACACCCATTTCTGCTCAGCACTCACCTCCTTACCTGCAGACACAGCAAGTCAGAGCCAGTTGTGCTACTAAGGAAGCAGGTCTAGTCCTCAGGCAGAGAAGCACGAGGGGTCATGTACACAGCAGCCAGGAAAAGCAACAGCCAGTGTCACCCTGTCCTAAAGTCAGTCTTGTGTTAAGAAATGCCACTCTTTAAAAGTATCTAATACACAAGGGTGTTCACATTGTCTAATTTAAGAGACTTAGGTATGCAGGAACTCAAAATGAGCAGTCAAAGGCATCCTCTGGAGATATCCTTACTCTCCAGAAACAAAGACTCCTAAATTATGTATGACATTGGATGGTCCAAACGTTGCTTCAAGCTCCAGTTCCCTTCTCAATCTCATAGGGCCCTGCTGGCAAGTAAGGCTGGACACTGTTCTGTAGACATTCTGGTCAACATGTTTCTTTTAACACAAAATGAACAATGTTTCATTTATTCACATTACTTTACCATTTTAATTCAGCATTTTTGGATAAAAATTGTTTTGAAACAAGAAATAATTTAATTACTAAAATGCTAAAACAAATGCTTTAGCTAACATCAGGAAGCTTAGTTGCTTCCACCACTTTTTATGCTATTTTTTTTTTTTTAGCTGGAAATACTCACTAAAGCTCAACTCATATGTATTAGAGACTCTGTTCCCTCATACTCTGCTTTTTGTTAATTTAATCCAGAAACCATTCCCTGCGATGGAGCTGCAGCACCTCAATGATTTCACTGGGACATCAGGAATTGTACTTGCCAAAAGAGCAAGAAACAGGAATTTACCTGAGACCTGGGAAGCTATTTTTGTTGATCACATAGCTGTCCAAACATGCCTTTTTTCCTCTGGGAAGATGTGACAGCATCCACAATACTTGTTCCTATAACATTCCGGGTGGAATTCGGAACGACAGCAGCAAAATGCTTTGGGAACAACTTGCACATCCTAAGGCACATATGTAAGTATGTATGGGAGAGAGAACAGGCTTTCATTAGCTTGGCATCAGCATACTATACTAGAGAGCTGTTCATGTTGGGCTGGACTCAATTTCCAGCAGGGACATCTGGAAGTTGCTGCCTGCCCAGAAGCACATGCGACACATGAACGGGATGCAGCCACTCCCCCTGCCTAAAATGGGCTCCCCATCGTGCTGGTGGAAAACAAGATCCTTCATTCTCCTTTCTGGAGCACCTATGTGGTCCATCATGGCCCGAACACTCCTTACCCGAAGGCTGCAGAGATCCCAAAGGGCTGCACATCATGGGATGGGACAGGACTGTAAATGCAACTGCAGAGAGCTTGTAACAAATAAAAAATTAATCTACGTTTTAGCGGAGACACTGAGGTACCTCCCCTTGACTGCTAAGTTAATAGGTTTCCAGTACCTTTTTTAAAAAAAACCCAAACAAACCAGAGCTTGGAAGGGGATGCTCCTAGAGTTAGACCAACAATGACTTTGTGCACTGTCTGGCAGAGCTAAACAACTGCCTGAGCCATGCTGCAAACACAAGTATTAGAAAGTAAATTCTATTAGATGCCAGTCATTATCACAGTGACCCACAATTTAGGGTTTCAACTGCATCTCTGCCAGTCTTCCTAAAGCAGGTTTTATTGCCAAGCTTTTATACGTGCCCCTGTTCACTCAAATAAAGCAGCCGTCTGCCACAGTGTGAGTAGGATTAGGAAGTAGAACTAACTTATTTTAAGTTGTCCTAAGAGCAAGGGGCAACAAATACAACCTCAGAAAATGAAAAACTGAACCAAGAGGGAAATTTTGAAAATGCAAAGTTTCACAGCACAAGCTGGTTTTCTTTGTAGTGGACAAGTCTCAGTTGGCTGACTCACTGCTAACTAGATTTACTGTAATGCATCAATCACATTCTTAATATCAGCATTTCAGCCTTCAAAAGACACGTCTGAAAGGCTCAGGTTTCCCATAGAGTGGTGCAGAGTTGCTTCCTCAGCCCAGAGCTGGTGGAAGAAGAGGGCTGTCAGGCAGAGCTGGCTGGGCCAGCCTGGGAGAAGAGGCTTTGGCAAACACAGTTACTGTAAGATGCAGCTCCCTTCAGAACCCCAATGATGGAAAGAGCACCCATATACTAAGAGTTAAATGCAAAATGCAGCAAAAATGACTGTAACAAGCGAAACATGAACTTCCTCCCTGACTGACCAGAGACTAATGGTGGAAAGAGGAACAGTCAAGTTCAGGAAAAATATTCTGACACTTCCCTACCAGAAGGATGAAACAGGGGGAGAAAGCCCAGGAGGGCACTAAGGGACCCCCATGGCTGTGTGCAGTAAGGAAAGGAAAAACCCCAAAGACCAGACCTGCAGAGCCAGCTAGAAGGCAACTGCAGGCTTAGGTCAGACTGGACACATTTCTGTGTAGAAATCCAGCAGCTGAAGGAGCAAGGCTAAGCACAAAGATCCAATGCCCACTAGCCACCCAAACAGCAGAGGTATCTGGCTGCTTCACAGACCTCAGTTGGGCAACTTCCCCACACAGGCTGCCCTCGGGTCTCCCAGGAATGTGCAAGGAGAGGGGAAGAGCCCTATAGAGCCTGCAGGCACGGGCAGCTCCCCAGCAGGTCAGCCACATCCCCACAGAGCTCTCCCATCACCGTGGGGAAAGGCCGCCCCACTGCAGCATCCTCTCATTGCCCAGCTCCTCGATCCCACTGGGCTAGACCCTCCAGCTGCTGCCTCCCATGAGCAACAGCTTTGTGGAGGGCATGTGCTTCTCATTTCAAACAAACACACACTTTACGTATCAGAGGTAAAAGATTTTATTATCCCATGGGTTTTCCTAAGAAGTTAAGATTCCCACCAGACAAAATATACAAAGCATCTTATGTTTTCTTTCTAGACAACTGCATTCTCATCCTATGGAACAGTGACCACATTAGTTCACCCTAAAGAACCAAGGTTTGTCCTTACAGCTGCGGGATTGCACAGTTAGCATATCCAATGACCAGTTAAATCATGCAGAACCAGAGGGGAGGGGAAGAGGCCTGTATGCTCACCTGAGTGCAGGCTTAGGCTTCTAGAAATGAAGAGAAACGCAGGGCTTAAATTTACCAGTTACTTCCAGAAAGTGAACTCATTCTCCGACCCACCTCTTGTCATCCTCTTGGCAATTAACGGCTGGGGCTAGTAGCAAGTTATTGCTGGGAAAACACAATGCTAGAAAACTAAACACCCATCTGGCAGTGGGAAACTTTCCATACCAACCCCTGGTAATTCTTCATTTTACATCAAGCTTAAAGCAGAATGAAATGGAAGTGTCCTTCTCTATTTGATAGAAATTAATGTTTATAGCTGACTATGTTTCTATAAAATAATAAATACTCAGCCTCTAAGGACATACTAATTCCTACTACATTACACGACCAGCCTGAGATCCTGATTTGTTTTCACATAATTAATTCATAGAATTAACAGTCAAAAGTTTAAAAGATAATAATTTTGCATTTTGGTTCTGCTGAGTTAATGACTCTACCTGCATATACTTTATCCTTCCTCTTCAAAACAACAAGCTCATTTCAACAGATGGTGAACAAGTCCAGATTTGCTGGAAACCAATTAACAAGAATGTGCCAAGTTGAAACTCACCCCATTCTTTCAAGCCAAAAAACTGCCTGCATTTCAAGAACCTAACTAGTTTTAACTATATGGAACAGAGGGAAGAATATTTAATTACTCTGCAATTCTTCTGTCTGATGATCAATAGAAATGCAGTTTTGTTCAAACAATTTTTCTGCAGTATATTGATCAGCTGGATCTTGCCTTGTATCAATATCTGTACCACAACGGTTCCTGCAGATAATGTGATACACAGCTGGATTACAGTGATTACTATCAAAACAGCTTTCACTGGAGGAGTTACACAAGAATACACACTGTTAAAAGATTTGAAAAATCTGCTTCTTCGCTTGCCAGTAACTACCAGTTCTGCTGCTGACACCACTAGGTGTGCAGGCATGGCACCCCATCCACACACAACTCAGGAAGATGGATCCACGTGAACACAACTCATCCTCCCAAGCAAGCAGAGCTGGCCAGGAGAGACACGAGGCTCCACCTGCAGCCACAGCCTACAGATGGTCTATCAGTGGGGCTTTAGAATCTTGCATCAAAGACACACCTCTATTTACTCAGGCAGTATGACAGCAAAACTGCTCAGGATCCACAGCAGCTGCAACTGTGTGTTAGAGAAAGGGCCACAGAGCTGTGAACTTCACCCTCTGCTTTTGTGGTTGGAGAGGAGGAACATGCTGTGTCATTCGTGTCATCCCCCACCCACCTCAGTGCCCCTTGCCCTGTCCTCCTGCCTGCCCTGGACACCCCCCAGGAGCCCTTGCACTCTCAGCTGAGCCATGTCACATTCAGAAGGAGCAGGTCACAAAACCAGCACACAGTAGTTGCTTTCAATGTTTGAAAATCTGGTCTTCAAGAGGACAACACACAGCAAAATGGGACCACCATGGCATGGTTTGGGCAGAAACTTTCCCTCTGCTGAGCTCTCCAAATTGCCCTGTCTGCAGCCTCACAACTACTCCTATCCTAAGTGCACCTGATTTAGCTCATTACATCAGCACCAAAATGGAAATCCTCTTCTTGTGCATACATCCTCTTTCCCAGTGCCAAGGCAGCCTCAGAGCAATATCCCAGCCTGAAATTGCTCAGCCAGGAAAAGAGCACCTGTTTCCAGCATTCCTATTTCTCAGCTATCCCTTTTATCCAAACCTGCTCCCAAAAGAGATTTCCATCCTGTGGTGTGGAAGAAGCTGCATCTACCCCCAGGTTATCCTTGACCACTGTGTAAATTTAAGCCCAGCACATGTCTTGGGTAGATAGCAGGGAAGAAAAGGCCACAAAGGACCCCAGAGGTTAGAGCTGCACAAGCTGGGGGGAGTATAAAAAGTAGCCAGTACCATGTCTAAAGAGAGGGCTGAGAGCATGTGTGTGCAAGCAAAGCCAAGGAAGGTTACATCTGGAGAGTCGCTTCATGACTTTTGGCAGATAACAGTTTCAACCACAAAAGTGTTTTCAAAGTGACGAATACGGTGACAGTTTCCAGCCTCACGTCGACTGATACCTAGAAGTGATTTAAAGAAAGGAGAGAGGTGAATCAACGAATGATAATCTGTAAGAACCAAAGCAAGGAGGGGAAGGACAGCAGATGAGATGCAACTTCTGAACACTGAAATGCAGGAACAACACAGCCCATATGAAAAGCAGCATTATCTGGTCTCTGGAAGAATACCATCTTCCCTAGGATATAGTCCTGCAGTAAGAACTGCCATGGGCTGAAGGAGTCATCTGGAAACAGCTGGTTTCAGCTGACAGCATCTCAGTGTTATCTCAGAGACCAGAAAGCCTCAAGAAATCAGCAGAAGTCACAGGCTGGTACAGAGCACAGCCCTGGATGCAACACAGAAACGCTCAAAGTAGCCACTTCCTCTCCGGCTGTTTGTATCCCTGTGTGCCTGATCCTGCTATGGCCCCAGCCTTGGGTAATGCTTCCCCTTGGGTAATGCTTCCCTATGCCCCTCAAATGCAGGACCTCAGCTCTGAGTAGCTCTGTCAGGCAGCTCCTCCCACCTTACAGCAAAGCCGTGGTGCCCCGGTGACAAGCAGGATTGTGCCAGGGCTCCATGGGAGTAACAAGCAGTCCGTGCCAGGAGCTCCTCCATGTCAGTGCAGCTCCCACTGAGAAAGCACCATCAGCTACAGCTATGGTGACCTCTGCACCCTGCAGCTTCCCCAGAGATCCAAATCCAACTGACTATAGGTCCATGTTTCAGGTGAGCCTTTAAGTACACCTTAAAAGCAAATTAATACAAATACCGGTATTAAAGAGTATTTTGCAGCAATGTTACCATTTGAATATGAGGTACATATTGCTGATTTCCGTTAAATCATTTTTACACAGTCCAGTGTTCCCTCTTCACAATGTTTTCCATACTATTAGGAACTTAATTAATTAAAGGCAATTTGCAGATCTAATCTGGTCTGAATAGCTGCCACTGAATCGGGTGCCTTCATTAGGGAAATTTTCCAAACAGTTCCCAACAGCACTGCTATTAGTTCAGCCCCAGGAGCCCACGTGCAAATGAATTGCTGGCTCCTACAACCATTTTTGGAAAGCTTCTATCAGGCTGATGAATGATAGAAACACGGCAGTCAGCACCCACTTGCAGCAGTATCCTGAAGCTGAGTTTAGATTAACTGGATGGGAAACACCTCAAGGGAAACACCCACAGGGAAACCCTCCTCTGACCATGCAGAGGCCAGCACAGCTGAAGCAGCCAAAGCGAGACCGTGATGTGGGGGTGAGGCAGGACAAGGCAGGGCTCTCACGTCTGTGGGCGCCACGCCGCCGCAGCCGGTACGTCTCCTTGCCGCTGCACAGGCGGTAGATGAAGGAGCCCAGCTGCTCCATGTCACTGACATGCTCCGTGGCGATCATCTCCTCCTGGATTATGTATGTCTGAGGCAGGTATGTCCCTTTCTGAAACGACACAGTTTTCACCAAAATAAGGCACAAACACTGCTATGATCTCCTCCCTGAAAACGCAGCTGTTTCACACAGAGCACCACAGACAACCAAACTGCAGAAAATTCATTCACTGTTGGAAGACTCTAGCTCCACTTACTGAGGCCAGTTAACATGTGTCCTTGTCCTTGCAGGAAACTGTGCCTTGCTGCTAGCACAGTGCACACAAAACAGATTAGATCCAAAAATGGAATGTTCACATAGGGGATGAAGTCAGTGTAGGATCAACCCTGTTATAAACTGACCCAAATTTTAGAGCAGGATGCCCAAAACTGTAACTCTGAGAGTACAACTCCATCTGGAGAGGAATAAAAGCTTAACCAAAATTCCAGGAACTCCACTGAAATGTGCATTTTACATTTACTTCAAAAGGCAAAACCCAAAACCACCAGCCCAGCTCAGATTCCAACATTCCCCCTTCCTCTCTGGTCCATTCAGCACAGCCACAATGATGTCCTGCCCTTATTGCCTGCAGGAATGGGGACTAGAGATGGGCCCCGGGCACGACATTCAGAGAAGAACTGAGCTCTCCACACATTTTCATTGCCCCAGGAACATCTGGGGCAGTGACATCCCTGCTGTTGGGGTGGAGGCCACCATGAAGCCCAGGGTGATGAGTGGGGTGTCATGGCAGAAAGCTACCAGGAGATGGAAAAAATGGGGTTTCTAGGTGCACCCCAGGGATGGAGGTCACATCTTTCCCTGCAGGAAAGAGATCAGCTCAGCACTGGAGACTCTCTGCAAGCTCACTCCCAGGTGCTCAGGGCATCTTTCATGTTTGGACATCGCTGTAGCAACAAACAACTGTGTAACAAGTGCAGCTTGGGTCAGGGGGCACTTGTGAGTAGATGCTAACTAGATCATGAAGCAAAGAATCACCTCTGGTTCGTTTTCCTTAAGAAGAGTCAAAGAAATAAAAGAACTGTCAGACTCTGGGGCCAAGGTAAGTATAATCAAGGTGAAAACCAAGCAACAGCAGCACCATTTCAAATATCACCTCTTCTGTTTCCCAGGACTGGTTATCTCCACAGAGACATACCTGGAAACACACTACCTTAACTCAGCGCTGTGCTGCTGGGCTGGCACAGCCAGGTGGATCAATAAGGCTGTCCTCTAACGCTGCAGGATTAGACAATTAGTGACAGTTTGTACTGCACTAACACAACAGTTCTACAAGAAATTCCATTATTGATTCTTGCGGAGAGAACACAGGGGAGGCCAGGAGATACGTGCAGTTACTGGCAGGGGCTGTCACGGTAACAGCCAGGGCTGGGGCCCAGGATTTGCTGTACCCTTGGCCTGGCAAGAGGGCTCGGAGAGACAGACATGAGCCCACAATCCAGTTTCTTCACTGTCTCAGATTTAAGTATCTGTGGCAGGTGAAGGGGGAAGCACCACTCCTCCACTGCAGGACTGTGCAAGAAGGACAATACCTTCAAGTCTCTGCCGAGAACTTTCAGCAAGCTAAAGCTCTGAGTATCTTGCGTTCTGCAAGAGATGTGGATCGCCCATCATTTAACTGGGTCACCTCCAATCTCCTGCTGCTTCATGGGGGGAGCATCCCTCCATCCTTTTTATGGCAGACCCTGATGCAGGCCTGTTCACTGAACTGTCACACCTGTACAGAATAAAGCCTGAAAGAAGTGGGCACAGGGCATGTGGCAGCCACTCTGCAAAGGGGCACCCTGGCACCAGGCTGCCCGGGAGGAAAGAGCAAAGGAGGTTCACCAACTCCTTGTGCTGCCCCAGTCTAATCAGCAAATCACTGGTGTTATTTGCTGGACTGTGATTTGATTCTAGAAACAGGACTGCAGTCACTGAACAGCTCCAAAACTAAACTTTCTGCTGGAAATTAGTCTCATTCATTAGGGACTTGACTGCATTCAGAGGTGCAGAGAGGGCAGAAGTCTCCAAGTCCAAGGACCAACAAAGCTCACCCAGCATCCAAAAAGCAGAACTTCTGAGCAGTGGGGCAAGTCATAAGGTCACAAAGATCCTCCCAGCAGCAGGAAGAAACTTGAGCTTTCTGCCTGACCAGCAAGGGCCCCCCCACATGTGGCCATGAAGGTGACAGGGACACAGGATCACAGCTAATTCAGCTGGGGAGGGACCTCAGGGCTTTATCCCATCTGGTCTTGAAAACCTTCAAGAATTGCAAGGAGGCAGCACAACCTCCCTGGGCACCCTCTTCCACTGCTTCACTGTCCTCATGGTGAAAACCTTTTTCTGAGCTCAAAACCAAGCTAACCACTTTAAAACAATGTCTCTAAGGTACAGATTAAAGCCTCCACAGACAGACTGGACACTACTGGACACCCATCTCAATAGTGAGGAGGTTATTTAAACCCACACCTGCTTTGGGCTCTTCAAGCACATAAGACCACTTTAATTGTATTGTTAATCCCCTTTTTAAATTCAATGACAATGCATCATTTTCACTGACCATGAGTTTATATCTGTTATTTTAGGATGTGACCAGCATTCCCAGTCTCTCAGTTGTTTTCTCTCAGCTTGTGCAATCCTGCCTTTTCCATTTCCCTCTGCCCCAGGGACTGGTCACCTGCCACAGTCAGAAGTTGTGACAGGTCTGGAGCGAGTTGTAAGTAAATGTGTGCTGTATCCCAGCAGGGTTCCCAGCACATTTGCCAGACAGTCACAGTGCATGAAATTGTGAGGACTGCTGGAAAACGAACTGGGAGTTTGACAGGGACTGGAGATGAGGCATCTCTCCAGGCGTAAGTGTTTGCCTCTGAGCCTAACTGCTGCAAAGTTCACCACACTGCACATAGCAGAAAGCAAGCAAAGGGTATTTAAGAAAGAGTAATAATTAGATTGTCTTTTCCCCCCTCTTTCTTTTAAACAGACCCTCACAGGAGTGATAAAAGACCCAGGCTCAGTGCCTTGATTTACCTGCAGAAGACTGAGACAGATACGTACCTTTTGCAGTCTGAAAAATCCTGTGTTTTTTTCCTGCTGTGAAGATTAAATAGTATTCTATTTTAAGATGGCTGCTTTCAGCAGCACAGGCTTCTGAACTGAACAAAATCGCTGGTACTAAACCCCATTAATGCTGGCTGTGAGCACAACTGCATGAGCCCAAGTCTGGTGCTGCAGCACAGCAGGGAGGGCAGCACAGATTCGCCCCCAAAAAGGTGAATGCTGAAGGCCTGTTCCTCCCCAGGGAACACCGAGAGCTCTGCAATTGGCAGAAACCACAGAAAGAGTGAAAGGAAGGATTTTTCTCTTTTTTCCCTTGATTCGTACAATCAGTAAACACCACAGGGAAGGAATCTGCTGCTTCTCTGTGTCTCCCTGGTCAGGCTGATCATCATTACTGTGCTGTCTGCAAAATCAGTATTTCAGCTAAACCTGCTGAAGCCTTCACTCTACATGAAGACTCAGGGCCAAGGCTTACTTCCCCAGACACAGCAGTTTTGATTTCCCAGGAGCTGCCACCTGGCACCCAGGAGCCAACTCAAGGAAGCCATTCAGAACAAGTAGGACTGCAGCTGTACCTTCACGTTGACCAGCAGCTCCCACAGGTTGCGAGGAGGCATCACGATGGTGGTGTTCAGCTCGATGACGTAGCACTTATCCAGCGTTATGTCATGATACGCTGTCAGACCCTGCATTCCAAGCACAGAAATTACACAACTGAACCCTTTGCAACGAAACGTGACCGTGAAAATGGGTGAAAAGACGGAATTCAGGGAAGACAAGAAACTGAGTTAAACAAACCTCCCTGCCAAGCAAGTAGAACAGGTTGGAAAAACCCAGAGAGGGCCTTGGGCAGGAGGACAGCTCAGTAATAAGACCATCATGGATGTATGTGACATGACAGTGCTAAGCCATGAACAGGGAGCTGGTGCACCCAGCTCAGCCCCATGCTATGCCCCCAAAGGCCCCAGGAGCTCCTTACTCGCTGGAAATCGTGGATGATATCCGCAGGGTCGCTCCCTCCAAACTGAGGCACTGGGACATTGATTTGCTCGTAGTTCTCTTCAATGTAAATCTTGACATCTTCATGCAGCTCCAGCTGCCCTCTGAAGGGCGAGTACAGCGAGTCTTCGTACAGGACACCACAGTGGAACACACTCTCACGGGGCAGCTGTGGGGACAGATTCGGGCAGGGGTACATAACACACACCACTAGCAGCTACTGCAAACATGGGCAGGAACGTACCCATACTGGGTAAAACATTCATCAGACGTGTGAAGGTATTTCAAGATCAATCTTTTTACCAGAAAACATTCTTGATGAACCTAGTGCAAACTACCCTTGTGAAACGACCACGTCTCACTTCATGCTAGCCAGGTTCAAAGGAAATAAAGAATTCCCTGTGGGGTTTCATGAGGAGTAATTCAGAAAGGCAAACTGACTGCCTGCAAGCTCTTAAACCAGACTGTTCACATCCCTCCATAGCCATGGCTTCCAGTAACTGCATTTTTCTACGTGAGGCATAGAATCTTGGGCTGAGCAGAGCATCATTTCTAGAGGCCCTTGTAGCTTGGAGTGGCAAATGCAGCAAAACAAAGTGGATTCACCTCACAGCAAAACAGGAGCTGCTACTCTCTGAGCAACCTGGAAGGTGTCCCTGCCCACACCAGGGCAGGTGGAACAAGATATCTTTGAGGTCGCTTCCAACTCAAGCCATTCTATGACTCTGTGATTCTCCAGAAGCACAAGGTATGGGCAAAAAAGCTAATGCAGGGTGAGCAATCGGGTTAGCACATAAGCTTCACAGGGACAAACTGCAGGCATGGGAGACTGAGACATGAAGGTCCCATTGCCATGCTCTCCAGCACATCTCTGACCATGGTGGATGGGCTTTGCCTTGTGACTGGATAAAAGTTGCCACTTGGTATCACAGGCAGCAGTTGGGGTGACACCAGGTGGCCCCAAAGGGACCAGAGGGCATCTCTCAGAGCCATTCAGCATGTGCCAAGAGCACGTTATTGACTGGGTGATGGACTGAACACTGTCCACAGCTGGGTTGGTAACCTTCCCTCAGGGCCAGGGCTTCTTCTCCCAGCAAAGTGCCTCTACCAAAAGCCCTGTGACAGGTACCCTCACTCTGGGACACGAGTGTGTGTGAGGGGGGAGCAGCCCTGGGGCTGTCACAGCATTTCCAGATGAGGTGTAAATGAGAGCAGGTAATAAAGCACTGATGATTCTTGAGACAAAGACTGTAAATTAATTCAACAGTAAGGAAATTTATGGAGAAAAGGAGTATATAAAAAGACTCCTGCTGAGTGGATAAGTGCTGGCTGCAGAGATAAAGGCAGCAGCAGCCCTGGGAGAACTCATCCACTAATAGCCATTCCACAGCACAACGAGGGCTCTGGTGCAAATCAGTGCTCTGGGGTTTCTTGGCTAAACACTCAGCAAGCCAGAGCTCAGCAGTTTCCTCCTTAAAAAGCAGCTCTGGCCTGTCTCATTCCCAGTGTTCTGACCCTAGACAGTGCTGCCAGCCCAGTGCCTCAGCTGGGCCAGGCCAGGCTTTGCAAAGACTATGTGCAAGAAAAGGTGCTGAATTTAATGGAGGCTGAGGGTTCACTTTCTGTATGATCTCCCACTTACTTTACACTTCTCTGCTTGCTTTATTAATAGCAGTACCTATTTTTGTTACACCTACAGAGTTTTTCTGTGCTAGAGCCTACAAAACCTTCTGCAAAAAGCTGTTCCCTTGCCTGAACCCCCCAGCTCTCTCCAGGCTTGTTCTCCCCTCACAAGCCATGCTTTCAGACTGTGGTGCCCCAGACAGCAGTGATGTGGGGTTTAAAAGGTAGAACTGGCAGGATATTTTTAGGGAGTTAGAAAGAAAGCAAACCAAAGCCATAAGGGAAGGGGAGAGTTTCTGGAAGGGCCTTGCTGGCATAGGGGATGGAGGTCAGCCTGAGCCTATTACTTAAGAAATGCCTCATCTGCAGTGCCTAGCAAACTGGCTCCTGAGTTACCACAGTGCAGAGCAACAAAAACCAGCACCACCTCTTTCAAAGGTGGTCTGGCTGCTCGGGCTGATGAGCCAGAAGTGCTTCCTGAGTCACTCCTACCTGGGTGATGAAGAAGTATCTGTACACATACATCGATGCAAAGACCAGGCCCAGCAGCAGCACAAGGAGGCCCATGGTCAGGTAGCACACCCCACTGAGCGATGACCTGCGGCCCTGCGCCGCGGGGACCGGCTCCTCCTGCGAGACACGAACGACAGCACCGTCAGCTGCTGCTCCCGGGCACCAGGAAATCTGCTGTTTCATCTGAAGGCTTCGTGCCGTGCAACACACAGGGCAGGCACTGCCCTGCAAAGCTACTTCACACCTGGCAACAGTAAAACACTTCTTGTGCATTTTGCCTCCCTTACCCCAGATACACATATATAGAAAACATATACATTATATACATATATATTTATATGTATTAAAAAAAAAAGCATGTATGTGTGTGTGAACATACACAGACAGATGTATAGTCAGCTTCCCACCAACTGTTCAGAACAAAGACAAGCTTTGTTTCAGTGGGTGATAAAGATTGACCAAAAAAAATAAAATCAGGAACTAAGAGTTCCTGGCTACTGAATGTAACAGCATTTATATATCTACGGTCAAAAATTTTTGTTTAAATGCTGCCACTCTTGGCAGAATTTCTCATGAGAAATTTTTGTGGTGGGAATTACTGGTCCCAGAGAGGTACCTCCTGGCCCTGCTGGGGGGAGCTGACACAAACAGATGTGCTGATCTCAACTTCATTCTCAAGCACATTCCAGCACAGCTCCCACGCATATGGACAGAGCATCAAAAGAAAAGGTAACCTGTCCTTTTCAGAGTGCTGCCTTATCTATACAGTAGCCAGCTCACCCTGTTATAGCCCTGAAAACAGAGGGCAGTGCAAAGACAGGGTTACCTCCTGCAGACAGCTCATCCCAACCTATGATGCTCTTGTTTTTGCTACCCAAATAACCCTTCAAACTGTTAAGCAGGAGGATGTAAGGCCTTTCAGAAGCAGATGAAAGAAGCTGGTTCAGAGATGCCCCAGTTTCCACACAGAAGAGCTGAAAGCTGCCCTCAGCTGAGCAGGCAGGCAGGGGAGAGAGGCACCAGGGAGGGCTCTTGCAGATTAACTCCCTCTGTGCGGTTTGTGATCGGATGTGTTTGATTAGACAGACACTCTCTCCACAGCTACTGGGAGACTGGTACTAACAGTAGAAACAGACTGGAAAGCAAACATCAGCCTCTCATTTCTAAGGTTCATCACTTCTTAAAGGAAGAGATGTTTCTCCAGAGCAATGTGGCCAAGACCCACAGGGTGGTGATGGTGCTGAAGCCCCAACAGGAGAGGCCCCTGGGTCCCTGCCACCCTCTGGTGGCATCAGACCAGCTCTGCCCAGCTGAGCTGGCAGGAAACACCTCTTTCCCCTTTCCCTACCTTGGAGCAGACCTTGTGAGAGCAGCAGCTCAGTGTCAGGCATGGAGGCATCATTCCTGTCCCAGACTAGGACACCCGGACACCCCAGCATTACTGAGGCACTCATGGGGACCCTGCCAGGGTCTCTTCTCCTCCTCTGCACCTGAGCTCCACAGAGATGCAGAACAGGGGCAGAGCCAGGAGCCTGCAGCCCCTCTCCAAGCTGCTCCACTCCCAGCCAACAGGGACTCCTCCAGATACTGACTTTTTTATTCCTAGCCACATTCAGCCTGGTAACTGCCAAGACCAAATTGCTTTGAGGGAGCCACAATTCCAGCACACCTCCAGGAGAAATTAATCTATATTTATTTCTCCTTCATCCCAGCTGCTGAATGACCCACAGCACCTCTATTCACAGCCAGCTCTCTGCACTGAAGGATCACTGTAATCAGTTTGTTTCTGCTCCTCCAGCAAATAAAGGGATGAGCAAGCTGAAAAATATCATTTTTCCTCTTCTTCAGCAGACAATGGGCAGCAACCCTGACAAGCCACAAAGAACAGAAAAAAACTCCCTAAAAAATCACATACCTAGAGGAAGTTTAAAGGCTCTCTGACATGAACCACTAGGACAAGAAAGTCATGCTGGATGTCAAGTGTTTCACAAAAACAGCTTTCCCCAGATACTTGTCATCACAGAAAGAGTACAGACAGTGGGGGTGAAGAGGAAGGAAAAGATCTCCTGACACTCAAGCAAGGCTGAGAGTGAACCATACCCAAAAGGTGCCAGGTTGCTGTGATGGTTAATGCACTGCTCACTTCCGCGGCGGGCTGCGACTGCTAGCTCCATGGAGGGCTGGGAGAGAGGGTTCATAAGGACACAGCAACATAAAGGGCAAAAAAATCCTCCCACTAAAAGAAAAGCTGCATTTGAAGAACGGCAGGGAGGGGGAAATAAGCCCTCAGTGGTTTGCTACTTGCTAGGGCAGCTCTGCCTTCTTTGCATGACCAAAGACACTGCGAGACATCCCACCTCCCGCTGCCAAAGATGAGTTCTGCTCCCTACAAAACATTTCTGGCTTCAGGAAAAATGCCCAAGCTATGCATTTTGGGAGAAGGTGGGAGAAAAAAAGCACAGCTTTGTGGAAGAAGTTAATAAGCACTCAGGGAAAAACCCCAAACAAACCCTCAAATTCTGAGGTAGGATAGAAAAAAATCAACAGCAACCTTTCTGATGGAGAAGAAATTTAGGCAGTGAGGTTAAAAATGCAGCCAGGCAGGCCAAGGGGAACAGTTAGCATGGCTCTGCAAAGTACTGCATAAAAATCACCTGGAAAAACCTCACTAAAAATGTGTGTCTCCATCCCCCAACCCAGCAGATGAAAAGGCCACCAGCCTTTATCACTCTGAATAAAGGACAATTTAAAAGCAGCTATGCCAGTCTGCACTCCGGCTTTGGGCTGGAGGCATCCGAAGTGCTGAGAGCCCATGGATGGAGCAGTGCACGGCCTGCTCTAACAGCTCTTCACCCAGGACAACCAATCTTCACCAGCCTGGAAAAATCCAAGCAGCTCATTCCACAGGCTGCTGCCCTGCTCATGCCACTACACACCTGCTTTGCCACAGGACCCCCACTCCCTGCAGTAGAATTATTTACAAACAGGGTACTCTAAAAACCAGAAAGTCCATCACAGCTGATTTCCATCTCTTCCTGCCAAAGGAACACCCGGCTCCCCAGCAAGGAGAGAATCAGACTCAGCAGCAGGGTTTTCCTGAAGAGCAGTTCATGCCTTCAAGACGTGCATTTCCAAAGGACAAAAAATCCAAATATTTACACACAAAAATGCTGTACATTGACCAGATGTTTAACAGTTAACCGGAAAATTCATTAACTAGACACATCGCTTGGACAAGCCATCCTATTAATTTTCTGCATTGATCAAGCCTAGGGTTTTTTTGGCCAAGAGGAATGGGAAAGGTTGGGGTCAAAACCATCCCTGGGCAGAGAATGGGACAGGTATTTCAGCTGATTAAGTGGGCTTTCCTCTTTTCATTGTTTTAAACACAATATTCCAAGAGCTGGACATATTTTACACAAAAATGAACATAAGGCCCTTCCTCTCCTCCCTGGGCTGTGCAGAGAACAAACATTCATTTGCTTCTCCATGAATGAACAGAAGGAAAAGCGACAACAGTGGTAGAAGGGCACCATGTCCATGGTCCAGGCACTACAGATGTGCACATGGGCAGGATGCACAGACAGATCCCCTGCTCTGCAGAGTATCCCTCTGCACTTTAGGGCAGGGAGACACTGCCACTCCATGCAGTGATCCTTTCTTTGCTCCATTTTTCTTGGCACTGCCACTTTGCTGACCCCACAGAAAGGGCTGGGCCAGCTCCCTTTCCAACTTCAAGAACTGACAGTTTCAGAAGAGGCAGTGGGGAGAGTTCCTTACGCTCTGCAACCCAAGGGGAAGCCACAGCTCACTCTTCCCCTGCATGGGTAGTGGGGGAAAAAGCACCCACCTGTCACAAAGAGCACATCTTGGTTTTTTGCCCATCATTGTCCTGCTAATCCTTCATTCTGCTGGGAAGAGTCAGAGGCAGCTCCACGTACAAGCCTGAGCTACCAGACATGCTGACTCTGCTCCAGTTTCCAGTCACAATTGCTTTCAGACACTCAACCCAGCGCCCAGCAGCAAACAGGATATTGGAATATAAAAAGGAATTCCTCTCCTCGGATAAAACAGGCTCTTCACTGTGACTCAGTGCCCTGCCGGCTCATGAGGCCAGCATAGGAGCAGAGCAGAGGCAGCAAATATCCAGATGGGAAAGGATGGAGGGATGATACAGACCATGGGGTAGAAGAGGCTTGAAAGTAGCCTGAGGGGTGGGGAAAAGTTCTAATTCAGTCTTTGTGGATTTTCTTTGGAATTTCAGGTCTTGCTGAGGACGTGATGAAAATGGCTGGTGTCCTGTTATCCCTGTTGGGTACTGAATGGTTAAGGAACAGTTCTCCTGCAAGGGGGTGAGGGACAGAAGCCTGGCTGGTCACAATGTCTGGAAACAAGACAAAACCTGGCTGGTCCAAGGTTTGGAAATCAAGTTCAAAGGCCACAGTGAGTCAGAGCAGGGAAGCCTCCCAGGCACCTATGGCTGAGCCAACTCCCCCAACTTCATGGCTCCAAGCCTTTGGACACAACACTGGAGGAGCTGTTCACAAGAACCATACCTGGTGAGAAGTTGCCTTTGGAATTTCTCATTAATACAGTAGAAGGTTATAAAAATAGAAATGTGACATTATTGCTCCTTCATCAGCCATGTCTTGCTGAAGATGACAGAAGTGAGAAAATTAAAGGCGTCATGTCACACCTCAATCCCTTCCTGAGTCGCATATTGCCTCGGCAGAGATGGGCTCAGCTCATGGCCCTTTTCTGCTTCTTCAGCTTTGGAAACAGCTGAGTCCTCCACAAACACTTTTCCCTGCATTTCTGAAGCACACGGGTTTGAAATCTTTCTTTTTAGGTGTAGCAGGGCCTGATAAACAGGAGACAGAGATTGGCAAGTGTCTAAATATACACCCCCAACAGGAAAAGACATGTGGGGTGACTAAAAATAGTAGATGTGATTTCGATGACTGACAAATGAGGAGAGAAATGCAATGCAAAGGGATGCAGTTCGGAGAGCAGTGCCATCTAAAATATGTCATTGCTCTCTGGGACGTTGTTCAAGGGAACAGCAGCCGGAGCTCTCAACGTTTGGTGCACTGACATAACTGCAGACACTGCCACGGCTTCCTCAAAGGATGCAGGCTCCAAACTCAAGAAACCCTCACCAGAACAATCTACTTTACCTTGCTGTTTACCCATTTCTGGTAACCAAAGGCCAATATGGACTATGGGAAAAGAAAAAAAATCAGTTCAAGGTCTCTACCTCCAGCACATCAAATCCCATATTCACAGCAAGATCAGTTACTGCTTTACAAAACATAAGGACTTGCAAAAGTGGCACCTCCACTGACTTCAAGTGTAAAAACCCCACAGCTGATTGCTGGAAAACTGTCACAGCAGGTGTAAGCTGGAATAGACTGACTTCTCCTCCGATGTGATGGCTTAGCTTTGAGTGTCACCTCTTGGGAAAGTAACCCCCATGCCTGTACCAAAGAGCCTGCTCTTTCTGCACATGAAGCAAAACCCACTCATCCACCCACCCCACTGCCAACACCCCTACTACCTGCAGGTGCTGGGCACTGCCAGCACTTACTGCTGCTCCCCTGCTCCAGGAAAAGCACTGGAGAGTTTGTGGGATAAACTATGAGGTGAAGAAATCCAGAGCTGTCTCCCAAAGACAACCATGTCTGTACTCAGGAATTCCGACATAGGGGAGCTCAGCGGTGGAGAGCCCCCAGGCACGGCCAGAGTGAGCTGGGGCGGCCAGGCAGGCTGCAGACTGGAGCATCTGCCAAGCTCTGGAGAAGGGAGGTGAGAGACTACACACAGGGAAAAAGGCAGACGAAGGAAGACGAGAAGAAGGAGAAGAACAGAGAGATAAAATATCACAGCAAAAGCATCCTGGCATCCATCAAAACACACCTGACACTCCAAAGAAGGCTCCTGTGCCAGATGAACAAAAAATGAGTCCTGTCCCCAAGAGCAGTTANTATATATATATATATATGGCACACAGTTTCCAAGGCAACCAAAGTCCCTGCTCACAGTCCTTGAGCAGTGCTTGCACCGGCCACCCGACAGCATTTCCACAGAGAACACAACTGATGACTTTCGGACTCAAAGATGCCTGGAAGCAAAAAAAAAAAACCCNCACCTCTTGGGAAAGTAACCCCCATGCCTGTACCAAAGAGCCTGCTCTTTCTGCACATGAAGCAAAACCCACTCATCCACCCACCCCACTGCCAACACCCCTACTACCTGCAGGTGCTGGGCACTGCCAGCACTTACTGCTGCTCCCCTGCTCCAGGAAAAGCACTGGAGAGTTTGTGGGATAAACTATGAGGTGAAGAAATCCAGAGCTGTCTCCCAAAGACAACCATGTCTGTACTCAGGAATTCCGACATAGGGGAGCTCAGCGGTGGAGAGCCCCCAGGCACGGCCAGAGTGAGCTGGGGCGGCCAGGCAGGCTGCAGACTGGAGCATCTGCCAAGCTCTGGAGAAGGGAGGTGAGAGACTACACACAGGGAAAAAGGCAGACGAAGGAAGACGAGAAGAAGGAGAAGAACAGAGAGATAAAATATCACAGCAAAAGCATCCTGGCATCCATCAAAACACACCTGACACTCCAAAGAAGGCTCCTGTGCCAGATGAACAAAAAATGAGTCCTGTCCCCAAGAGCAGTTATGCTTGGAGACAGGAGAGGAAGCAAAATGAGGAGAATACCAGGTGAGCCCGTGGGGGAAGACTGCCTGAGCAACCGCCCTGGCTGAGAGGGGTCAATGCTCTGCACCAGCAGTGAGAGGCCTCTCAAGGAACCCACACACGGAAGGAGAGTCCTTCCAGGCTGAAGAGCATTTCTGATGCTCTAGGTCAGAGAAGGAAACATGTGCATGCATAGACAGAGAGGAACNTATATATATATATATATATATGGCACACAGTTTCCAAGGCAACCAAAGTCCCTGCTCACAGTCCTTGAGCAGTGCTTGCACCGGCCACCCGACAGCATTTCCACAGAGAACACAACTGATGACTTTCGGACTCAAAGATGCCTGGAAGCAAAAAAAAAAACCCCAAAAGAAAGCCTGTTATTAAGAGACTACCACAGCTGAAGGCAAAAAAGTTGCAATAAATGAATCTAATCACACCTTTGAGTGACACCAGAGCACGTGACTAGCAACAAAGCCACCTGCCTCAGGAGTCACTTCACAGCACTGGAAATTAGAATATCAAAAACAACCGCTGGCTAATTAAAACCCCCAGCTTTGTTGCTATATGACAAAGACAGCAGGACGTTAAAAATGCAGCCTAGCATGTGGGAGCTCCTAAGCACTCAGTGATCATATTTTCCTTCCCCCTCATCAGCAGGAGAGATATAAATCCCCCTCTTTTCTCCTTTTTTCATCCCTTTCTGGAACTAAGGGGCTGTTTCTCCTCCCTCTTTGCATAGGGGTGAGGAATTAATTTCCGTATTTTTGTTTGTTTGTTTGTTTGTTTGGCAGAGGCACAACAACTTCCAGCTGGAATGATTCCAGCCTCCCTCTCCTTTTTCCCAGGAGTACAACCATTCAGAGCATTAGCAGAGCCAACAAAGCCCCTTGCAAAAACAAGGCTATTCTTACCAGGCTCACAGCTGAAGCCCTGAGCATCATGTTGAACAGAGAGGCAGGCAGAGAGAAAATAAACAGCTGTGACAAAGTGGCAAAAAAATGTCCCAACCTGGGCTTTTAACAGCCAAAATACTGTTTCTGATAAACACAGCCAGATTTCCAGGCCACTCACTGCACTGATGGGGAAAGTCAGTCCCTGCCACGGAGCAGCTCCAACACCACAGCTAAAAGGCTCTGGAGCACCTGGGCAGACCTCACCTGGGAGAGGGAAGGAGCCAGCACAGCCATGTGAAGGCCACGGGTTGTTTAGGGCTTTTTCACAAAAGACTCCCTGAAGTGGGATGTGGCATTAAAAGAATGGGAATGTTGCCCAGAAGAATGGGGGTTAAGCTTTGGCACTGGGTCTCAAAACCTCTCTAGAGTGATGGAAGGCAAAAGGCAGCTCAAGCAAGAGCAAAGCAGAGCAGCTGCTCTGGGAACAGGGAAAGCTCTTAAACTGAGAGGCTGGCAAATTTAAAGAGAGACTTGACTCAAAGGTAAAGACATATACAGGTTGGCAGACACCTGACTCCTTAAAAGATCTCTCACAAATGCCAAAAATATTCAAGAACACTGCGACACTGAGGTAAGGAAATGCCAACAGCTTTCAGCTTGCTCTTGGTGTTACTGAGTCTTCCTTTTCCTCCCAGAAGAAGGGAAGAGAAGCTGCTACCAAAACCAGTCTGTTTGCTTCTACCATCATGCACGGCTTGGAAGAAGCAAGCCATGAGCCTGAGTCCCCACCAAAGTGCTGAGCTGTCCCTCAGCATGGAAGCAGGACACACATCCCAGACTGCAACTGTACAATTGCTCCCATGTAAAACAAACCCACCCACCAACCCATGTGGCCCAGGCAGCCCTGGGCACAAGCCAAGAGAGAGAGGAAAACCTCTCTTGCTGGTTTTGCAAGAGGTGCGAAGGATTGGGTGCTGCATCAACACATCTGAAAGCAGAGAACGTGACAAGGAAAAAAAAATCAAAAGGTTTCACATGATTTCACCTGAAGTTTTTAACCTCTAGTGATGCCTTTGGATGCTAATGAAGCACCAGAGCAGAGCAACAGCTGGGCCCAGGACTCACCTGGACACTGCCACTGGGCTCTAACACTGTTTCCCCCAGACAGCTTCATGTCTGGAGAGCTTTTGGGTGTGTACAATTTAAAATCACAGCACCCACCTCGGAGCTTCCGCAGTCAAGGCAAGCAGAGATGGTCAAATCAGCCATTCTGGATCTCACCAAGAGCAAGCCAAGCCCTGCTGATCTGGCTGTGGCCAATGAAGCCAGCACTGTCCCTCCTCACTCTTTCTCCAGATGTGATATATTCCCAAAAAAGATGGAAGAAACGACACAGCCATGCCCAAGATGCCCAAGAACACCTAAGGTCCTGCCTTCTGCTGGCTCTGCAGACAAGAGGGGCAGTCACAGCCAGAAACCTACACCGATCACTCCGAGCAGAGGGGCAGAGTCCAGTGTCTCCTGGAGGTCAAGTGCAATCATCTTCAAGCAACCAGAATTCAGGTTACAGCATTTGCTTCTTCCCTGAAAATCAGGACTTAGACAGTGTCACGCCATAAAATGAAGTCACTGCTCCCTTTTGGAGCACCGACAGCGTTTATTTCTTCTCCCAGCAACAGCATAGGAAAACTCTGACAGTCAATCCCACACGTGAAATTCACCACAAAGAAATGGTGTCTAGTTTAACAACAGCAAGAGAGAGGAGGCAAATTTACCCTTCTCTTTGTTGTTCAAACTGACTTCAAAGGTAGGGCATGGCATCAAGGAAGACAACTCTGAAAAGCAAGTGCAGAGATGAGAGCGAAAAAACCTAGCACCCTTACGCTGTTCTTCCTCAGATGGTAACACTGGCATTAAAAAAACCCCAAAACATTCCTAGATTCCCACACATCACTTGGGAAGAAAATACCCATCTGCAAGTGAAAATTCCTTTTCCATCTCCTGTAAACCTGGTAACGAGCAAACATTTGGTAGCACAAAATTAGGAACTGCAGAGTGGTGCACAAGGGCACCTCATTCCTCCATCTCTCCAGGCCTGGCTGCAGTGCTCTGCTGGATGCAGCTCCCTTCTCTGGGCAGCCATACACACCTGCCAGGCCACCCTTCCCAGACAGTCAGTGAGCAGCACGGAGCAACAACAGGGTGAGGCAGCATTCTGCTCATCCCTGCAGAGCCCAGGGCTCCTCCAGCAGCACGGTGGGCTCCTGTCCCATGACGGGACCTGCAGCACTCACACAAGCAGGGTGTGTGTTGTAACGCCTTTTTTCTCTTCGGCCCCGTGCCCCAGCAGAGATTCTGTTCCATACTTAACTTTTGGTTCATTTGTACCATTTGAAATTCTTCTTTTTAAAAGTGTTCCTTGGTTTTCTGTGTTTTGCCAAAAAAAACCCACCAAAACCTCTGTGCCCGAAGTGTGTAAATGCAACAGGTGCTTCCCACATGAAGAGTTCCTCCATGCAGAGCTGTGCTGGCTCTGGCTCTCCCCCCGCTTTGGGAGAACACACACCTCTAGACAGATATTTCCACTTCCTCTGTCTCCAGCTCTTCAGTCTACATCTTTTTGGTGAAAGACAGCTACATGTTTCAAAATTCAGTTGCATTTATAACCTTTCTGCTTGGAATAGACATTCTCTGTCCTAATCCCTCCACCAGTTTTAGCCAGATCCTTTGTCATGCTCAGCTGGAGTATCAAATATTCATGTCTGGAGTCCAGTAAGACACTGAAGTCTAGTATTTCACTGGAGCAGATCCTGCAAGGGTCCAGAGACATTTTTTTTTCCCAATTCAGACTTTTTCTTCTGCTTCCAAGGCATCCCCAAAACCAAATGACAATGCTTCTCTTTAAGCTGACAAATCTGTACAGGTCACAAAAAGAAGTCATCACTTCAGTCCACGCCATTATAGGAGGGTTGGGCAAAGACCAGGAATAACTTTCTGTTACAGGAGGCTGCTCCTTAAAATTAGGATCTACCATATTCAGCTCCCTAAGCCTGAGCATGGTGAGAACCTCCACAGCTCGAGAGCCTCCAGCCTGGACTCAAGCCTGCAAACATGTCAATGAGCACAATCAATCCACACTGCTGCCAGCAAGCTTTCCCCCCCTCTCTCTGAATTTGCAGCTTGCTTTGTGAAAAAGCCTCTTTAAAAGACTTTTCCTCACATCCCCTTCCCTTGCCATCTGTTTCCCACCTCACAACATCCTGCAAAGAAGTCGCTCACAAAACCCAACACTGCACTGGCACAGCAGCGTCCACAGGCTGGTGTGACTCTGCTTTATGTGCCCAAAGAGCCACTGCTCCTCCACCTGCACCATGAGCTGGAACCCAGCTCTGGAGTATCACTGCTCAGCTGCATCAGAACCCCTGGGAGGGCCAGAAGTGGCACTGCTGCCTGTCCTGCCGCCACTATGAAGCACTAATCCTTCGGGGCTTGCTCGGGCAAATGCAGAGCATTCCCAGCTCACCATGCCCGCCTGAGCATCAGGAAAGGCAGGGGAGCAGGGACACAGCAACAGCCCCAGCAGTGAGGCACTATCTGCCTGCTAAGAGCTCCACATCCACAGCAGACCTGCTCCTCACTGGGGAGCTGTGCAGGGGCAGTCACAGGGAACAGAGCTTCCTGCGCACCAGAGGGGCAGACACCCCTAAGGGAATATGCTCCCCATGGGTTTCTGTCAGATAGAGCAACCACACTGGGTGTGGGAGCTGTGGCAACAAGGAGGAAGCTGGAGCAGCTCAGCTGTTGGCCAGGAGCTGAGACACCCACCAGACAATGGTCCTGAGGTACAGCTACAAAGAGACCACACAGACACAGAGGGGTTGGAGGGATCCAGTGCCAGGCAGCAAGCAGTTCCTTGTGGGAAACTTCTCCATACAACCAGGAAGGGTGTGATCCAAAGACCACTGAGTCTTGTCAAGATTTTGGGAATGCAAATGGGATGAAAGGCACAAAATCAAAGCCTGGTATTACTGCAACCAACCGAGAGTAAAACATCAGTTGCACCCTGCAGACACCATTGTGTGCACCCTGGAAAGCCCCTTGCAGCCCCCAGGCCTAGGAGCCGCTGCCAAGGTGTTTCCAGCAGGCTCACCATGCCTGTGGGTATGGAGAGAGCTCTTGCAGTCCTCCTGCTTGGCCCGTAAAGCCCTTCTCTCCCACCAGCCAGACCTGAGCAAACACTGTCCTGCCTTCAACGCTCATCCTTCCAGAGACAAACGGGACTACACGAGCTGTTTCAGCACAGCCTTGCCCAGAGGCAGGACAACAGGTTTCTGTGAAAGCAGTCCCTGGATCACACAGATGTGTCCCCACTGCCTGCAAACCACCCCGACCCCCTCTATTGCAGTGGTGCTATCGATGGACCGATGCCGTGTTTTCCCCAGAGTCCCTCGTGGAGATGCTCTGGCAGCGCTCTGCCGACACCCAGGCATGCACACAGCCTCACCCTCGCAGGTTGACAAGAGCAGTCACTCACACACACGGTCTGTGTGCGGACCGGAGACGAAGAGGCAGGAGGGATTCTTTGTGTGCAATTGAGGCGTTTATTGGATACTGAGAACCAACGCACTCGAAAGGGAACAGAGGCAAAGAAGCCCATGGTTTTATCGCAAAGGGTCCCAGGAGCGGGCAGAGCATCAGAAACCAATAGTCTGAGGGCTGGGGGTAGAGGCAAGGTTGAGTGCCATAACAGGGCCCAATGGGAGGGGGGAGGGGAGGGGAGGGGAGAGGAGAGAGGACCAGGGGCCAGTGGGGTCTCGATGAAGGGAGAACCTTCCGGCACAGTGGTGTGGGGAGAGTGTGTGTCATACTTTGTAGTAATACGGGGGGTGTCATGTGGACTTAGCCACCGCAACACCCCCCAGCAGCGGCCTGCGCTGCAGTGCTGGCTCTAAGGCACGATCCCCCCAGCCAGCAGCATGGAGCATCCGGCACAGCCCTCGGCCAGGGCAGTCGGGCAGCCGAAGTCCACTATGGACAGAGAGAGGGGCTGAGAGCTGCCTCTGCCCTCCAACACTTTCAATCTAGATTTTCATGAAACCCTTCCTCCTCTGGCTCTTGCGCTGTCTCTGCCAAATAATGAGCTAGTATTAGAGGGGTGCACAAGGGATCAAAAAAACCCCCAAAAAACCCAACCCACATTTTTACTAGAGAGATCCAGCCATCAGTTTTACTTGGCTCCTGTGGATTTCAACATCCATCATAATCACAAGGAGCGTATTTCCCAGAGCAGTTAAAGACACAGCCTATGCATTTATTTCCATTTCAGACTGCAAATATGGAGTTTAATTAAAACTCACTGAATAATATTCTGCATCTGAAAAAATATTTTCCAATGAACACAACAGATTATTTTACAGGCTGCATAACCTCAAACTGCCTTCTGCTCAAGGCTGCTACATCCCCGCAGTTCCTACTAATGACAAGATTGTTGCTTCTATAAGCTCTTAAAATGTTGCAACAGTCTCAAAATTACATGGCTTTTTCTGGCAGGAGTTTAAATTGCATATTCTTTCTGATTCAAGCCAAGCTGTGCAGGGAAGAAACAAGGCTCAGCACATGCAAGCTTGCTGTCATGACTCCTCACCTACTACTTTTCAGGACACATTAGCATCACAGACATCTTCCTGCCTGCCGCATCTTTGCATTCACCAAGCACCTGCCAAAATTCACAGGCTGCGGAACCTGCCGCTGAATCATTTCCCAGCTCTGGCTCCTGTCACTGGGATTGAAGTTATGAGATCAAAGAGGAAAGGAATGCAGAGCATCTTGTTTGCATGTCACTAATGCCATTTTGCTGCAAGGCAGCTAGAGAAAGACATACAGAGACAGAAATTATTGGCAGCAGGAGCGGGAGCATGGCAAGAAAGCCTGGCTACAGAAAGACCAATGCCACAAGTTGGATGTTTTACAAAGCAGCACATCCTCTTTGTCCAGCTAAGCCCAAGCACACCAAAGAATCCATTGTCAAAGATAGGCTGAAAAACATCATCAGGAAAATGCCACCTGATGTCAGTGGATGTGCTGCTCCCTGGACATCCTCATCCTCATAACCAGTGGGTTACTCACTGTAACCCATTCCTGTCCTCATCTCATGGGTCTTATGTGATGTTCTTACATGTTTGTCTGCTGGAATCAAGAGACCATTGAAGAGTCTTTGTTCTAAATTCATGTTATTAAGTTCCTTTGTAGCTCACAAAGGTGGGCTTAAAAGAACACCACCATGCCTCCCAGAGTCAGAAAAAGGCCCAAGGCAATGTAAAAAAACCCAAAATTTATTATTTGCTACCTAAGCCAGTTTCATACATCTGGCAGGACCTGAATCGGAATCAGAATAATTTTGATTGCTGGGATCTGGCAGCAGTAATGACAGAAATAAGCTTCTGTTACTTTATTACTTTTTAAACTCCTTTTCTCACAGTACTCATGAGAAAGATGGATCCTGTCTGAACTCATGCAGGATCAACAGAAGAACTGAGTTCCTGGCTGCAGAAGGCTGGTTTAATGGCAGGATGAGCCAGAAGTCCAGTGTGATAGTCAACTTCCAGGGTTGGACATAGGAGGCAGGACGAAAACCAGCACCTTAGTTTGTAATTAGGAAATACAGTCAGGAAATCACCGTGAGGCCACAGTTGGCCATGTTCCCCCAGTCTCTGTGGAGCTCCTTGGTGTGAGATTAACAAATGCAATCATGACAGACTGAGCACACGCAGACCCTGGGAGCACAGCCAAGAGCTGCGAGCACATCATGTGTGACGGGAGAGATCATCACGGTGTGAGTGACTCCCTGAACTGTGCAGAACAGTCTCCTGAAGCCCCCGCTGCAGAGCAGTTCTCCAGCGCAGGTAATTCCCACTTGTTGGGTGAGGCACACGAGGAGGAACACTCTGCACTGCTGCAGGAATGGAGCAAAACCACAGCTCCCCCACCGTTTTTTGAGTCAGAGAGATATTAGGGCTCAATAAATGATCAGACCACACGCATAGCTTAGGGATTTATGAGGAATAAAAGAAATGCCATTTAGGACTCCTCCTCTGAAATGGAAGCAGTGTAACAAGGCTCGAAGCCGTGGGTCAGGCCCACCTCAGGACAACATCCTCACACTGCACAGTGTGGTATTCACCCAGCAGGTCCACCCTTGCCGCAGGGCTGGCAAGTGGGGTTCTCCAGCACCAGAGACTTCAGAAACACCAACTCCTGCCAAACCGGCACAACAGTGCCTGGTTCATTCTTTGTCATCTAGAGGGGCACTGGCCATATCACCCCTGGCACGTGCCCAGCACTGCCTGACAGCACCTGGCCATGGCTCATACCGTCTGGGAGTGACCCACACAATTCTACCCCAGCCCCAGCCCATGTTCTGCATCTGCTATGGATGTTCCAGTGCCTTCGTTCCCCCTGTGCCTGAACGGATCCCAACCTCTGCAGGCATAAGCACTTGTTCCCATCTCCCACCCATCACCTGAAGCCAGCAGAGCAACTCAATATCACCGTGTCAACTTCCATCTGCAAAGCACCTACAGAGCTGTGTGCTCGCAGCCCCTTGCTTCTCATCTTGCTCCAGCACCATCTGTTTTCCTCCTCTTGCCTCTTCCCCACGCCAACCCTAAGCCTTCAGAGATGCTAGGATTTGAAAT
>VYXC01005066.1:183499-293599 GCA_013397175.1 Platysteira castanea | reverse complement strand
TGCGGGTGCGGGACACGGAGCGGGTGCAGCGGCACGCCCGGGCTCTGGGGGTGCGGCATGGTCAGTACTGCCCCTGGCACTGCTGACATCGGGNTTACTTTTTAAACTCCTTTTCTCACAGTACTCATGAGAAAGATGGATCCTGTCTGAACTCATGCAGGATCAACAGAAGAACTGAGTTCCTGGCTGCAGAAGGCTGGTTTAATGGCAGGATGAGCCAGAAGTCCAGTGTGATAGTCAACTTCCAGGGTTGGACATAGGAGGCAGGACGAAAACCAGCACCTTAGTTTGTAATTAGGAAATACAGTCAGGAAATCACCGTGAGGCCACAGTTGGCCATGTTCCCCCAGTCTCTGTGGAGCTCCTTGGTGTGAGATTAACAAATGCAATCATGACAGACTGAGCACACGCAGACCCTGGGAGCACAGCCAAGAGCTGCGAGCACATCATGTGTGACGGGAGAGATCATCACGGTGTGAGTGACTCCCTGAACTGTGCAGAACAGTCTCCTGAAGCCCCCGCTGCAGAGCAGTTCTCCAGCGCAGGTAATTCCCACTTGTTGGGTGAGGCACACGAGGAGGAACACTCTGCACTGCTGCAGGAATGGAGCAAAACCACAGCTCCCCCACCGTTTTTTGAGTCAGAGAGATATTAGGGCTCAATAAATGATCAGACCACACGCATAGCTTAGGGATTTATGAGGAATAAAAGAAATGCCATTTAGGACTCCTCCTCTGAAATGGAAGCAGTGTAACAAGGCTCGAAGCCGTGGGTCAGGCCCACCTCAGGACAACATCCTCACACTGCACAGTGTGGTATTCACCCAGCAGGTCCACCCTTGCCGCAGGGCTGGCAAGTGGGGTTCTCCAGCACCAGAGACTTCAGAAACACCAACTCCTGCCAAACCGGCACAACAGTGCCTGGTTCATTCTTTGTCATCTAGAGGGGCACTGGCCATATCACCCCTGGCACGTGCCCAGCACTGCCTGACAGCACCTGGCCATGGCTCATACCGTCTGGGAGTGACCCACACAATTCTACCCCAGCCCCAGCCCATGTTCTGCATCTGCTATGGATGTTCCAGTGCCTTCGTTCCCCCTGTGCCTGAACGGATCCCAACCTCTGCAGGCATAAGCACTTGTTCCCATCTCCCACCCATCACCTGAAGCCAGCAGAGCAACTCAATATCACCGTGTCAACTTCCATCTGCAAAGCACCTACAGAGCTGTGTGCTCGCAGCCCCTTGCTTCTCATCTTGCTCCAGCACCATCTGTTTTCCTCCTCTTGCCTCTTCCCCACGCCAACCCTAAGCCTTCAGAGATGCTAGGATTTGAAATTCACCCATGTATGACCAATCCCAAATTACATTCCCGCAGGCTAAGCCACCCAAAGGGATGAGTTCTGCCGCCGCTGCCTGCGCTGGACATTCACTCCCGTGCCCAGGGACTGCTGCTCGCGCCACGGCGCCACTACCCTGCCCCATCCGCTCCCCACTTCTCTAAACTTCGGGTGCCCACGAGGCCTGCGAAGACATCGGTAAAGCCGGACACTTTTGCCGGTGCCTGTCCGAAGCAGCCCCAAACCACACGCACCCTCGGCTCCCGCCGCCCCTCGCCCCCGCCCCACTCACGGCGCCCGGGGGCAGCAGCACGGCTCCCGGCGCCCCATCGCCCCCCGCCGCCTTCTCCTTCTCCGGCTTGAGCGCCNAAAACAAAACAAAACAAAACTGAACGACCCCCAAGCCTGAAGACGCATCAGCCTGCAGCAGATGTACACACAGAGCAGGGGTTACTCTGGGGAAAGCTGGGAAATCCCAGCCGCTGTATGCTTCAAGGCCACAGAACAGAACCCGTGGAGGAACAGAGAGCACTTAGGTGGCCTTTCCCCCAGGATCGGCTCTGGCAGCAGACCAGATGGATTACCTCCACCACCAGGACAGTGATCCAGAAAATGCCCTGTCTGCCAGAAGCAGAGTGTCGCAGGCAGAAGAGAACTGGGGGGGCGGGGGGCCTTGGTTTTGTGCCACCGGATGATTGCTGGGGAGCAGCAGGGAGCACAGCAAGAAGTAAAGAACACATGTTGACAGTTTTGTTAAGGTAACAAAATGGGAAAAAAAACATTAACAAAATCCTCTCTGCCAGCTACAGATAATAAGGAAAGTAGGAAATTGTCAGTGGATAAACACAGCAATACCCTTACATTGATTTGGTCCACTTAAACATAGTATTTATTTATAATATAGTTGCTAGGAGCATTTTCTTTCCATCCAGAAGGGTTCATTATGTCCTGAGTGCCTTACATCATGTTTTGAATGAACCCATTGATAAATTAGTGCTAAATTTTATTTGTAAAAGGCACCTTTGGCAGGGATTCAACACTGACTCACAACAATAATTGCTTATAGTGCCGACTTATATTGTTCAGTATTTGGAGCTGTTTGGTCCTCCCAGCATCCCATCCTGTGGGTAAAAGTTACACAGGGATTGCAAGTTTTATCTCACACAGAGATAGGGGGATGCATTTCCACAACAGCCTCTAATTTCAGGAGCTCAAACTGAGACAAGATGGTTCCGAGTTTATGGAAATGGGAGTGCTTACATCCAAACACCTCACACTCAACATGCAAACCAGGAGACAGCTCACCAGGGTCTTCCCTGACTAAAGCTCTAAGGCAAATGCTAACTCTTCTAATAACATTTGTCCTATATGACATGTAGCCTTAGAGCAAGGAAATGTCCAGAACAGGGCAGAAATCCTTGTGTGCCAGCCCTCTCGATCCACCAGGTCATCTTGCTTTCTACCCCTTCAGCGCTCTCAGGCACAGACTGGGCCCTGCCCTTTTTTTGGGTTGTTTAGCTACACTTTTCCTCAGGGACAGCCCTCTGTATGATAAACACTGCATTACCTCGTCTGCCTTTAGCCCAGTGGTCCACTGGGCAGCTCTTGTCACAGAGAAGAAACCTAAAGCCAGGATGCCGCTGAGGAAAAGTGATTACCAAGTCTTACATCTGATAAAACCAGAGAAAGTTTGACACTAAAATCTTCAGTTTAAAGGCAGAAGTTAAACAAATTTGGGGTTTGTTCTTTCCATTTATGTCTAATGTGACTCTACCCCCGACGCCCAGTCAGTCAGTCTGTGGGACTGGTGGGACAAGTCTGCAGTCAGGAGAGCAAAGGATCCTCTTCTAATATTTAGGTCATTTGTGACAGATATTGACAGAAATAGGCACAAGGCTCTTGGTGTTCACCAGGCTCCTGACAGAACTAGTCTATTGATTTTCTCAGAGGCAAACATGGAAAAGCAGCATCACACCATGCCAAGCCAGCAGCACAGCACCAGGCAGCAGCGACAATGTGACTCTGCCCTTTCTTGCATCAGGTGCTGGTCTGTCAACTGCTGAATCAGCCTGGGTCTTCTCCAGAGCACAGCTAATTTCCTGTTGTAAGTGGGGAGCAGTATTGATCACATATGCGAGACTGCCATCAGAGTGTAGGTGTTGGGGTGTCCCCTGCCCGCAGCTCGGGCCAGCCTGGCTGTTCTCCAGCAGGACGCCTCACCTGGCAGCCCTCCCTGCTGGCTCTGCATCTCGTGCCCAGCACAGCTTGAACTGCAGCACCCTGGGCAGCATGAACTGGCCCCCAGAAGGACACTCAGAGTAAGAAGTGCTCCCAGGGAGGGCACAAAACCTGCAGGATGCTGTTAATGTTCACATGCATTTTAAAAAATGCTTCTTTTAAATTATTTTTTCTTTTATACATGGTAATATGCACACGTGCCTCACACAATCTACAAGTTTGCAGTATTTGTGAACACAGCTGGAATACTGGAATATTACTTCTACTGTACCATAAAAAAATGACAGGACTGACAAGGAAGGCACGTTATTCTCAGCATAACCCAAAACAAGGACAAAAGGAAAATAATTATAAAATGGGTCAACATTAAGGGTCTAAGGTTAAGTCTTTACTTATTTAACATTTCAAGACTGGGTCTCAGTCACAGCCACGTCATTCTCTGGCGTCTCCAGATTTCAATTACATCCCTGGATAAAGCATTTCTTAATGCTTTGCAAGCATTAAGAAAAATCACACAAGTCATCATAGGCCAAGTTTCAGACTAAAAGATTTCTCAATAAGAAATCTCCTCCAGCTACAGGCCCTTCAATCAGAGGCTTAGAGGATAAACACTGACAATGAACTCAATGTTTCTAACAGAGCTTAAAACTGTCTCTTGCCCTGCAGTGGAGAAGTGACATGCTGCTTATAGAACATCTCGCTCAAATCTACTGTATTTTCTATTTTTAAGCAAGCAAGGTTTCTATTTAAAACTGCCACCGTAACGACTTCCTTAAAGCCATATGCTAGTTTATTAGTCTGTGACAACAAAGTTTCCATCTCTTGACTGTAATTAAGTGAAATCCCAGGGACAATTTAGTTGACTGACCTCTCATTAAGAATAACAGCATGATAGCACTTCTCAAGTAATGAAGAGTGGGACCTTTATAAACCTTTACTAAACTGTCCTCTACCTTGCCACTTCTCACTTTTCAAAAAAACACTTATGTAAACAAACCAATACTAAAGGAGAGAGCACAAGGTAACTGCCTTAATGTATTCTGAGCCAACCAAAATGTTTGTCATTTATTGAGCTGCATCTATTTCTGAGGTCTGCCTGGTGTCTTAGCTGTCCCTCACTATATCAGACTGGAAGGAAATGAGAATTTTAGTGTCCTTAAATCATTCTGCTTTTCCACTGCAGTTCCAATAAGGGCTTGTACTAGAGAGTGTGCTGTAAAAATGAACAGAACCCTGTAATGTGCTGAAAATATACTTTTATTTTCCCTTTTCATGCCTGATCAACTAAACAGAAAGTAAGAGACAGGTTTGGCTAAGAAAAAGAAACTGTTAAAAAAATCATAATCACTCTTAAAGGAACGGACCACAAATGCAGAGGATGTATTCATGCTTTTTGCTATTCCTCATACAATCTTACTTCTAATTACCACATATAATTGCATGAGGTAAAGCAATTACCTGTAGCCAAAGGTAGAGAATCAATCCAGTGGTTGCCACGGAAAGTTAACAGCTTTCATCTGCAGCTGAACTAAGCTGAATTTCTTGTCACTCCTAGGTACCTGCCACACCAGCCAGGGCAATGTGTCAATCCCTGATACAGCTATCAGGGATCACATCCTTTGTTCCTTCTTGTCTTTTCTTTGAAAAAACTCTGATGGTTCAGCAGCAGCAGGAAGCCTTGGGCTACTTAGGAGGGTAAATGGAAAACTATTACCATTATGTACTTCAAAAATAAGAAGAGAGTAATTTTCTCCTAATGGTAGAAATTATTCTGGATTAGTCTCCCTCCTGGAAACTAGCAAGCTCCAGGTATCTTGGTTATCTGTCTTTTACAAACTCTGGTGTATAAAAGGCCAACACTTAGCATGCTTCAGTCAGTAGCTGAACAAAAGTATTCACATTTCAAAAAGTATGCAGAGACCAGATGCACAATGGCTTTGACCTGAACAACATTCAGTAAACCACTGGTGGCAGGACTGCTGAAAGCCAGAGCCAGGGGCTTGTTAACATTTGGTTGCCTGTTATGGCACCAAAACCCCTTCACACAATGTGCCAAAAAGGGGGGAGGGATGGTGAGAACGAGAAGGGAAAATGTGGCTTGGAGACAGCACCCTAAACACCCAAGCTGGATTTTTATGTCAGATATTTATGTGAGATAAGCAGGGAGCATATCAAGACAGCAAAATTACCAGAACTGTTGTACAGTTTATGCTTTTTATGATTTAGAGTGAGATTCTCTGTAGAAGTATCCACAATTTACCTGGAAACGTGTTAGGGGTTCCACGAATCAAAATACTTCAACTTTATATAATTTCTGGAACCAGCAGGGAGGGCATTCGAGTTGGTGAGGAAGCACGAGTGAAAAGAACAGGATACAAGCCTCAAAGCCAGCAAAGCCCAGGAAGTGGGAAGGGCCCTATATCCTACCTTTATGTGTGTATGCAAGTGTTAAAATATAGCTTAGGCACAAGGGGAGAAAGGGAATGTAGGGGAGATGCTGGTTTAGGATAAAAGGTAGGAGCTAAATTTAAGTACTTGCTGGAGAAAGTGGGTGTGAGGCCTCAGCCCCACCGAGTTCAGCTGCATTCTTGCCCCATTCCCTGAGACCCCAGTGAGGGACAGAGCCCTAGGTACAAGAGATGTAACCTGAACTCTCCCTGTCCCTTTCCCTTCTGTCACCTCATTTCTAGTTCAGTATTCAAGAACGGGGCTTTTTGCTGTACCTGCACCAACCTTGGAATATTCTGCTTGTCTGATGTTGAAAGAGGCCAAAGGACGTGGAAAAGCCATAGACTGAACCAAAGCCCTCCTCCTGCCCGCCAGGGGCCTGCAGACCAGAAGAGTGGGAAGGGATTTGGGGAGGCTGGCTTGTATTCTGCCCACCATAAGGACTGTTATGTCAACGTCATTAGGCCTGGCAAAACCCATTTTCTGGCAGGTGCAGGCAAGTGTTCCCTCACCATGAGTTCTGCCAGAGCATGTCTGAACCAACAGGCTCGTCGTGGGAGGCTACTTAGTGCAGATGCAGCACAGTACCAGCCTCACATGTGGGGTGGGAAGCACCACTGTCTCCAGTTTCTATGGTGCCGGGTGCCTGGCCCCAAGAAAACATGGCTGCAATTACAGTTCTGAGCACAATGCATATTTTAGTCAGCTGCAAAAAAGCCAGGGAGTTTGAGGAGGTATTAGCTTACGCCAGCAGCCCCCAGTTTTCACCAGCTCATGCTCATCCATCATGCAAGTAACCTACTGTGAGCAAAGGCGCCACTCTTTTCTTATTTCTCAGTGTTCCTCTTCTTCAATAGGGACTATTTACAAAGGTATGGAGTGACAGGACAAGGGGAAATGGCTGCAAACAAACTAGGTATTAGGAAGAAATTCTTTACTGTGAGGATGGTAAGGCATTGGAACAGATTGCTCAGAGAAACTCTGGATGACCCATCCCTGGAAGTGTTTAAGGCCAGGTTGGATAAAGCTCTGGTCCGGAAGGTGTCCCTGCCAAGGCAGGGGGTTGGAACGAGATGATGTTTAAGGTCCATTCCAACCCGCACCATCCTATGATTCAGGATTTGTTAAGAGTGAGTGACCACACTCAGCCTACATAAAATGCTTTCTGACAAGAGCAGAACACACTGAAGAGAAAGGAACATGACACTGAAAACCAGCACCAGTTCTCCAACAGAGTTTAGGCAGGGAAGGAGGAAAGAAAGTGTCATCTCTTGCCAGCAGTTTGACTGTTGAAGAACTGCTTTGAAAGCTCAGCTATAATAACTGTGGTGTTCCATGACAGCCACATCCTCTAAGTGAGTCTGCCGTCTCTTCTAATTAGGACTTCTCCATGAACACCTCAGGATTTTATGTTACACTCTTAGAGAACTATCATTACCTTGAACCCAAGAGGGATGAAGTATCACAGGACAGTGTAAAAATACTAATAATCCTTAGGAGATGGAGACTTTTATGTTAACCAGGTGCAGGACTGAGAAAAGAAGAGCCTGAATCTCCTCTCCCTTCTTTCACTTCTTCTATCGCTACTGAAATTTCTCTGTGATTGCCCAAAATATTTGCACAGCAGGCACCCTCCTGCTTACCTTGGTTCCTTAGATTTGGTACTTCGGTGCCTTGCCTAAATGCACTCCTGAAAATACACACCAAGAAGATGAGAAAAAACAAGAACAACAAACCCACAGCCAGCACGTTAGAGCTGCAGACTGAAGTGTGGACCCAAGGCAAACACCTGCTTGGACATTCTCAGTTTTGACTTCTTCTTTGGGAGGGTGACTCAGTGAACAATCCTTTTGTTCAGACACTAGGTTTGTCATACCCAAACCTGCTGCAAATCAGGTCACATGGAATCAGGTCTGCCATCCCCCTCAGCAACATGTGACATCCTGTCATACCTGTAACTCAGTTAATACCTAACAAAACCTCAGTATGGCACAGCTGACAAAGAGTTTTCAGCAAGAGACAGAACCACTCTTGCTTACAGCATCAGCCCATGTTATACAAATTCAAGCAAGCTCAGAGTCAGCAACTGGCAGAATTGATCTAACCTTGCTATGTAAGTATCCTCTGCTTTGCAGGCCAAATGAAATAAAAGCTCAAGCAAGCAAATTAAATGACCTCCAGTAAGTGCCATGATCCTGTTCAGAAGGTCCCAGGGACGAGAGAGTGAAGATGACATCTATGATGATGTTCAATGACGTTGTTTCTTTGAAAACTGGCATATGACATGAAGGATAGCTGCCCATTGATTAGAAGAGGCTCCTGGGGTCAATGGGACTCTGGCACATTTAGGAGTCAACAGTGCCAGTGGACAAGCAATGAAAAATATACTTGGATTAGTTCTAATGCAGCTAATTACATGGGCCCAATATTCATGCAACTGAAACAAGCTCCCTACACTCTCTTCTTGTCCCCTACACTGCTTGACACCTTTCTGCCCAGGAATGAGGGTAATCCAAATCAGAAGTAGATGCCCCAGTTCACCAGTACATGCCCAAACTACACCACAATCTTTCTCTAGCCACCCTCTCTTTGGAGTGTAGACATAGCAAATCCAGCTGACTTTATGCACAGAGCATCCTTTAATGGCAGCTTCCATTCCCCTGTGTTTTGATCTTCAAGGCCAAAACCAAACTACATCCCTGCCCACCCCTGTTCCTGGAATGTGTATTCTACTTCAATCCCACACATGAGAAACCATCAGCTGGCAGATCACATGGACACAGCTAGTGCCTGTTCTGCCAGCAAACATGCTGGTCTGTAGAGCATTTAAAGTCTTGTCAATGCCCAGAGGCAGTATTTTCAGGTTTATATTACAGCTGGAGTGCCATGAACATATATTCTTCTCATGCTTTTTCAAAACACCCAACACAGCTGCATCAACAGCTGCACAGTTGGTTGTGCCAAGGGCAGGCAAAGCAGTTTCAGCACTGTAGGGTGGGTCACCAAAAAACTCTCCTGAACGTTTCAAGCATAACTGGGGTTACTCTTTGGGGTATTGCCACAGATTTGCTTCTAAGAAATGGGCTGCTTTATGTTATGGTTCCCCATTTATATTGAGATTTGTCTTCAGGTAGTCCTGGGGTGCACGTGTTGGCCCTGCTCTGCCTTCATGGTAAACCTGGAGTGCCCTGTGTGAGACAGAAAGTTGGCAGTCTCATTTTTAATCACTCGTGGGTTGATTTCATCAGTGTTTTTCCACATTTTTATTTATGCCTTGTAAAATTTTCCAGAAAGCAGAAAATCTGTTCAGTCAGGTGACACTGCGAAGGATATGCCATTTTGTCCCTCCACAAGTCATCAGGACATACTCCTCCTTGTCCCATCCTGCTCTGCCAAGAGGAACTTAAAAATCTCTTGATTTAAGTACCACTATATAGGAATTTTTAAAATCTCCTACTACCAATATTGTCCAACTGGAAAAGATAAAACAGTGTGGGACTCCTGAAAACACACAGCCTACTCTTCTATAGTGATCAAAAAGAAAAATCCATACTCTTATGAGCTGCTCTCCCACTCTGTGCCCTCATGACTGCTGACCCATCTTTCACCGATCTCAGTGTGTGATCACATACCCCATAATGTGCTGCTGCATGAACCCATGAAAATCTCCTACCAGCAGCATATCAGGTGGATCCCTGGATGAACACCCTACACTATTCAGGAGCTGAAAGCACTGTGTGCATTAAAATTTCTTTTCTGGGTCAAGGCAGAGACATTGCAGCACCTCACAATGTACCACAAGCCATGCACAGAGTATCCATGTTCCAGATACGAACCTGGCACAGCACACGGCTGCAAGTTTGCATGATGGCACAAGTATGTGAGAAGTCCATGTGGATGCCTAGGATATATATACTGAATTGGCTCCAACTCTTCTAAAACATCATCTTCCATAGTGAAGGATGGGCCTAAGAGGCAAGACTTCAGAAGGTGAAAAGCAAGAGCTTTTTTTTTTTCCAAACATCTCTATCCTAAGTTCAATAATTGGGCATAAACATCATGTCTTTTTCAGGACACAATTTCAAGGAAAAAACAGAATTAAACCTGTACTCCAAAGTCTCATCTTACAACTCGTGTAAAAATTTTAAAAGGGCAACAGACAGGGCAACACCACTTTAAAACAATCCTATTTGTAAAAATCTGTATTTGATGACAATGCAGCCTGCAGGTTACTATAGCAGCAAGATCCATCACCTAGGTGACCAAGCACCAATGATTTTAACATTAACCTATCCCTACACACAACCTCATACTGTGCACATTATCAGACTTCCATTTCTTGGAAGTTTCTCTTCATACCAACAGATGGACAGTAACAGAGCATATGGACAGTCTCCACAAGTGAGCTCTCCTCACAGCACCAGCCTGCCTTGCTAAGGAGGATTATTTCTGACAGCACCACCTGTGGAAGTGCTGGGCACTTGAGGCAACCACCATGTGCAACCTGATTTACTACCAGAATAATAAGTACCAACTTGCCTGAAAGCCCTTTGGAAAAACCTCTGATGGCCAAAGAGTCCATTTAACATACCAGAGAGTCTGAAGGATAAATCCACACAAAACAGAGAATGTCTTGAGGCACTGGCAAGGTCTTCCCCCAAGGAACCATTCCTTTTAGGAAGCCAAACTTTCAATAAGGAACACCCAATCCAATAAATTCCCAAATCAATACCTTACCTATTCCATGGGAATGATGCATTCCAAAGAAGGCCTTGCAAGCAGGTGTTCAGTCCCTGAGCCACGAGCCCTGCACACCAGGAGAGCAGCACGAGGCCACTGTGCTGTGATGGAACTCCAGGGTCCAGGCGCCCTCACTCAGCTCTGCACACAATTCCCAAATCAATACCTTACCTATTCCATGGGAATGATGCATTCCAAAGAAGGCCTTGCAAGCAGGTGTTCAGTCCCTGAGCCACGAGCCCTGCACACCAGGAGAGCAGCACGAGGCCACTGTGCTGTGATGGAACTCCAGGGTCCAGGCGCCCTCACTCAGCTCTGCACACGGCTGAGTGTGTCTGGGAAAACACAATAAAGACACTCTCACACCTGCTAGGTTCAGCAGAAAGGAGGGGAAAGACCCACTTTATTTACATATGTCACGTCTTATATAATTCTCAACTCCACAAGGGATTGGAGGACATGTCACTTCCTTCTCAATCCCACTGGAGAAAAAAGATGCTCATCAAAGTTCTCTTATCACAAAAGGAATGAAAACCAGAAAATATCGTTAAGTAAACATTGGCTATTATTTACATGAAACTGTGTGAGAAAGAATTCCGACTCCAAGAATAAAACAGAAGGGTTTAGCAAAAACCAGGGCAACAGCTGAGGATGCTTCTCCCATGTTTCACTGATGCTGTTTTACTCTGGGTGCCTGAGGAACACTCCTGAGTACAGATGTGTTTGTTTACCACCAAGCAACACATCGCTCTGATTACAAGGACAGATTCAACGCCAGACTCCTGGAAAATACTGATTTTTTGGTAACAATGTTACATAATTGGTAGCTTCCATAGTCAAAAGGGATTTTGGTTGCTTGGGCTAAAGGAAGTTAAATGGAATTTCAATTTTTCCCCCCCTTTTGTAAAAAGCTGCCCTTACATCCCATCGAGAAATTAACTAAGATAGAAATCTCTTTTCCTCCACTTTGATAAATAGGGATGACTCATTATTTTCTCATTTTGCTTTAAATATCCTGTCATCCTTTTGGTTTGCTTTGTTCAGCTATTCTCTCAACTTCATACAGCACCTGCTGTAATGACACAGGAAGTCCTCTGTGGTTCTTCTGCCCTTTCAGTGCATCCCCTTATCAACAGAGCACTCTGACCTTTACACATCACTAACTTTACTTATCTGGCAGACACTTGCAACCCCCAAAGACAGCCTTTCTTTGATCACCACTTCCTAGATAGCAGGAGATTACATTATCCTGGCAGAACCAAAAAACGTGCCATACCTTTTCAACCCTTTACCATTATTGAAGCATACTCAGATTTTGGGCTGCAGTTTAAATTTTTGAAGTAGAGTGAGCTGTTACAGCTTCACTGACACTTCAGGAGGTGGGGAAACTTCTTCAATCAAATTTATTTGTTTGAAACCTAATTGTTTGCTTCCTTATCTTTTGCCCATCTTTCACTGCCTATTGCCCCCTGTTCCTTGTGCTCAGTAAAGACAGTACCAACAAACAGACAGTACCTGCTTATCCAGGCACAGGTTGAGTAAAGACCATTAGAAGCCAAGCCCTTTGTAATCCTGGAGAACAAAAGAATAACTGTCTTCCTGATAAAGCCAGTTTTCTTGTCTGTCTCTCACTGGCTGATGATGGGATGACACCAGCAAAAGAAAACAAGACCAAAGTCATAGTACTGGATCTGAGAAGATAGAAGAAAAAATTTCAGAAAGAAAGGAACCTTGGGCAGATGAAAGAAATAAGAAACACATTTCTACAGCTAAGGATATTTTACACTGAGGCTAGACAAGGGCAGAAGATTCTAGGAAACAACAGGGCCTCTCTGTTCCAGGGAAGACATCTACTGGCAGAGGGCTACTGGGGCCTGAAAGATTCAACCTCAACACAGAGAACACTTGAGCAGCGGAAAACAAAAGATAGGAGCACAGAAATGAATAAATGTTTTATTGTTAGCTGAGAACTGTACATTCTTTGTTGTTGAAAAATGCAGCTTGAATTTTGCAGAGCTCTTGTATCTGCTTGCTTCCCTCATGAAAACGCCCTTCAGAGGTGATCCACTAACCAGGAGTGCCCAAGGGCTCCCACCCCGTCCCTGGAGAGGCTGGAGCTGCCTGGGGCGCTGAGGTTCAGCCCTGGTGCCAAGAGCCGAAGTCCAGGTTCTGTGAGAGAAGGACGTACCTGTCTTGATTTGCTGATGTCAGACAGGGAACGGTGTGACCTGGAAGCTTTCAGAGGGACTAGTGAGGTGAACAGTACACATGGATGTAGTCAACTGCTCAAGAAACTCTCCATGTTTTTTGTCTGTGAATGATATGAAATAATGTTTATTTAGTTCATATCCCTAACAGTCCTCTTTAGAGGATTGTATATCCAAGGTCAGCATGCCTTTCAGGACAACTGGGTACCTTTAATGAATAACTGCACTTTAAGCAGTGAATTTAATTAAAATGCATCACTACACTGGAGAAAACATCCAGCCCTTGTGACATTATGCAATAGTGCACTCAGTCTAGAGACACAAGATAAACAAGAAACACTCCGAGCTTGCATATCATCCTGCATGACTTAACTTCCTATTACTTTTTACCTGTTTTTTTCCTAAATTCCTATTTATATTTATATATTTAGAAAAGATAACAGGCTAAGTGAACATTACAGAACTGCCAACAGCTGCTCAGGTGGAATTGCCATTATGAGGTTGCAACCATGCTCAACTGTGCAGAAACAAAACTTCCTTCATGAAACATCTTGTTAGTCTTCCCTGCAGAAGCAATGAAATGCTCAGTGTTTCCAACTCCATGCCTCTGAGAAACAAAATGGGTCCTAAATGTTGTCATCCCATTTTGACTTTCATTTTTACCACTCTCAAAACAAAGACTGCAGCAGGAAAAGGCAGTAGAGTTTTGTCTGTTGTTGCAAAGCACAAAGAGCAGCTCACGACGGCACCTTAGAGGCAGTAATGTAAAGCTTCATATTTTATATAATGACAAACAAGAGAAATGTTATTCATCTGTTTCTTTGTGGAGAAGGCTCACACTAGAGAAAACCCAAAAAACAGGAGAGAAACTGTTTGAACAGATCATGAAAGGAGACCTTCAAAGGCAGGGGGCAAAGAACCTTTGGATTACTCTTTTTCTTCCTTTCTATAATGCATAGAGGACATGAAAGAGGTTTTTCAGTAGTTCTTTCTTATTCTAAAAGGATTTTTTTTTTGGTTCCTGCTTCTCTTTTATATTAAAAATTCAAGTCTTGCCTTGAATAGAAGGCTCTGAGGCAAACAGCATCAAAGACATGCACAAGTCAGGATCAAGTACATTGGTAAGGACATTTGGTTAGTGCCCATCTTGCATTGGATTCTTAATGTTGCAGATAAAAGTCAACAAATTTGAAGATTCAAAAACCCAACCAAACTTAGTTCAGCTGCAACAAATACTTTTAGAATAGTAAAAAATTAACGCATTTAAATTACTAATGATTTAACTTTAAAAGAAATAATTTATGTGCCCCCAAAAATTCACAGCTGTGTTTAGGCAAAAGAAACCTGTCCTTCATACTCGAAGTGAAAATTAGTGATAAATAAAATGCCTTTTCATTGCCTTTGACAACAATGTATGTTGATGGGTCTGTGGCTGGATATTTATTGCAATTTGGTCTGTAGTCAGTCTCTCTAATGTGTCCAAAAGAAGTTCCCCTTAAGGAAAGGCAGTAATCCATTTGTTCATCCTGTAACATCCCCTGTGCTGCTGGAACTCTGAGTGAGCAGCAGTGGGACAGTGGCTGTGTCATGGCTCAGTCTGTTCTGGGGCTCCAGGAAATGAGTTAACCTGACTTGCATCCACATGTGTTTCAAAACAGAAGTTCTGCCCCCAAGCTGTGCTGCCAGAGCACTGCTGGGCTGCTCCAGTGATGAAGGGCTGACCCCTGACCCCACGTACCCAAACCCCAACCAGAGCTGCTCCTTTTGCTCAGCTCTTACAAGGCAGGCAGGCAGCCCTCTAGAGGGTCACACTGAACAGAGAGAAGGGAAAGCACCCAGTGTCTGGAAAGGCTTAACATACACTGAAGGCCATGTTTAGGACGCAAGTTTGAGATACTTGAGTAAAGCCTGTAACCTCAGCCCTAAAAGATGAGCCTGTGTGGCCCACATGAAAACAAGGAGAGACCCATGAACACACTGTGGAAGGACACTTGAGCACTGGCACATCGTGAAGCACTTGCCTACCTTTCTCCATCTTTTTCCCTGACTGAGGTGACACCATCTTGCACTGCAAAGCCACAATTCCTGCCCAGAAGCCTCCTTTTTTTTCCCCAGGACTTGTGCTAAATTGGGTGATGCGTCTGTGAACAGGCTCTAAGTTACCTTTTGAGACAGACTTGTATCCCACACCCTTTTTCTGCTGAAGGGAAAGGTATTTTCTCAGTCAGCTGGTCTCTTTCCTGAGTAGGAAAGCAGCAGCAGCAGAGCTGTTGGAGAAGGACTGAAGACTATTTCTTATGCAACAATAGAACAAACTTCAAATCTGTTGTACCTGCAAAATGCCAGATAATTTTCTCCACTGTTTGTAAGAACAGGAAACCTTCTCTCAGACTGGCTGGTGGTGAAACTACCTGCTAAAACATAAAAATACAAAATAAAAGCATATTCTAACACAAACACGTTGGATTTGGAAGTCAGCAAGAGGAAGCAGAGATGGTGCGTCTCATGACATTTTTCCAGTTTCTTTCTCAGGGTAGATCTGAGCTTTCAAAACTGAAGTGTTACTGTAACACTTTTTCCCTGTTCTGCATATGTGGTTTTGGTGGATTGCCTACTGAATATTGAGTTAGGGATGCTGAGAGCCTGCTGGTGTTCTCAAATTCCTGTGGCTATGTTGCCCTAGTCAGAATTAAATGATACATTACACCCAGAGTCACCCTCTGCTAATGCCTGCTAGATGTTTTCTGGCATCAAGGTTTAGAATTGGAGCTCGTTGGAAATTTTCCATAGGGGAGATCTTCTGTTTCTGAGAAAACAGGAATTTTCCATGAGGGGAAAAAGAGGTTGTTTCTGCCAAAAAAAATTGAAAAGGTTTGTTTGTAAAGAGGATCAAAAGATAGTATTTCACTTTGAATTGACTTGGACTAACCAAACTGCACAATGCCCCAGATGATCCACATGAATTTTGGATACTTTCTGATGGAGACAGTCCAGCCAAAGCCCAGTCTCAGACAAAGCGAGGGCTGTGACTACAATTTTCAGATGGCCCAGTGTGACTGCTCATTTCTGACAGCCACAAGTGTCACAGGTGCCTGCTGGGCAGGGCAGGGGTGGGGGTCAATAATCCCCACAGTTATAGAGCAAGGTTACAGCAGCCCCATGCAGGGATCTCCAGCAGCAAGACACAGGTTTTCCAGTGAGGGAGGATGCACTTCCCAGTAACCCCCAGATGCTTTCTGAGCTAGCATTTCCACCTCCATATCCTTTCCTCTCTGCTGGAACCACCTCCTCCACTGGACAGGGGAGAATCCTCATCTCTTCCATCCCCGTTCCCTATTAGCTCCTGTTCTTGCTCCCTCACCCCTCACATCCCGACTGCCACTCCAGAGTAACACACCTGCTGGCTGCTGCCCCCCAACAGCTCCACACTGACACTGGGAATCACTGGAGCTGTCTCCTCCTCCCCAGCCCACCTCCTTGGCTGGCTGCCTTCACCCCACATAGAGGCACAAACTGCTCGGCCCCAGCAAGCTGGGCAATCACACATGTAGAGCTCCAGTGGCCACCTCCATGCTGCCTCCCACCAGGAACATGAATGGGAGACAAACCAATTGATGCTCTCCAGTTCTTTGCTCATTGAGCAGAAGTTTCTCCTACAGCTGGAAATGCTCCCAAAAGCTTGGTTTTCATTTGTGTTTCTTTAGTTTTAAAAATAAAACCACACAACCTCTTGTACTTGCCTAAAAGGAGGCCCTTTCTCTGACCTCCCACGACTGATCAGGAATGCCCTGAGAGCTGGAGTGTCTGGACTATCAAGCCAGCAGTAATTTTTTTCTGTTTCAACGGTCTCTGGCTCAGGCCACAATATGCAGATTAACACCAAGGAAGCCAGATCCCAAACCTGAAACTGATGTCACCATGAAAAACCTGTGTGTGGTCCAGATCTGGTTCTGTGACTTTGCTGCTGTAGAGGCAAAAAGGAATGGAAAAATGTCCACTTTGGAGCATTCTCTGAGGTGTGGAGAACCTCAGATCAGAGCTACCAGTACTCTGGGTAGAGACCTTCTCACTTACCTTCTGCCTCCAGAAGTTAAAGGCCACACAGTAAGATAAGGACATACAAATTAAAAACTTCTGGCTGTCACCAGACTTTCATCCCTTGATCTATGAACTTTCTTCTTTCTTCATTCCTCTCCAAATAAAGCAAAACCTCCCTGTACCATGAATATAACCCTGTAGACCTCTCAGAAGAAGACCACACATGTCCAGAAGTTCAGCAGCTACAGGAAGGACCTGAAGGAAGCAGAGTGTTCCAGGCAGCACTTATTTCCAGCAGCCTTCAGATAGCTCCGAACTGTGCCAGAGGGTAAGGCTGGAGAGGTATGGACATGTTGACACAAAAACCAGTTTCAATCAAGCAGCAGGTAACAGTGACACAGCTGTCAACCCCTAGTGCTCTCCAAGAGAGGCTGCAGGCCAGTCCTCAGAACAGGCTTTGTGTCTGGCCATGAAGCTGTTGTTTAGCTTTGTCTTTGAGCTCATTTGCCCCTCTGTTGTACTAACTCAAACGCTGCTGGATTTGCAATTGCCTTTTCTCTCCCCGAGAGTGCTAATCAACCAGGCAGACAGCACTGGAGGGAAGCAGGGTCTGGCTGATGTACTGGTGCTGCATGGAAATTGCAAGGGTCAGGCTGAACAGGGGCATGAGGGGCAGAGGTCACTCTTACACCTGTCCCTCCTGGTGGCAGCACAGCGCATCAAACAGCTGCAACAGAAAAGTCTTTTTGGAACTAATGGACTGAGAGAATAGGAAATCAAAGATCTGATCTCCTCTGCTGCACGCAGAGGATTCAGTGCAGTCACAGGGTGACACTGGCAGTGTCTGACCCTGCCAGCTAGCTTGACATCAGGGGGAGACTGTCCCAGCCACCCACCTACAGCCCAGAAGGGACAGGAAAGACTGCAAATCTCACTCACTGACAGAGCCCATCCCTGACACCAGAAACCCAAAGCTAGGTGTTCACACAAACAGGGCAGCATTTTGAAAGCAGAGGTTTCTTCTAAAGCACTGGCTGCTTTATAAATCTATTATAAGCTCCAAGTACTGAGTGCCCCACACAGCTGTGTGTGGGCATTGAGAGCACCTGGCTTCCCAACACTGTCTGGCCACCAAACCTGTGGCCTCTCAAAGCAAGGGTCACTCTGTGCTACTGCTGCTCCCATCCCTCTCCACATCCCCAGCAACATCCTCATGTGCCAGACACAGTGCTGAGCCCCTTATGTGCAGTACCTGTGACCTCCTCACACTCTGCCTATTCTCTACTTGCTAATAACATACAAGCAGTATTTCCTATAGGAAATCATGTCACCTGCAGCAACAATACTGGATGATAAACTCTACACCTGGAGGAAAAATGATGAGACAAATTACTTTGCTTCTTACATGCAATTACAGAATATTTCCCCAAAAATACAAAGAGCCCCTTGGAAAATGAGCTGAAAAGGCAACTGGCAGAAATCAGAAGGGAAGGGCAAGAGTGAAAGATGTGATTTGCCTAGAGGATTGGGATTTTGTAAGTGTAGAATCAAACTCAGTAAGAGAGAGATTAACTAATAGAAAAGAGAAGTGCAGGAAATATCCTTATGGACTTCCAAGTTCAGAAACAAGGAGTGGGAGAACCAAAAGAGATAAAGAAGAATTAAACCATCGTACATCCCCAGAGTAGAAACAGCTCATGAGGCTGAGCACACACGGTTACCTGAGTCAAAGACAGGTAACACAAAGCTGCTGTTCACTGCACTGCTGTGTCACCGACAGCCCTGCTGCAGAACTGCATCTTTTCTGAACCTTTGCTTCACTGCCCTATCCTGCTTCATGCTCTTTTTCCTGGTGGTTTTAAGCTAAAGTGGAAGAAGTCTGAGGACGACGCAAGAGGCATCAGGTCAGCCAGGAGGCGGCAGAAAGCTGCCTCCCCAGCATGGGGCAGCTGGACCAGCAGCAGAGCCAACACTGTCCTCCTGGGAGTTGGCAAATAGCCTCCACAGCTGGTGGGAATGAGCTAAAACCACAGGCCACACAGTAATGTGTCACCTTGGCTGTTACCTGCCTGCCTGACAGGTATTCTCCAAAACTAGACTAGAGTTTACTGCTCATTGTGAAGAACCATCAGGCAATAGATCAATGCAATCATTATCAATTCCTAGGTTTTGCACACCTTTGTTAGTAAAACAAGAAATACTTTCTTTTTGAAACTGGGATGTCTAAAACTGACAATAACTCACTGTAGGCATGAATTTAGGCCACTGGAATTTTCCCATATGAACCTTACACCAGAGCACCCCACAAACATGACAGCAACTGTGCACTGCAGTCATGTGTTACGAATTACCAACCTGCCATGTGCAGTCAAGGGAAATTTAATTCACAGTCAAGGCTGAAAGGAAAAGCATTGCTCAGAAGAAACATTCAGCTAAAAGAAATAACTCATAGCTTAATGCTGTCTTAAAAGTTTCTGCAAAAAAATTTGAAGTATCCCAATGCTAGCTTTCAGGTTATTCTTGTATCAAAGACATAAAGGGAAAGCCTTTTAAAATTGTAAAGCAGCAGTGAAGAAGGACTTGTGTAGTATTTTAATATTTTCATTTTTGTCACCATGTCTCTCCCTTTCCACCTGCAGGTTTTACCCAAACTTGGTGAACACACAAGAGAAAGACTGGCATTAGAAATGTGAGAGCTGGATTCCTGCTTGCCAAGAAACACCAAGAAGCAAGAACACTTTCAGCATCTGCCCATCATAGCCTTTTCACACATTGGTCCTTCTCAAGTACCTGGTTTTTTATATTAGGTAAAAAGAAGCCAAAATTCCAAGCCCGTCTGTATAGTGTGTAGCATATTACATATATTGCATTCTGATGGCCCACAGCCTAGTACGTCAAGAAAAATCACCTTTCAAATTACACAATAGATATTTTCAAGCTATTCAAAAGCTCCAGTGAACTCATCTTACACTTTTCCATAGGTCTGTAACTATTCCTGCTATGTTTGCTTTATCTGTGCTTTTTTTCCTTCTAGAACATCACTCTGATATGACTTACAGCCAAGACTCAGCCCTAGCCTGCAGCTCTGTGTGTTGTAAGGGCTCCTCAAACAAGCAGCATGTGCAGCATCATCAACTTCAGCCCAAAGGATTTCCCTGCTGCTCTAACAGCCTGAAGGAACATAAAAACCCTGCTCTGCCCATACACTGTGTTTGTGAGATTGTTCTCCTACTTCTTTAAGATACAGTTTCTAGGGAGTGTTTTTAAAAAGTAGTATTACTGTAAATCCTTAAATGGTGTTTTCACATAATTTGGGTATTAGCTGGCATGACCCAGCACTCTAATTACAGAGAAGGAAGGTGAGGAAATTCAGCAGCTGCAAACTGAAGTTTTATAGCCAAGTCAACCTTTGCACTTTTTAGTCTCTCCAGACTGTGGCTTTCAATCTGTCTAGATGCCCAGAAACCTGAATTACAGTCTGATTTCTTAAACTGACACTTTTTCTTTTAATTCCATACTATCTGGAGATGCTGTTAAAGACCCGAGGCCAAAAGCTTGGCTGGCTCACACCTCAGTTGTTTAAACACTGTACAACACTTACTGCATGTCTTATTTAAATGCCCTGAATTATAGTTACAAAGGCTTATTTATTAATGTTACAATATACGACATTCCTAAACCTAAAACAGACCTAAGAAATCTATACCGCTTTTATTCTTGTTTTATGCTCAAATAAATGCAACCCTAATCCTTCCTTCAAGTCTCTGAATAACACTAAGCATATTAAATTCAGGTCAATATCTTTTAATAGTAGAAACTTGTTAAGCAACACTCACATTTTTATTACTCTGAGTTTCTCCTTGGTGGAATGTGAAGCACATTCCCAAGGACTGCCATGGGATCCTCCATGACAGCTCAGTACAAGGAATTTGCTAGGGAAGAAATGGAAAAACACCTACTGATGTTTTAATTTTAGGCAAGGAGAACAGACAACTGCAGTCATTTATCTTGTTTTTTCCAAACAGATCCACTCCCACTAAAACATATCTAAATTGTATCTTTATGTTACTGCACACTGTTTATCTCCCTTCATTCCAAACATGTTCTCTTGATAAATTCTGTAGTGTTGCCAACATTAGGAACACCTAAGGCTCATGCCACCCAGGTGGTGTCACCTCCAGCCATGTGACACTCCCCCTTGGTGAACATAATCCTGCATACTGGAATTACACAGCCCCACCACAACACAGCTGGGAAACTCTCTTGCAATGCAAAACCTTCAGCCTGAAGGGTCCCTTTATGGAAAGTAAGAGTGTCAGTTCTGGCTAGGGCATTTCTGAGAAAGGAAACAAAATATCCTTACTTGCACAAATCAGAATCTCCAGTAGGAGCCCTCTAAAAAAAGAGCTTTTCTTTATTTTTTGTTATGAATACAATGCACTCATCAAAAATCTACGTTTGTTTTATAATTTGGGGTTTCATGCACCTTTATTTTGCTTAAATAGAGGTGCATCAACAAATATTTTAAAATAGAAAGCAGAACACAGGATCATAGAATGGTTTGGGTTGGAAGGGACTTTAAAGATCATCTCATCTCGTTCCAGCCCCCCACCTGTTCCAGTGCCTCATCCCCCTTACAGTAAAAAATTTCATCCTACTATCTAATCCAAACCTGCCCTCTTCCAGTTTAAAGCTATTCTCCTTTGTCCTGTCACTCCATGCTCTTGCAGATCATCTCTCTCCATCATTCTTGTCTCATGAAATAGCCAATTTCCTTCAAAGAATGCAATATGTTGATGCATACCACTGCTCCCTCCTTTTAACTTCTTTCCATGTTGTGATTTTTTGGATGTTTTGACCTGCCTCTAGCCACATGGGATTTAAACTGGATCTGCCTTGGTACACTTGTAAATATAGATGACATATGCCAGAAACAACTCTTCACAAGTTCAGTGTGCTCAGATTAAGCTGAGCACTGATTTAAAGATGTAACATGTAAAAGAACAGGGTAACGTTTTCCTCACTATGATACTAACCATCATCTTGAATTGCAGTATGCTGGGAAGCTAAAAAAACCAGCAGTTAAAACTGCCTTACAAAGGCCAAAACCTTTGGAGAAAGGAATACAGATGTATCATGAGAAATAACCACAAAGGTGACAGAAAATAAAGGCCCTGCACCCAAAGAGATGGCACCACTGAACAGCCATGGGAGGAAACGCAGCACAGAGAGGGAAATAATTCAATACAGCAGCCAGCAAAAGTCTAGAACAAAGAGGGTGAAAAAGGGGAAGAAGCAAAAGGAAAGCTGATAAAGTTGACTGCTGGGAATGACTTGGCAGGCCACAAACAGAGGGAGACTTACTGAAAGCAGCTTTGTCCACAACCTGATCCCACAGCTCCAAGGACAACTCCTGCTGGGGTTCCTAGAGATGGCAGCTCAGAAGGCAGGTCCTGCTGATCAGTTCTGTAGGGAAAGTAAATTTTAAGTCAGGGCAACATCTCCTTGCATTTCATGTGCTTCCTCCCACCAGGGCTGTTTCAAACACCTTGTCAAGTGCCCGACTTGTCCACTCAAAATTTACCATTTGTCTGACCACCAGTATAAATTACTCCTTCCCTCTGTAATCTGTGATCTTCCTGTCAGTGAGGAAGAGAAATGCCAACATTTTCTACAGAGGCTCAAAGAGGTGTGGTCTCTAGTGGGGGCTAACAAAGACCAAATACTTCTGTCTGCAAAGTAATAATGTTCCTGGAGGGAAACTTTTTGTTCAATGATTTTGCTGAACAAAACCATCTGCAGAATCTGCATCAAATGCTCCTGAATGTTGTTTAAAATGTAAAACTCTCCTGATGTTTGCCGCACTACATAACCTGGGGTGTTACCTGTGACAGCAGCTCCAGAGGCAGTGAGGAGACGCTGGCACGGCCTAAGGAAAGGGTGACCAATTACTCTCAGCTCCTGAAAATTAGAGAGAAGTGAAGGGCCAAAAACTTATCAACTAATCCTATCAGGTCCTATCTCCAGCCATGATGCAGGAAACAGCATCTCCTCTCTCTGCCCTTGGTCATGCCAAAAAGAAATAGAATCAGCAATAATAGTATAGAGAGGCAAGGGAGGCTACCAACAATTAATTAAAATTGACTACATCTCTAATACTGCACTTTGTCTTAATTCTTTAAAAAATGTTTGTGCAAGCCAGAGTTTTTCATGATTTAAAATGATTTCATATTTAAAAGGGAGAAAGCTGAGCCACTCTAAGGCAATAAGGGAGACCTGATACACACCCACAAGAAACTGATCCTCTTCGGTTACACAGTAAAGAACACACATTTTTCTTGAAAATTTTATTTTAATTTAAATTTCGGGGCCAGCCAGATTTTTTTATATGAAACGCATTTTCCTCAGGAGAAATGAAATGCTACCACAGAAACAGAATTACAGTTGTATACATCTCTTACCAAAAAAAAAAAAAAAAAAAAAAAAAAAAAAAGTATAAAAAATATAAAAAAAAAAAAAAAAAAAAAAAAAAAAGAAAAAAAAAAAAGCCAAACTAAAAACCTCTTGCATTTAAATATGTTTTAGTAATACCCTTAAGCCTTCAAGCAGATAAGAAACCACTTCCAGAACAAGTTTTTTAATATGAACAGCACATCAAAGGAGCTTTAATTTAAATACAACTTCTTTTCAAAAGCCTACATTCAAATGTTTCCACATATTAAAAAAGTCACCATAGCCATTGATTCCAAGGCCTAATATAGAGTAACTTCTATCCCAGTCCAAATGCTTTCACTTCTTTACACATAGAAATCTTTAGCACATCTACGTCTTTCTAAAGAGGACGCCTTACATGTTATGGTGAATAATTTGGCAAATAATGTTTTCCTCCACTCAACTATGATAAACCAAAATATAACAGACTGTTAGTACTGAACTACAACACCACCTCAGTGCCAGTTCTGCCTGGGATCTCCGGGAATAGTAAGCTCTTTCCTTTTCTGTAAGCAAAATGATTCTGTTTGCAAAGGACACGTTAAGAACCTTTAAAAGACCAATTCTAATGTTAAGCGCAGTTTTAAACAACCAAGTGAAAAAACTCAATTTTCTGGAGCTCTCGGACTTCCCTTGTGAAGGCTTTCAAATCAGCTTAAACGTCACTGATTGCAAAATATTTCAAATGGGAAGAAGACAGGAAGCAACAAACATTTTCTGTAGCATTCGCAATCACTCAGTCATGCAGAATTGGAACTTTCAGACCCCAATCTATGAGTTTTTGCTTGGTTGTGATCTTAGGGTTACTACATGATGGATAGATACAATTTTAATAACATCATTTAGCTATATTTAGTAAATTTCTTTTGTATGGTCACAGTAACAAAAACATGGTCAAAAATCAGTTGGGTTTTCTGTTTGTATAAATACTGATAGTTTGCAGCATTAAAGAACAAAATCAACAAAAAATTAAATCATTTTGTTATCCTAGGACACCTATGAAATTGTTTCTTGAGTTTGGAGGGAATTAAATCATTCACTTACACAACTATTGTACTGAATTATTTACTGTAAGAAATGACGCACTGCAGGCTTCCCAGAAGTCAGAGGAATCAATATTAATTTAGCATAAACTTTGCCATTTGCAGAGCTGGTGAGCACAATGCTAGTTTAATTAAATACGGCCAATATTATCCAGTAAGAACATAGCAGAAAGGGTTCCAGTTCTCTGTTTCAGCCTACCCTAATTGATGGCACCCCATTAGATAAGTGAACACAAAGAATTTGTTTGGGTTTGGGGTTTTGTTTCCTTTTAAATGCTGCAGTACTTAAGATTTGTTAAATCAGCACTTCCATGTGATCTGAAGTATTCAATTACATATTCATTTTGCAAAACTCAGTATTAGGTAATAGTTACAGACTAATACAATAACATTCCTCTGCTGTACAAATTAAATCATATTTTAAAGAAATGAGCAGCCTAGGAGTTATATACAAAAGAAACCAGCAAGCATTGTTGAAATGAAATGGAAAATGTCACTGCTAGGTCTACTGTCTCAAATACCTTTAAAGTAAAATTAACCAAAACCCTTAGAACATATTTCCAAGTTTACAAGTCAAGTCTCAGAAAAATCAAATCATGTCAAAAAAATTCTATAAAGCAGTGAAAGGCATATATACATTTTCCTTATGAACCTTGAGATTTCACTCTTTTAAAAGTTGCTAAGTTTCAATACCAGTTTATTTGCATGACAACTGTTTATCCCAATAAGCTCACATCTTAGATACATTTCCCCTTTGATTACAAATAAAGCACTGCACTTTTTTTTTTTTTTAATCAAGGCATATAATCTTATACTATGGTGCCAGGTATGCACAGGTCACATTGTGCTCATTATCTCAAACAAGGTAAGTGCAAACATACAGATTTATTCAGATTTGCAAGCATGCAACCTGTTACTTAACTACATTAACACCTCTCCTAGACCAAACTAGTATCTATATGTTTGCTTTCACGAACCTAGAATCTTTCTTTTCAGGACTCCTAAAACAAGCAGTGTCTTTGAATTCTGAAATGACACAAATATCAAGAAAGTCCACATTGTGCAAGAAAGCAGCAGCTATGTTTCTCAACTTGGACTAAAAATGAAAAGAGAAAAACAAAAACCGTTCACTGAACAGCAGATTAGCAGTAATGTTCCTCATGAATCGATAAGAGTGCCTGATGCTGAATATCTAACAGCAAATGCTGAATTTGGGTTTAATATTTTAAAGGTTTATTGGAGTTTAAGCTTCTTGCTGTGCTGGTCTCTTCAAATCCCTGATCTGTTTAACTAAATAGGTCTTCTCATCATTAAATTGTTCATCCTCGGTCCTGTCATTCTGAAACTTGCTGAGGAACTCAATAAGTTTGGTCTGGTTCTTTAGAAGGATGTCTAATATAGGCTGTGTCTTGTTAGGATTGGCTACAAACACCTGCAAGAAAATAAAAGGCATTGAGCACAACAGTGAGAAATAGAAGGTTAAGTTAAAAAACCTTATCTAACAAAATACTGATGATGATAACCTAAAATTATGTTTTAATTATTCCAGTATCTCACAGAAAAAAAGTAATGGAGTAAAGGGAAGTTTTTAAATAAAATTACTTTATTTTTTTTAATCAGGACATAAGCTGAACATCAGTACCAAAGTAAATTTAGTCTGTGGAAGGTGACCAGCCACAACAGCCTCTGCAGAAACCACTGAATACACTTTATGGTTAAATTCTATAGCAACTGCATGGTTTCATATCATATGCAGCATCTGATGGGTATCTTACAGTCCACTGCAAAGTTTTAGACCTCAGGTTATAACTGTCAGCTGCCTGTCTGCTGCAAAGTGAGAAGGCACCTGTTATAATGTTCAAATTACAATTCAGGTGACCTGACTAAAATACTGCTATCCTTCAGAGAAGGATAAAAACACTTTTGAACTCCAGGGTGCTCCATGATTTTATATGGGATCATGCATTCCTCCTTATCTTACTGCATTTAATTCCAAAATTTTGTAAGAGAGATTACTCTGACAATCACATGGAAGTTCCTAAGTGGTTTCTAAACAGTTTTCAAAAGATAACCAAGGTATCTATTTGTAAAGATGGATCAAATAAAGCAAACATTAGTGCTCCCTTAATTTAATCACTTAGACATTAAGATAAGCTCCATTTAGGCTGAAATAAGTAGTTTACTCAATTAAACAACTTCCGGTCAGATTCTTTGTGTTTCATGATGGGGTTTTGTAACATACCTTGAACACATGAAAGGCCTCAAACTGAATGTTACGACTCTTGTCTCGTAGAAGGTTCATCATTAGTTTGAGATTTTCAGGTTTACTGATGTACTTTGTCATAATTGTGAAGTTGTGTCTGTCCAGTAACAACTCACCGAGAAGCTGAAGGCAGAAAACACGCCCAAATGAAAAAATTACTAACACTGGACATAAGAATCAACTTATTTATAAATGCTTTCAAAGCCCCTGAAATGGTGTGGTGGTCTGTGAATGCAGTAACAGTGGTCGGTAAATAGAGTAACAACAGAACTAGGTGCCCCAAATTTCAAAGTGCAGGATGCATTTTCCCCTTATTTCAATGACACAGTTTCTCCTTTTCCTCAGAAAGTGAAAAATCACACCTGTTCCCCCTTCTTATGAATTGGAAAGATAAGTCTTTCATTTTTTCCCCCATGACATCATTATTTTTTTCATTTATACATTAGTTATTCAGCATAGAAAGAATGCCTTTAAAAAAAAAAACAAAAACCCAATAAAACAGGTTAGTACATCAAATGAGAAATATTGACACTTCTTTTGCTACCTTCTTTATCCTAAAGGGTTTAAAAGGATTTTCCCCACAAGGATCACCTTTGCTGCAAGCTCTGTATTACATTTATGTTCACTATTTCTTACCTACTTGAATGTAAGATCAGTATTGCTCTAGGCAGATAATGTTAATCTTTGTTATTTAAATATAACCAGACTTGTTGAAGGAAAAAAACCCAACAAAAATAAAGAAACTTGAGGAGACATTTCTTCATAGGGGAGAGAAATTACTTTGGTCTGTGCTGGACACTAAATAATGTAAAAACTGGACTTAAAAAAAGTAGCTGATCCCAAGAATTAAAATATATGGAGAACTAAAATAAATACTATTCAAGGCTGTTACAGAAGCCATTTCAAATAAAGTTTACTCACCTTGAAATTAAAGGGAATCTCTAGCTTTGCATTTAAGAATATAATAAAATTGCCTTACCTTAAGTGACTGTCTTTTTGTCACATAATTTTCTGAATGAAGTAACTTCTCATATTCGCTGAAAAACTAAATACAGAATAAAGAGAAGGGTTAGGACTTTTTTAAGTGTCATAGGCATCTCCTTCCAAATTACTGCAACAAAGTGGAGGAGATGCAAATCCCTAACAAAAACAAACTAAATCTGAAATCTCAGCAGATTCCTGGAAGTCACTACTGTTAAACACTGTATACGCTTAAAAAAATACATATTTACTCTTTTAAGAGCCTTTAATGTTTAGATTACTGTGTAGTGGAAGGAGCTTCCTCATTATTTCTTAAACTGTAATAGAAATAGGTTGCCCAGAGAAGCTGTGGATGCCCCATCCCTCAAAGTGTGCAAGGCCAGGCTGGATGGAGCTCTGAGCAATCTGGTGCCGGTGCCCATGGCAGGGGGGTTGGAACGAGGGCATGTTTAAGGTGCCTCCCTAGCAGGTCGTTCTGTGCCAGCTCCTGCACTGGGCACTGCTCTCCCATTCCCGAATTCCCAGGGATACCCTGGAAAGCACGGCACGGGCTCCCCCTGGCGGAGCTGGCTCCCACAGCACCACATTCCCGCCGCCTTTGCTTCCTCTGATCGTAACCTACCCTAAACTCAAGTTGATTTAACATTGTGTGGAAATTCCCAGAACCAGAGCTAAACAAGGAATAAAACCACCGATTTCTTCAAATAAGAGACACAGCACCAAAAAGCTCTAAATATGAAAACGTGTCTGCTCACCCTATCGTAATGTTGTTCCAAAAATTCTGCGCTTAACAACTTGTGTCTTGTAAGCAAATCCTGTAAAAAAGCACAAACCCAGAATTGTCACTAAAAAGATTTAAACAGTACACAGACATTCTCATACATGTAAGACACTCAATCCAAAACTCTTCTATTTCATTAAACACACTAATTGAGGACATGAATGCAATTACCTGGACACTGCTAATAAGGATCTTGGCATCACTTAGGAACGATCTGTGATGCGTTACTTAACTCACAGATAAATAGCCTGTGAAATTCTCACGGTAGAGTGCTATTTATGGATCAAGGTTATGCTCTGCACACAACGACACACAATCAAGGTTAAGACCCTCCATTTAATACTGATTAATATTATGCTTATTGTCCCCATAACTGATTGTTTTAGGGCCACAAAAAACTTCCCCAGACAAACCAACAGCTTCAAATGTCCTCAGGAGGAGCACAGGAGTTGCAGACACAGATTTAAAGCCCCTGGCATGGGAGTACACATGCATTCAGGTAACGTATGATACAGCTTACTCTCTAGAACAAAATTTTGGGGAGCAAATATACTACATGTATTTACAGGTGTGGCTTGCATTCTGAGAAATAAGGAAGAACAGTGTCCAGTTTACCCATCTGCATCACACCTATTTTCTTCCCCTCTCCCAAGGCTTGTTTTGCCAAGAGCATCACACACAACACTGCATTCACAAAGCAGAGAACTACAGAAGTAACAATTCCAAGGTTGTGAGGACATTACCTTGAATGTGGCAAATGCATCGGAAGCAATGTCAAACGTTGACATTTCCACGTATCTGAAGAAATCGTAGAATTGTTCTGACCACAAGATGATTTTAGCTAGTGGTTCATGCCGGATGCATTCTCTAAGCATTATCCCACAATTGAGAGCAATTTCCGGAGATTCGTACCTATTAAAAAAAAATAACAAAGATTATTTAAAATTTATAAGCTTTCACAAGTTATCACTGCAGCACCGCATTGCTAATTACAGTGTTCAGTACTATCAAGTAAACAAACCCATAAAAATTAGAGGTACTTATTCCTGCATTAAACTCCATTTTTAAATATTTCAACAAAATACTACTGAAATAGCTGCCAGTTACAATTATAGCCAAATCAAATGATTTTCACGAACTGGGAAACAAGACTAAATAAAAATACTGTCTTTGTTCTCAGAATCAGTTTTCTTGTTCCATATTCGTGGGATTGCAGACATCTGGAAAAGCAGTAAATGATTTGTCTTGAAAGCTGCTCGCTTAAATGTGACAGCAATTTACATAAAACTTTCCATATGAGCACGAGGGGTTAATAACACTGGACATAAATTCAGATCTCCTCTTTCATTAAACCATTTTTCAGCATCACTGGTTGCTCTGCACATCATGGGGTCCCAGCTTCTGGAGAAGCCACAGCCTCTCACATGCCTTCCTGCCTCACACCTCCAGAACCCTCCCTCCTAAACCACTGGAAGCTAACTGAAATTCCCCAAAATTTTAGGAGAAAATCACCATTGTGCATACTGAGTATTAACTATATTACCCTACAAAAACATTCCCTTATGAAATAATTTTCATTAAATCCTGCAATACTCTCCCATTCAACCTTGTAATGGAGATTTGAAATGTACTGAACTTTTTGCAGTTCATGCCACAGTTTAAATTTACATAAATTTGTCTCTGTTGGATACCAGATGTAAAATGTAAGTTGCTAAATGCCCATATCAAACATCCTGACTTATAAATATGAGTTTCAATAATCCCTGTGAGAATAAAGCTCTCTGAAGAGTGACAACACAGACTAAAAGTGAGCACCAGTGTGTTGCAGCCCTGATTCAACCACTTATCAATGAGAACATCCTAAAAAAGCAGTTTTATCTCTCTGCACCTCAAATATCTTTGCCTTCTTTTGTAAATTACTTTGAAGAAGCACTGAATCAATAATTTTTTCGGCATGGTGCCACAAACAATTTTTTTTTTGTCCCTTTAACATTTAAATGAAATTACAGTCACTCAGGACTGTAGTGCAGGGGGAAAAAAGTAGCTTCTCTGGCAGAGAAGTGTAGATCTTATGCTCATATGATTTGAAGTAAGTATTTCACACTGCTTATGGTGCTAAATTTTGGAGTCAGCATGAAACTAAGAGATGTGAGACTCCTGCTTTCTCCACAGAGAAAGTTTCTTGTATGATACAATTTCCAGTGGCTTACACAAATGGCCAGGATTAGACAAACCCGGAGGTTGCAATAATATAGCCCAATGTGCCCTGCACTGGCAGTTCAGCCAGCACCTCTGATGACTGCTCTGAACTAGGATGAAAGAGGAGGAAAAACGCAATTAAGCTTCCTATTTATATGCTAAAATACACCTGATTATCCTCCCCATCTCAATGCTACCAACAGGCAAGAATCCCACTGAGATGAGTGGCCCTTCCATACAACCTTTAGTTATCCCAGTAGGTGTAATAAGTACTCCTCAACTACAGCAAGCTTACCTAGCAGCTGTAGCCAGAACTATAAATGGTTGTATTTTTTTAACTGTTTAATAATGTTTGATGAGCTTTTCCATTCCAAAATAAGACAGTGGAATTGAAATTTTCAGAATTTTCTTAATTAATGTTACTAGAAATGCAAGCAATTATTTTCTGCTTTCATGTTTGAGAGCTGCAGCTCTACATGCCCAGCCGTGTACTCAGTATGGCAAGATGCTCCAATACCCAGCACACCAGATACTATGAGAAGAGAGGAAGCAACCGTTGTCTGGCATGCACAATAGGCCATAAATCGTTCTTTTTTTTGGTCAGGTTTGCATTGGTGTGTTTGTGTCAATACAGGAATATAAATCACTATGAATAACAAGTCTAAGACCATACTAAGACAGGCCAGCAAACTGGAAATTACTGTGGTTAAAAGGAAAAAGAACAGCCTTCAACTCTTGATGAAGGAGCAAGTTCAGAAGAGAATAGTTTAAATATGCTCAAATAGCATACTGAAAGGAAAACATCTTACTAGCTCAGTAAGAGTATTTTAGATTACTAAGAGTTCTCAATTTTCAGTTATATTTCATGCAAAAGTAGATGGTTGGTGTTCTATTTCTGAAATTTTTCTTTACTTAGGGGAATTACAGACTCCAAAAATCAATGAAAAAGAAAATAAAATCAAGCATATTGCAAAGGAAGAACAAACATGTCACAACTCACTGCTTCTCCATGCATTTAAAAATCCCTTACTTCATGTAAAAACATATTTATGTCTCACAGGGTACATACCCTTTTAATAGCATGAATAAGATATTCTGTTGAGTGCAGATGTATTCAACTGTGGGAGTTCTTGTACCAATTTGTCTTCTGAGAATGTTGTTGAAAATTTGTGCAACATCTTTCTTGCCCTGTCAAAAACATCAGCAGTTAAATACATCATATTGAAGTCCACAGGCAAGTTAACAATTAAACATTATCATCACCTCGTGCAGTCATACTGGGGGAGTTCTGCAGTTCAGTTAGCCTCCATACTCTGATCTTGAACAGATTCAATATTCTGTTTCTTTATGCCCATTTCAAATATGCTAAAGCACTCAAAATATTACATCACGTTGCAGCCAGATCATGGGTAATTTACGTTCAGAAGTAAAGCCAGTTGATGTTTCATCAGATACTTCAATGGATCAGCATCAATCTCCTGGGCTTATTTGCGATTTGTTTTTGCTAATAGCAAAACAGTTTTTAACCGTGCTCTTGCCTGGGAGTGTGTTTCTTCAACATTCCATTATCCTCTCCCCTTGTCTAGGGGGACACAATGCCACCACTAAGAGCGTGCAAAGCATCTCCAACTGCAGTGTTAACATCCAACTTAACTGCAACTTATGAAAGTAGAATAAATAAATAAATGAAAAATACACACAGAAATCATCCACTGACCTAAATGCAAGTCTCACATTTTTCAACACACAGGAAAAATATAAGTAAGACCAGGATGCCAGAATTCAGAACAAATTATACACCAAAAAAAATGCACAAGCATAGCACCAGACAGTGTAAAAGGAACTGGAAATGTTCTTTGTTGAATAAATACACATCTCCTATTTATTTCTTCTGTCAGACCACAGCTGAAGATGACAAGCTGGTACGGACATCTAACAGAAAGCTGATTATAAACATAAGCGCTTTTCACTGTCATTCACATGCACCATTAAAAAGTCAGATTTCTGCAATTAGCTGTCCATTCTGGACTGCACAAAGACACCTTCAGGATTATGTGTTATCAGATCTACTTCAGAAAAAGACCAGGCCAACTTGTACTAAGCTTGGACCTGCAAATAAAGGCCTGTTTAAGCAACTCCACCTACAGGTTCCCTGAACATTATACACCAAACCTATATTATATACAACGTTTCTTGACAAGCTCTAGCTGTACTGTAAATCTCCAGAGTAACACTAGGAAGCTTTCGAGTAAAATGCAGGGCGTATTTAACTAGCAAGAATTTTTAAAACAACATCAATTACTGAAAATTCTTTCCATTTTTTTCTAATCAGTGTAAAAAAGACTGCATGAGAAAAAATGGAATGTTTATGAAAACGTAGGAGGACTGTAGTTTTACAAATGGCATGTTTGTGAATTACCACAGTTTTGTTGGAGTGTTGTTTTCAGGATATAAGGGATTGTTTGTAAACGCTTGTTTTCTCAATTACAATTCCATTGAAAGCCAGCCCAAAGCAACACCAGAACCTTTGTTCTGAAATGAGTAGAGCAGTGTTTGCAGAAATTGCTTTACTCAAACTCCACATAATATAGTCATCAACTCCCATTCACCAACGCTGCCAGTTCTGCACTGGATCGCGGCATTTGCCTTGGATTCCCCAGCAAGAACAGCATTTCCTTCTCATGCCCAGCACTGAGCTGCCAGTGGCACACAGCAATCCCACAGCCAGGTTTTGTCACAGGGGTGTCTTGCCAAGTGACCTCATGGCCTGACAAGGGCAAACAGGCCCCGGACCCTGTGCCAACAGTCACGACGGCTAGAGGTGAGAGGGACACTGTGCTTGTATTGTCTTCTCAGCTGAAGAATTCAGCTCCCCTGGGCAAAAGGCAGTTTTATTTTTGGGGTTTTTTTAATTCTTCATTTAAAAAATCCCAAAACAACAGAACAAAAAACCCAATTTCACCAGGGATACCAGCTCTTCAGTGCAAATCAGCAAGGAGATAACTGGTAAGTGTTAAGACTGGTAAGGAGATGGTTGTGTTGGCTGCTTTATTGGAAATCAAGCTTCCAGAGAAGGGCAACACTTTAAACAGATCTGGGCATACAGCAAGGGCTGGACAATTAGTTTTCTCCATTAAAAGATCAAATTCGTTATTTTTCTAGTTTTTACTTCTTACTTTTCTATGGGTTTTTTTTACCATAGCAATTCAGAATCAAGTACATTTGAGACAGTTAAAGAGTCACAATGAACAGTTCCTGTCTATTAATAAGCTGTCTATTCCTGTTCTACAAGGAAACCTTCTTCAGAAGTGAGACTGAAAGGAAAAATAAGTTTAGTTTTGTCACTGAATAACCTCCAGCTGTGGTGGGATACCAGAAAGAAAAAATTCTAGACCCACTCTTCAAATTTAAAAACCACCAGAAAATCAAATATGTATTTCCATCAGTAATAGAAAAATCATTTCAAATGCAGTAAACCCACACAGACATTTGGGATATCAAAGGCATCATCTGATTGGCTTTGTAACAGCTGGGAAGCTGGAGCACATCTGGAACACAGGTGTGTTGACATTAATTCTAGATAGTAACAATAGCTGGACAGTCTGCCAGCTCCCATCCATAAAAAGCAGACATAGTCCAGCCTAGAAAGCAGTGAATGACTTGTTCTCTCTCCAAGGGGAACCATCACATCCTCATGAAACAAAGCAGCAGAAGAGCCACAGGCAACAACTCACAATCTTTCCATGTCCCCTTGGAATAAAAAGCATAGTTCTCCTTAATGAGAGCAAGCCTGTGCAAATTGTTATCATTCTTCATTACCAGGAGATAATGAAGGTTTCCTTTGCTAGTAACTGGGCTGAGTAAACACCACGCTGATATCAATCTAGAGGTCAGCAGAATCCAGATGATGTTTCATGATTTCCTTTCTTCAGCAATTAAAGGCCATCACATTTCAGCATTCCCTCTCAGCTTTCCCAGGTCTCCTTGCTTATTTAACAACCTGAATGTTTTATGTATGGTATAAACAGTTGTGTGGGTAGGGAAAAAACAGCACCGTATTACAATTAAACACAAATCAGAGGCAGTCATGGGTGGGGTGGAGGGGAGAGAAGAAAGAACAGGGAAGAAAGCCATTGTTTTTGGAATGTCAAACTACAATAGGACTTTAAACTGCTGTGTTTGTATTGTGAGCAACTTGTTTATGAGCAATCCCATTTTTAAGCAACCTTAAGTGGGATGGTCTTTATGGTCGAGGCTGTGGAGTGAGATACATGGGGTTTGGCTCCTTTCCTAGACAACCACACGCTTCTTGTGAGACCTCAGGGAAAAGAGAAAAATCGAAATGTACTGCAACATCTTGTAACTAAATAGGATTTTTCACTATGGTGCTGGGAAGGTAAATTATTCCTTGTGGTGTGATGTGAAAAGTGATGTGGCGACAAATGCCACAGAGGCTTGTATAGAGATACCTCTAAATATAAGTAAGTATTGCTATTTTGAATTGATCAATACAAACTTGGGTTTTTTTCTTTAATAAACAGAAAAAAGATAAGGAAAAGCAAAAAGGTTGCATCACTTGTTTCTATAAAGAGAGAGAAGTACTGGATTATTAATAAAACTAACAGTTTTAAATTATATATTCAAACTTCCTCATAAATGTTACAATAATTCTATTACTTTTCCTAGTAATTTGATGTAGCAAGATGAACACACAGATACATCTTGAGGTATTAAGGTTTGTGTTCACTACCGTATTACTGCTAAGAGATTAACCCTTCTCCGTACACAACAACTAAGAATTATTCCATAATTTTAACAGAACTGTACTACCAGATTTGAGGTTTATCTACTTCAAATTCGTGTTGTTTCTATGCCTAAATCCACAGGTTTCATATTCTATAGTTGCTCGATCTTCTATGCAGTTTGGAACAGTGAGTTCTCTTTCCAATGGATTTGTCATAACCACAAAATAAAAGCTGAAGACTGAAACATCTTAATCAATTAAAGGGGTAGGAATTCACATGTGTTTATTTTAACATACAGAATATAAGCAATGTCAAACCTCCTCTCTTACCTCAAAATCAATTAGCTGCAAGTCAGCTACTAGGGTACTAAGAAGACCACTGTTGTACAGCTCCTGAGCAAGCTGTGCCACAGCTTCTGTTTGGGGTTCTTTTTCATTTGTGCCATACAAGATTTCTTTCATGGCAACAAGGTTTTTTGAGACCTCCTCTGTCGCCTAAAGAAAATGGGAAAACAATACAGTTAGAGCACAATGCCATTTGTCTTTTTAACCGCACACTCCTTTATTCTTAACATCTGCAAACTTCCATTGGAGGGGGGAATAATCAGGAAATGACAATCTGTTAAAAAAACAATAGATATTTTTTTCTGCAAATAAGACTGTTATGAGACTGGTATTTAAAAAAAAAAAAAACCCCAAACAATAAAAAGCAGAGGCAAGACATACACAATTCAGTTACCAAAGGTAAAAATCTCTTCCTTTTTACTGGCTTTTAACTTCCCATTCAAAAATCCCCTAAAGAACAGCAATAGGATGGAAAGAACCTGACAAAATTTCCATTCTGTAAAACAGTTACACAGATCAGACAGGAAAACATGACGTGGAGCCTCATGCCTGTCCCTAGTGAACTGCTCAGAGAGACCAAATGATCCCTCCTGTAGATTTTGCACATACCAGGTTTTGTCATATACCAGGCTCCCATTCCAGTTAGTGTGGGTGAAGTCTTTCCAACAAACAAAACCTCAAGGAGAACCAACTTTAATTTTCAGCTTATCTCAGCACACAAGAACAACCTGGCCAACAGACCCAGAAAGAAGTACACTCAAAAGGACACAGGAGACAAAGGTCTAAAATCCTTCCCTGTTTGAAGTCCACCTTACAGAAGACAGACAGGCCTGACTTGTCACTTGTGAGGAATTCCTAAGTTACCATGATGGGCTGGAGCAGCATTTAGCAGTGGAAACATAGTTATCTCACAAGTAAAACCAAAAAAAACATAAATCAACAAGAATACTTCTAAACATCCACTTCTGAATCTTAAAACACACTTGTATTGGACCAAAAAAAGAACTACTCCTTTCAGTATATATGTTTACTGAGCTTGGGGGCAAAATGCTGAAAACAATCATCATAAATAGATGGTTTAATTATAATGGTTCTTCACATGCCTAAAACAGCTGAATGGTTTGTAAGTGCACTGATTTTTAATAATCAGATGAACCTGCCAACAAAGTATGCCTACACTTTAATGTAAAGTATTTATGATTGATAGCTCACAGAAAATTAATAAAGTGAAAAATTTATCTCTTTCTGGGTATTGCCAGTCTTATAAAGGGTATGTAAAAAGATTTCACATCTGTGCTTTTTATCTAGAGAGGTTTAAGATCAGCATGACCCATGCACTATTCAAGCTAAAGCCATTCCAACTTTGCTAGGTATGCAAGGAAGGATTCCATGACCTTCAAGGAGGCTCCATATCATTTTTATCAGCTCCACAACTTTCCACTCCCTGCTGCCTCCCTCTTCCTGCTAACTTCAGTTCCTAGTCCCAGTTGTCTCCTCCTCAATCGAAATTCCGAAGGATTTTCTGTGCACTGTTAGTAAGACAGCAAGAAGCAGGTGCTCAGTAAGACTACTTAGATTCACACCAGCTCCTGAAGACATGAAATGGGAACACCAGCTCACCATACTGGAGCAGTATCACACCACACAACTGTTCTCTGAAATTCAGAAGAAACAGCACTTTAGTAGGAGAGGAACAGGAACATCTGTCAAACATGGAGATATGAAGAGATATCTTTGATGCATGGCTACCAAGAAAAGAGGAAGCAAAGTCTGTCCCTGCACACTAATGTAGAAAGCAAGGTGAAAGAGGAAGAAAGGCAGAAGTTTAAGAAACTGCCTATTTTAGCTAAAACGATGGCAGTATCGAGGGCATGCCTGTAATTAAGAATGCGAGTGGAGAACTTCTGATACCAAAACCCCAGGAAACCGAACAAGCCTCCCAAACCCAAAACTTCAATAACTGCACTTGAGGGCTCTCCCTCACCACAGAAAACAATGCAGTGTATCCAAACACTGAGGGCTTCAAAAAACCAAAAAGCCTTCTAGCCCAACATGAACATACAACTCAGGAAATTCAATAACAGACAGCAGGACTTCAGTGCTCTTCAAAACTGTCAAGACCATCTGAATGTGCTTCACTGGAACTTGGCACAGCATGAAGCTTTAGTGGGAAGTAGTGGTTAGAGACACAGAATCACTGAATCACTGAGGTTGAAAAAGACCCTTAAGCTCAAGTCTGCCACTAAACCACAACCCTAAGAAGCAGAACAGATTAGGATGGAAGGTACCTCAGGAGGCCATCAGGATGCAAACAGCTGCTCAAGGCAGGGCCAGCCTCAGTCTTGCCAAGCTGACCAGGCTGATGGCCACCCATGCTCTGAACAGCTCCACGGATGGACACTCCAACACCTCTCCAGGCAACCTGTACCAGAGTCTGACCACCTGCATGATCAAAGAGTCTGCCTTGCATCACTCCAGCTATCATTTCTGGATATCTTCTGTAAACAGAAGTATGAGGTTTTCTGAAGTATTATATCAGTAACCAAGGTTTTTCAATGCACTACACTTTCATAAAATATAACATCCTCATATTTCTTCTCTTCTACTCTAAAATTCAATATCAAAAGGACTAGAAATAAACTTGTACAAATTTCTAGAACCTCCCTACTTTTGTACATTCCTTGAACTCTCAAACATATTTCAAATACAAGATGTGCAGACCTATTTTTGCCATTTCAGATGCAGAATGGAGTTTAGATAGTTACACTGAAAAATATAATGCTACATTAAATATTGGTTTGAAGAGCCAAGTAAAAGCTACTAAAAAAATAAAATCATGAAAGGTAAGAGAAGGTTGGCTAGGATTACTTAAAAGATTTTCTGCGATACTGAGATCTAAATAATTGCCTAATGCACTGCTTTCTTTAAGAGGGGAAAAACTCTCTAGAGAAAGATCAAAATACACAATGAAGTTCATCTAAAAAACCATGATCAAAAGTGGAACTAACAATCAGACACCATATGTATAAATACATAAAATATATTCCAGTACAATATATGACCAGGGTGTATTTTATATATACAGAGTATCTAAACTCNAACACCTCTCCAGGCAACCTGTACCAGAGTCTGACCACCTGCATGATCAAAGAGTCTGCCTTGCATCACTCCAGCTATCATTTCTGGATATATATTTTATAGTCTCTAAGTATATATTTTATATGTTAAAATTTTTATCTTATAAGTATTAACATCTGTATTTATATGCTCTCAACACTGAGAAGGAGCAACCTGAATTTTAGAGAAAAATTTCATGGCAAGTTATATATGAAACTCAATGGTGCCAGAAAATCAATACCATCTGAGGACAAGCCACACTATGAAAGTTAAATGTAAAGCAAGGAAAATAAATAAAGTACTTACTTCTCTATGTTTATGAAAGCCAGGAAGATACTATTTAAAAACAAAAGCAGACACCATGAACTCACACATATGATTGTAACACCAGAACAGCTGCATGTCTTTATAGCTATGGTTTATTCCAGTGTCTGGAAATATCAGTGAAATACCCTAAAATTTAGTATTTCTCTACATGGTAAGCAGTGCAAACCCCAAATACTCCATCTAGAGTTGTACAGCTGGATTATCTGGGGTTTATGAACAGTAGAAAAAGATAAAGAACACATGGCCAGTCCTGAAATGTTTCCAATGAGCTTGGCAGTCTCCAGGCCTATGGAACCCCAATGGCTGGGGTTCTCTACACATGGATAATGCAGTTACAGAAACTGCACTATTAATGAAAATATCCATCAAAAAGATAAACCAGATAGCTTTGAGCCTGTACTGGGTGAATAATTTTACCAGTCTAGAGCAGTATCATGACAAGTAAAAAGCATCATTTTAATAACTGTTTAAACTGGCGGGATTTCAAAATGCTTACAAAAACACATGATTCCATGAATATATTAGTAACTACATCAGTGCAGTAGAACATTTAAAGGCCAAAAATGATTGTATGATTTTCCAGTAAACATTTAGCATGGAGACAACACAGAAGAGCTAAGTTCAATTAGAAGAGAAGCACGTCCTCTCACCTGCTAGTTCCTGAAGAAGCCTCATCTTTACCCCTTGAGTAACAGCACCACACTGGAGGCCGGGCAGATTACTTAACCTTTAGCCTTCTTTCAACCACAGATTAATTGTACACACATGCATTACAAGTGTAATATTTTACTGCTTTGTAAATGACAGCATTAACTCCCTGAACGAAATCTGACCTATGGCAACAGTGCACAGCATCACCCTGGGACAGCTAAGACAAAGCAGCTCATGGTCCAGCCCCATTACTCAGCGTGCTGCCATCACACACAGCGGTGAAGTAAAGGAGAGAGGCCAACCACGTGTGCAAGGGCCAACCTGCCTGGGATAACAACAGGGCTCCAACAATCACGCAGCAGCCCAAAGGGACCAGGTTAACCCAAGGTCAGAGGGTAGGGAAGAACAACTTGATTACATGAGTAAATATTTACCTGTACGACAGTAAATGTGTGCCACACACCAAGAGAACTGGTAGTATTAAAAAAATGCTGGTATCAGCCAAAGAGGAGGAAGAGATGTGAATAAAGACTAACTAATGGACTAGATCAAGTGTAGGTCCTGCCTATGGGAAAGAAGGTTTCCTTCCCCTTCCCTTTAGCCCTCCTTTCTGAGAGAGCACAAGTAATGGAGAACTAACAGCATATATGATGAACACATTTTCAGTTATAAAGCACTTGACATCTCATTTCCCTTCCAAAATGCTGACAGACAGCAAGCCATGACCTCTGTGCCAACACAGCACTGTAGCTAGCAAGCACCAGAGCTAGGCACACGAGGCAGATGGGAGCAATGAGCCTCAGCCCAGCTCCCACAGCCCAGCTCCCACAGCCGCCTCGGCTCGCAGCTCCTAAACAAGCACCACACGCTTAAAGGACATTTCAAATGACCTGGAGAACTACCTGGTTAATTTTTCTCCAGTCTCCACAGAGCTCAAAAAGTAGATTAACATGTAACTAGGATACACTTGAATTTCAGCTTTTTGGTTATAAAACAAATTTTCCAGTATTACAGGGCAAAATGTTTCATAATTGAACAAGACGTTACTATTGTTTTACATCTTTTACTTTGAAGAATATCTTCCATTTTGATTATAAAGAATGGACAAGAACACACACTGTCCAAAATTTAAAAATCTTTATTATCGCCTTTGATTTTTTGTCTCCTCTCAAAAAACATTAAAGGTTTTAAATTTCAGCCTAAGCACTGAAAAAAGGAGGAATTTTATTCAAACATAATTAATTACACTTATAACTTCCAGGGAAAATTGCCTAATTTTCTTGTAAATCAGTATTTCCAATTGTGCTACAAAATTTTTAAAGACCATTCTCCAAGTAGTAGCAAACTCAGTATTATAAGAAACAAAAGAGTGTAAGAAAAGTAGGTAGTCCCTTAACCCAAATGGGTACCTTTACCACAAACAGTAACCAACACTGAGTATGTAGCATGCTGCCCAAGCACTGAAATTGCACTGTTGATATGTGACAGGCCACAAAAGCACACCCCTGGATCAAACAGCCACAATGACAAAATTACTGAGACACATCTTGTTTCATACAAGTCTAATAAAATGAAGTCATAAAAACAAGAACGACTTTTGCATCCTTCTCCCCTTTTAGTACCAGCAATTTTTGTGCTTTATGTACAGTGAGTTTTTCTATTTCTGTTCCACTGCCAGCCACAGAACTCACCCCGCCATCAGCACAGAATTCTTCTCCAAAGGAGGCTACAAAGTTACACTGCAGAAAGGATCTTCATAATAAAAGGGATAATGGAAGAGAAAAAGATGCATAAATACTGAGATATGGGCATGAAGAAATATTTGTTCTTTTCTAATAGTGGCTACTACTCAGACCACTGCTGTCTTTTAACTCCAGGTTCACTCCAGTCATTTCTACAGACTGGACAGGAAGAGGGCACGAATTCAGGGTATCTACTCAGAGCTGTGCCCTCAAAGATGTGATGACTGGTCCGTAAGATACTGAAGACCTTTCTCTATCAAACCAGCAAACCACCTGGGCTAAACAGTCACAACCAGAGTCACCTTCCTGAAGTCTTGGCTTGCCAAGGAAACAAATACTTCCTGATGAGTCTCTGTACGGAGATGTGGACACTGGTGGTGTGTATGCTCAGATTCATCAGCGAGTCTCCTTTGTAAATAGCAAGGATGACAGGGAACAGCACTACCACACCCAGGCTCAATCCCCTGAATGTCAGGATTTAGCCCTCCTCACACTTAAACTAGTGAATGTGGGCTGCCTTCGTACTCCTGCAAGCACAATATGTTACTTTCTGTATGACACAGGAAAAACCACTCCACAGGCTTAGCATTATTATTTCTTGTCAGAGCAGCAGCCTCACATAAACGAGGTCTTTCAAAAACATGGAGGTGTGGGACTAAAGGCCAGCAAGAAGAAATGGTACATAACAACCTTCGGCTACAGCATCAAGAACACAGGTATGTGCTACCGGACACAGCTCCACACAATGGGATGATCTGGTCTGTTCCCCATTAGGGGTCTAAGCAAAAAGAGATGACACAAAGGAGCATCTTAAGATCAAGCCACATCTCCAGGAACTAATAATGAGGTCGAGATAAAGGAGGCAGTGCCAAGTCTCATCAGAGACTCTCCAGAATGCACCTATCCCTCCCCTCCTGACAGAAGTCTCTTTTAGAGAAAGAAGAAAAGCAGCAGCAAATGAAAATCCTTCCAGTCTTCACACAAGTCTGCGTACCAGACTGTAACATTTTTCTGTCCAGTAGGAGAGAAAAAGCATCAGAGGAAAGTACTGTGGTACAGTGCAAGACACCTGGAACATACCACATGGTGGCAATGGGGTGGAAGATGCCAATTACTAAAGAAAATCAGAACTAAGATGGCAATTTCATTAAGACCCTTAGAAGTAGTAGTGCCAAATCTAGGTGAAATTGAATATAAAGAAGCTGCCCACGCTGCTTAAAAATATAGGTGAACATGAAAAGACTGTGACTAATTCCTATATGGGACTCTGTGGATGCCAAGAATGGCACATAATAGTTAAATAATGCTGGGAGAGGCTCCAAGGAGGGTGTTCATCTAAACCTCTTCCACACAACTCAGTAGGTGTGATGTAGCTGCACACAGGCTGAACTTTGAGGTCAGTTCCTGTAAAGCTACAAAATCAAGAGTGCCAATTGAGAAGTCAACGACTGTGGACAGGTACGGATCCTTAAGTAGCAAGGTATCGATCTAAAGGAAACTGCACTAGCACGGGAACTTTTCACATCTTACTGTGGGCTGGAGAAGAGGCAAGAAAGCCAAAATACATTCTCTACTGGCATCCATGAAGACACAAAGTTCTTCGGCTTCCGTACGAGATACTCTGCTCTGTAAAGATTTGCATGGACAAGTAGGGACAGAACTACTTGTGCAGTAGTGAAGGCACTGTGGTGGTCACAAGCACCAGAACACTGTACAGCTGTGAGCTGCTTATTAAAAGAATGCAATGTTCTACAGTTCCAAATCAAATTATTTTAAATATCATTATCGGCTGCCAGTGGCATAAGCCAACCAACCAACAAGACATGCACTTGTTCAAAGGTACGTAACTTACCCTTTATCAGAGTACAAACCCCCAAAATAATTCCTAATTGATTCCGTTTCAACAGTTGTGAATTCCTCCTCTCCCCCACTTCCAAATACAGTTTATCAACTGGAACATCACAACTGTACCTTTTCTGCCTTTTTGTCAGAGATGTCTTGTTTTTCTAGAACTGCCATGCTCTCCTTCAGGTTTTTCACTATGTCTGCAGGAGACTTGTGGGACTTGCCAAAGGGGAATGGCATGATTGCAAACCACAAGGTCTTTCTTCTATGGCTCCTGCTTCACCTGGAAAAGAAGAAAGAAAGTACATTAAAAAGAGAAACTTGAGCTCTCTATAACACAAAGATCGAGAGAGTAGGAATTCATACATGGAATAATGATCCTTGACAGGTGAACTAGAGCTTGCCATGACAAACTTAAATTCTTGTATTTCTAATTCTCTTAAAACACAAGATACAGAATCTAAGAACTCACAATAAGATCATCATCTTATGCTTAAGGAGCAAATTAAAGAGTACATTAATTATATCCAAAGCCACATACTGCACACATGCCCCATATGGGAAAGACTTGCAAGGATCAATTATTCCAATTAATGCTGTCAAGCAAAATGCCGTCTTACATGAGGTGTTTGACACACAGGTCCTTGCGTCTCAGGGGCTCTGCAAAGACTGCCCAGGTACATGCTTTTACCCAGATTCATTCCATTATGAATTTGCAAATGAAAAACAGACCCCGAAGTCTGCACCTTAGTGCAGGACTTAAAAACACGAAGCAGGCGAGGCTACAGACTGCAGCCCATTCCTGTCAAAACACCTGGCATGTCCTGCCATTTTCATATCAGTAATAATACTGAAATACAGTCTCACCCTCATACATTTTACGGGAATTAAAATTTGTCACCTAGCAGGGATATATACAGCACTTGAAAGCATTAAAACCAACACCTGATGTGTATCTTTCTCAAAAAGACAAAACATGTCTTACAGGAGAAATTTTCCTTCCCTAAAAATATCTGGCTCTTGAATCCAAATACATTTATTCTTCTGTATATTTACATGTATTTACTTTTACACACACACATATATATACACCTTCTTCTGTGCACAAAATACAAAAGTACTACTGGAATGAATGCGTGTACTGAAGCTTTTGTTACTAAACACATACACCAACATTTAAACAATAATAAAACCTTCTTACAAGTGAATTCCATAAAGTATGCTTCTACAACTCTAATCTAGACAGAAAAGAACAGGAAATCCTCCATTAAAAATGCTGACAGAGCTACTTCTGCTAGACATGAAAGACAGCTGAAGCCGGCAGAGCAGAGCCTGCATTGTCATTCCAAAGAAAGGGTATTACCCTGAAGTTGAATTTCTATCTCCCTGCAATGTCTGTCTAGTTAGTAACAAGTCAACTACAACCAGTACACTTTAAAGTTTCTTATCTGACATGATGCACTTTGCTCCTTGATTAAAATACCAGCTCATCCACCAGGAACTCCAAAATGTTACTCCTGATCTTATTCAACAGAGTTTTAATTAGGGATTAAAAATCCCAATGTAATGCTATTTTTGAGTTATTTTTAAAAGATATAAGTTTGGCTGGCCCAAGAACAACAACTTAAAGGGTAAGAATAGAAGAACTTGGATCTTTAGCCAAGTAAATTTCCATAAATAGAGAGTTCAGGTAACCAGTTACAGAAATCATACCTTCACTGTTCCATGCCTGCAACAGACTTAACCCATCCGATAAAAAGCACAAGGTAGGTAGTTTTTAATTAGATTGCTTTCAGATAAAAGTATCAGCAGGAAGGTTGAAACAAGATCTTCCAACAGCCATCTCTATTCTTTAACAGATCACAAGGACTTTCTGTTGCATTTATTTTGTAGTATGTGTCATTCTACTAATCACTCATTCACAATCTGCACAAAGAAGGGGCTGTAACAGTGATATTACAAATGTAGGAGATAAAAAGAGATCAAAAAGTGCCCACAGGTCATTCCTTAGACAAGAGATTTTTATGCCTCAAACTATATCACATTTAGTGGAACAGAAACCTACAATTAAGAAAAGCACCACTACTTACAGCTGTTTAATGAAAATACAATGGCATTTAAAACAATATTTAAGGAAAATTATGGTATTTTCACACAGAATTGTTTTTCCTAGAAAGAGACAGCGTGAAAATAAGCACAATTTTACCACAACATACATGACACACCTTGAGCATCACAGCAACATTTTAAATGTTTTCTTTAGCTCTCCCTTTGATTATTACTTCTGCCAAATTAAGATGAGCCCTAAAAACAAATCTGGATTCTTTCATGTTTGCATAATAACTACTCTTCCTATTCATTCTGAAAGATGGCTATACCCATGTAACAGAGAAGGACTGGCTCAAGAAATTGCCAGTCTTAATTTCTTGGATTATGCATTAAAACAGAAGCAAATCCACTAGGAATCAAAACACGTGAGAGAACAAAAACATATGCAACCACAAAATCTGGTATGACAGCAATATACAAAGACAATAAATCAAACCAAAGAAAACAGCTCTGCACACTCATTTTCCGGATCAGAACTATGCTACTTCTAAAGTCTAAAAGACTACATAGACAACATGTAACCTCTGGCAACATACAATAATGATAAACAACTGTCCTCATGTGTGCCCAATGTCTAGGTTTTCAAAACTTGAGTTGCCTCTAGATAGTGTTCAATTTTTTTCTTTAAATTAACAATAGTCTATAGCTTTGATTTATTCATGAAACCTTCCAGATTCTGTAAAATCAGATAAATCAGATACACATACACGCACACTCAAGTCATACACAAGCTTCACTCTATGTACTAGCATATCTAGTATAAAATAATCAATATTAAACATTTTTCTCCCAATCCAAGTTAAGTTCCTGTATGAATCTCTCATAAGCAAATTAGAAAAATCAGGAATGACTGTCAGCACCACTAAGAAGGAAATCTACATCCTTGATTACTGAAGGTGACATTTTGCTTCAAGGTATCTCTTTTATTATATAAAATGGAATAAATACACTGTTTATGCCATTTCAATTTTATTACTGGAAGGAATGCAGTGGCGCTGCTGGGAACATTGGGACCTCAAGACTGAAGATCCCACAAACCCTGAAGCAAAATTCTGTTACTGAAAAACCTGTGCCACATCCTGCCAAAAAAAAAAAAAAGAAAAAAAAAAAAAAAAAAAAAAAAAAAAAAGCAGGACCAGTCCTTTGTCTCTCAAAGCTGTACTTCATGCAGGAGAACATAGACAGGCTGTTCCTTTTTCAGCCCAGCAAAACTACCCCCAGCAGCACACTGTGCACAATAGACAATGACAACATCTGTGTGGGATCGGAAAGAGCTGCCACCACCCACATCTGCAACTCAAGAAAAAAACGGAACAACATCAAATGACATTTTCTGTAAATAAGAATAGGCCTTACATCATGTCAAATGATAACTGATTCACAATACTAGCACCTGGTTGCCTTGCAAATTCAGGATAAAACATTGATTGTGGCTAAACAAAGGATCATAGGATTCCTACAAAGTTAAATTGCAACAAGTACGTGGACAGCTCTGTGCTCTGCTGGGCTGCTTTGCTTTACCTTCCCCCTCCCAGAGACCTCACTTTCATCCATTTGTTAGACCATGGACAATATTATACAAACCTCAGGCCTTCTCAGGCATGCATTTTATTTCATCGATATTCCAGCATGCCAAAGGTAACAAAATTTAAGGCCCTCAAAGCAGTCGGGTCAGAGCCACAATTAGAAATCTGAAGTGATGTTATCAATCCCAATGGACCATCAAACAACAATATGGCACATAGCCAAACATTGAGAGATTTAAGTTCCACTGACACACTCAGGCACACTGGGACATTTGGACTTTTGTGATAATCAGAGATAGTAACCCCACTGTTTCAGATAGTATATAACTTCCAGCTCTGTCAATGCACCATTCATCTATGCAGTTTGCTTTATCTATAAGGCTTTCTATTTTTTTATTCACTGGATTGACCACACAATCAATAATGTCCAATATAAATTTAATGCATTCCATATATAAGATTTTAAAGTGTCTGCTGAGTTAAAAAGAACCCAGCATTTCTCTGCGAGGACAACCCTCCTGCAGAAAAAAAAAAGCCACAGGAACAAATACAGAAGCATGATAAACAAATTCCTTTAATAAATTTTAATTCTCTAAAGAATAAATACACTAGACTGGACTATGGTCTCTCGTGTAGCTGAACTTCTTTTATTTGAAGGGTCAGAAAATATGCTACCTCTATAACAGAAGTGTGCGCCACAGTTCAAAACCTGATTGCTTCACAGTAGAACTGTTTTTTTCTGTTGTAGGAAGTATGTTTTTGTTACTGTGAGATGCCTGCATTACTATTTTCAGAACAACAGTGTTACAAGAAATAGTACAATTACACTCCTGACTGCACTGACACGTGTAGTTACTCCACAGACAAATGAATTACTGACACCAACGTCTCACCAGCACCGACCTTCAAAGGGAAGAAGGGAAAGGCATTAAATTGAATGGAAAGGCATACTAGCAGCATAAGCAAGGACACAAAGGCAAACTCAAGCCTTTCGACTTTGGACATACCATGAATTTACCACAACATAAATTTTAAACTTTTTTTCTCTGCACAGAAGTATAATCCCTAAATAAAGCATCATTTGAGTATTCACACATACTTAAATGTGTGCACACAGACAGCAAACCATCACCTTTCCCCCATGCAAAATGCTACTTAACTAATGTACAAAACCCCTACACTCCCAATTTTGTGAAACAAACAGGTTCAATAAACTCAATCCTTATTCTATTACGGCCCTCACCATTTAGTTGCACTACATCAAGTCCTCAGCTGCATCTTGCTGCCTTGTTTACACACCAAGAGTTTAAGGTGACTGCTTTTGCAAGCTCCTAAAGAGGAACAGAGGAGGAAAAAACTCTTCAGCTATTTCCTGGCTGCAACTGCACATGTTAAAAAAATCCAAGCCTAGTGAGAAAGCCCATGTAACATCCATTTAATGTGCATGTAAGATGAAAACTACTACAGATCAAACAAAACCAATATAATTTTACTAAGGCCAAATAATTACCAGTAAGGTTCCGCATGGCAGAGGAGCCAGCCCTGGAGCTGGCCACTGATGATAGGGAGGTCCCACTCCCCTTCTGCTCCCAGCACCACACTCCTTCCCCCTGTTTTATGCCAGCTGACCCATCCATGAGCTGAGGCGCTCAGGAAGCTACCAGAAAACTGACATGTAAAAGGAAAATAAACAATGACTAATGTAGGGAATGTAGAAAAACCATCCCTTTGAGCAGCAAGTAGTTGTCAATCAGCTCCCTCATCTCCTGATCTTGCCGTAAGGGCACTTCATGGTAAGGCTGGAGCCAAATCAACAGCAGGACTGGAGGGGCAAGGTCACTTTCCATCAGTTATTTTGAGAAGCCTGATATTTGTCCAAGTGCCCAGCGTGTTGACTGAACCAACCAAAATGGCAGAAAACAAAGCCAACAAACATAAGAGACAATAAATAAAAATAAAAATCCTGAAAAGTTCTTAAGACAAACCAGTACAAGGTACTGGTTGTGAGCCAGATCTAGCCCAAGGAAGGGAGGAGGAGAGGGCTGGGGCAGTCAGGAGGGAAGGGCACACCAGCTTCTCCTCCTTCTCCAGGTAGAGGGAAGCTGCCAGCCTCTATCCTGAAACCATATCATGTGTCGATTACCTTCCACAGAGCTAATAACACACAGGAGAATGGCTTAAGCAAATACACTTAAATAAACTAATGAGTCTGCAAAGGCAAAATACCTAGTTTCACAATAAATAGTTGGGGCTACACTGTATGTGGATTTTTAATTGACAATTTATCAGTCTATTACTGACAACATGCTGCATCTTGCTAAAAAGGGGCATGTTGGTATTAAAAAAATCTAACGCAGCAAGCTCACGTTTGTCTTGACAGACCTGATTTCCCTCAGAACTCACTCTTTTGCCATATGCTTCTTGGATTAACAGGGATCATTAAGCCAGTATTGAAAACAATAACATAAATCAGTTTTCTTCAGGTGTAATTGCTACAAGAGGCTGTTAGCTCAGCTAGAATTCACCACTGTGAAGTCTGGTTGGAATGATAAAACCAGAAACAGACCCAGAAATTATGCATTTTTAAAAGCACTGTCTCACTCCCAGACATGCCCAGCAACCCAAAGGAAGACTGACAGCCATGCCTTTGATCCAAGAACCATTTTTTATGAAAGCTACCATGCTCCTTGGGGGGAAAAAAGAAAAGAGTACTTCAAAGACAGAAGCAGGCACCTTATTAGCTATTCAACCCTCTTGTACAAGATTATGAAATTTCACCAGTTCTCAGAGTATTTAGGCAGACGTAAGTTCCTGCCTGTGCTTTCTGTAAGTGTGGTTTGTGAGCAGAGCAGCCCTGCCCCAGACACGTGCAACAGCAGCAGCACAGCAGGACTGCAGCCAGGTGCCACCGTGAGGCATCTGGAATATTGCTGCCAGCTCATCACTGCAAATTCCTGGCTACAGCACGTCTTCCTGAAAGGCCTTACCACTTCTAATTGCACAAGTGTAGTTGACCAAGGGCAGCAGCCATCATTTCCTTCAGTGTATTATTTAAAGTGAGTACTCACATTCCTCATTAAAACATTCTTGCACATTTTTCATGTGCTGTGTTCTACTACATCTTTCAGTATCCTTGTTCTGGATGTATGGTTTCCACTAGATTAAAAAATTTTCCAGAGCTTCAGTATTGTACCAAAGCAATTCTTTACGTTTCTTTTTGATACGTTAAACAAATTGAAACATGACAGCCTCTAATCCAAAATGTGTCTAAGTAGCACAGTTTATTAATACAAGCTCACCTGCAAAACTTTCCTATCACAAAGGAAATGAGCCTGATAAAGAGCAGTAGCCACACCTCACTGTATTTCAGGGCTCCAGCATGAACTGTTCAGTATAACCAAGGCCTTCCATGGCAAAGCATGCCATTACCAGAATGGCTGTGGTTGTAAATGGTAATTACGAGCACCACCAGCGGGCAAAATTTAAGAGTATAGTCCAGGTCTAAGGCATTTTTGCTATCCTCTAAATACTTCCACATGCCTTTTCAGTATTTCCTTCAATATAACTTTAAAATGTGGATAAAAGAATTACACCAAGTGCCTCTCAGGTAAGAAGTAAAACCACTGACAAACTAAATAGTTAAAGCAATCAATGATCTGTTCAGATCTGTTGTGATGTGAGGAACATAATTCATACATACAAGTTTTCTTGAAGGACAGACACGTTCATCTCATACTTGGCATGTCCCACTCATCACTGAACATTAACATCTTTCTTAAAATTCACTATTAACTTGTTGCATCAAGTCTGCAGTACACAAAAGCTTTAATGTGATTCAAAAGCAGTTTCACAACCCTGCATCACAGAATTATTTGTGGCGTGACCCACTTAAAGATTAAAATGGAAAAAATTCCCCTCTTGAAAATCAGCAACCTCATTCAGGGAAAAATGAAAATCATGAAGATAAAAATTCCCTCCTGTAACACAGAAGAACAGTGAAGTGAACAAAAAAAAATTTAATTCAATGGATTCAGAAAAAAAAGGGTAAAATTGGAAAATAATTTCTACATAAAAATGAAATTAATAATGTGACATAGCTTTTTACTTTCTGAAAATTTCAAAGCAATTAAATCCCTGGCAGTTCATAGCCCTGCTTGTTTCTTTAGCACCAAATGCCAGCTGATCCCTTTCATTAAGCAGGCTTCTCTCTTGCCATTCAATTAATTTACTGATCCTTCTGCCTCTTCAAGAGCCTACTTCTCCAGCAGACACCTGCACCACGTTGGACAAAGAGAAGGGCAGCTACTGCCATTAGGCTCCACTAGCTCACTGCAGCCCCCTAAAACTACATTATACTTTGTGACCTGTACATTATTATATGCGTTGCAGTTTAACACACAGCTACAGAAACATTAAGTAGAAACTGCTTTTAAACAGTACTGCTGCTTTTAAGGGGCTTCAGAGATCCAGCATAAGCAGAAAAGCTTGTTAATATTAATGCTTAGAATCTGAAACCCCAGCCTGTCTCCATGCTGAAGGAAATCTTATGACTCAGCTTCTTTCCCTGTGTACTGTTTAGAGTTACCCCACCCTCCATTTCCCCACAAACCTTACTGCTATACTGCAATATGGTATACAGACAGGCATGTAAATGCCTCCCCCACTCCTTGGTAAGTAAAAATTATTAAAAATAATAATAATCCTACATTTCACCACAAAAAGCAACTACTATCCTTAGCACACTGTGCACAAAAAAACAAAGAACTTACCTGAAGCTTCAAGAAAAGTTGTTAGACAATATGCCCACTTCTGCCCAGGTAGAAGCTGAAATAATTTTCTCATAACCTGGTATTACAGCCAATTCCCTGTTGGCTCAGTTGCCTGTACTGCATCACCACAAACCCCAGAATATCTGTTACAGGACAAAAAAATGCTGCAATTCTCTATGTGCCATTCTACCCACCCTTGGAAGCAAAAATGCAGAGCAAGAGTCTCCTTTGTAACTATCTCTAGTCCTTCGTATATATTATTCCCATCCCCTTCCAGAGGTTCTCTTTGTACCAGATTTCTAATATACATCTAAGGGTCAATTATGAGAGTGAAGTAGTGGCAAAAGTGGAGGCAGAAGGACACTGCAGTTTCATTTCTGATTTATTTCACATCGTGAAATATGGCTTAGAGTTCACACGTTCCAATAACTCAAATCAGCTGTCTGAGTGTGAGAAACCATGCAGGTGAAGGACAGGAAACCCCACCAGCATCACAACATCAGCATTTAGCCTGAACCAGAAAGTTGGTGCAATGGGCAAGGGGAAAACAGATCACTTCAAACACGAGTTGGTTACGTAAGGAAGGACGATGAGAATCCCAAGTACCAGCACAAGGGAAATGCATGTGCGCTTTTGGGGCGTTTCGTTTTGAAAAGAAGTTGAGAACAATTAAACTGTAAGAATGGGTCTGGGACTGCTCCAGCCACGATCCTCTAAGGCACAATTTTCATTAGAGGATATTCTCTCACACAAAACCCTACACTCAGTAAAGCCATTCTCTAGTTGCACAAATAACAAAGCTAGGAAAAAAAATTCAAAATGAATAAAATATTTACCCAAATACAACTGCAATAAGAAGTATGTCACTTTTAAAACTAACTTTAAAGAAATTCAACAATATTTTTCCCATAGTTTCTTCACTTTCTTTGGAGACGATATTCTGTGGCCTGCTAGAAACTTCTAATGCTCAACTTAAGTTTATCAAAGTTCAACACAACATAGCTCTTTATCTAATTTACCTTAAGATCAATAGATTTTTAACAAACATAACCTACAAAAGAATAAGATCACTTAAAGAATGACAATATTAAAGCATTAAGATTATGAGCAGTGAAACAGTGACCTTGACATAGCTCAGGAACATCCTAAAACCACTGACTTAGGAAGACATACCAAGGAGTATCTCTCTTCCCATAGTGATTACTACTGGCCCCTGCCATAGGCAGCACAGGATGAACGCCATCCATCTCTGCTTTGACACAATCTACGTGTGAAGGCTTCCCTTCCAAAATAATCCACTTGGAAGTTCACAATTAAAGACTCTTTATGTTAGACTGCTGTGGAGTTCACCTCAGTTCCACAACCTTTACAAACCAGCTGGGATGACATGCAATCAAGCATAGCTTAACTACTCTGGGTTCACTTCTGGGCATCGGCTTGGTAGAACTAGGGCTGAAACTGAAACCCAACAGACACAGCAAGCTGCACTGCAAAGAGCTGGTCACGCTCCACAGAGGTGACTGAGACCACAGCTGACCCCTCAATTCTGCCGTTGTTACCTCTACTGCGAGATCTCAGTAGTGTGACACAGATTAAAATGCAAATCATTGGGAGATCAATTCTCATGAATCCAAGCTGATTCTCGCTAAGAGAATGAAACCAAGACAATTTGGTGCATGATCCAATGATCCATACCTCCTCTACAAAAGGGAGCTCCTGACAAATAACCTACAAGGAGTTACGTACTGAGTCACAGAGAAAGCAGGAGAGGGCAATCAATAAACAACTGAGAATCATGACATCACCACAACTGGGAATCTTTTCCCTCTAGTTCATTACATCCTCATTCAGTAAAGGAAAAGAGTTGTTCAGGGCTTTTTCCCTTGAATTATCTCTTACCTAGTACTAGGAGCTGAAGTACAGGCAATATCTGAGCTGATCCACAGGTCATTATCCATCTGACAAATCTGCTTTCTGTCACACTTTTTTTGCCATGGTCCCTGGCACTTAAAACACAGTTTTGATGACAATAACAAAGGGTTTACTGACACAGCTCTGCTGGCAAATCCTACCAGTTCAGATACAGCTTAGATTAGTAAAAACCACAATGTCTGAACATGATAACTGCAACTGTGCTAGGGCTTTACTGGTTAAGTACTTTTATAAAGAGTGCTCTTTCCTTCACACTGCCAGCCAGCATCAGTACACCATCAATCAAGTGTCCAATTTTCCCAAGTTAGCTGCGTGGAGGTGCCTTTCAGTCCAGAACTCTCACACAGTTCATCCTCAGACAAAACTCCCTGCTTCCTCTCAAGTATGCTGTACCAAGGACAGTGTGACAAATGGGAACACATGACAAAGAACAGCAAAATCAGAGGCTAGCCAGGAGAAATTTTCCCCCTAATTACTCAAGACTAAGAATTAATTTCATGGGCGTCACTTGAAAGACAAAAGAAAAAAAATAAATCATTGCATTACAGGCCACAACACATCTGTGATAATCAGATGCACATCTATTTCATTGCTACCAAGACACCAGCGTGTTTTCAAGAAATAAAACTCATGAGAAGCAGCTGGCTGAAATCCAGCCTGATATCCAGGGTTCAGGAAAGAGACAACACTTTGGTAATGTATTATCCTCCATAAGAAGAGGTGTTCCTCAGGGGTCCGACTGGACTGGCACTGTTCAGATATATGTCAGCAACGTGGACAGTGGGATTGAGCACACCCTCAGCAAGGGTTGCTGATCACATCAAGCTGTGTGGTGCAGCCAGCACACTGGAGGGAAGGGATGCCATCCACAGAGTCTGGACAAGCTTAAGACACGGGCTCATGCAAAGCTTATGAAGCTCAACAAGGTCAACTGCAAGGTCCTGCCTGTGGGACAGTGCAATCCTGAGCACAAACACAGAGAATGGACTGAGAGCAGCCCTGTTCAGAAGGATTTGGGGGTGGTGATTGATGAGCTCAAAATGACATGGCAATGTGCACTGTAGCCCAGAAAGCCACCCATGTCCTGGGCTGCATCACAAGCAGCATGGCCAGCAGGGCAAGGGAGGGGATTCTGCCCCTCTACTCCACCCTGGTGAGACCCCACCTGCAGTGCTGCACCCAGCTCTGGGGTCCCCAGCACTCAGGAACATGGACCTGCTGAAGCAAGTCCAGAGGAGGCCATAAAGATGATCAGATGGCTGGAGCACCTCTGCAGTGCAGATAGGCCGAGAGAGCTGGGGTTGTTCAGCCTGGAGAAGAGAAGGCTCTGGGGAGACCTTAAAGTACCTTCCAGTCCTCAAAGGGGCTACAAGAGAGCTGCAGAAGGGCTTTTGAAAAGGGGGAATGGCTTCAAACTGAAAGCAGTAATGGTTGGATTAGACATTAGGAATTAATTCTTCCCTGTGAGGGTGTTGAGGCCCTGGCACAGCTCACCCAGAGAAGCTGTGGATGCCCCGGCCTCGGACACTTCCAGAGATGGGGCTCTGAGCAACCTGGTCTGGTGAAAGCTGTCCCTGCCCATGGCAGGGGGACTGGAGCTGGACAGTCTTAAAGCTCCTTTCCCAATCCAAACTATTCAATGATTTATGATAAAAGTATCTCCCTTTTCAACTGAACAACAAACCATTACTGCATTGCTGACCAGATTTTGTGCCAAGATAATAAACAAGCAAGCAAAAAACCTAGACCTTAAAGGATAATTCCCTCTGTTCTCCCAAGAAAAGAACCAGCCATTGCAATACAGAAATTTCACATAAATAATTTCAACATCACAATATACCTTAAGTGGCTGTAGAAAAGTGTACTTTGCAGTTCCCCTGAATCACTTCCTTCTTCTGCCAGTTTAAATGTTTGCTCTAAATCTTCAAAGTCACTAATGGATTCAATTCCTGATACATAAACCATACCACATCTCAACTGCCAAGATAGGTGTGTTCCTTTGGGGCAAGGCAGATCACAGAGCACAGAAAGATATATTTAAGAGCAGAGATGATGCATCCTAGGATTAAGAGAACTAAGCAAGTCACAAACCTTCAGGAGAGATGAGATGAGAGTCATAACATTTAACACCATGCCATTGTATTTTCCTTTTGTAGATTTTGAGGCAGAGGGAGAAGAGTTTCAGCTAACCCATGAACTCCACTTCATGTTATGAAATGCTCTGCAGCACAGGAATCAAAAAGGGGAAATGATTTAGATTGCTCCCAAAATGTGTTCAAGCTCTTGCCATGGCAACCTAATTAAGAGTCCTTCTGATGACTCACAAGACACCAGTCCAAAGATCTACGTTACAGCAAGATACTTCACCATATACACTCTGAAAAGCCAGCTATTCCTGAAAAACCCAGGTCAAAATCCTTATCCCTCCTGACACCACCTGAAAATTTCAGTTACTCAAAATTATTGTACATTAATGAAAACAGAAGATAAGCAATGTGTCAGATGGTAACATACTACTTTTAATCTGTCTTTCGCTTTTTGAGGACACTAGAGTTCTCTTTCTAGGTAGACCACATTATGCTAAGCACACTTCCATCACAGTAACAAATACACAAAAATAACAACCTTGGAACAGATAGGTTCAAAGTCTTCATAAGAAGTTTAACATTTAAACTTATTCCAGCCAAAACTCACAAGATAGTACCTTACAGGTCATGCTTGCTATTGACCAAAAGTTTCAAAAAAGCATGTTTGCATTTAAAGAAAAAGGAGGCTGAAGAGAATACCACAGCAGGACATCCTTCCAAAAGAAAGACTTCCCAACTGATTTGATTTCAAAGCAACTCAAAATAGCTGCTGTAGATAGGACTCTCCAAGGCAGAAGAGCCCTGAGGGTTCACAAATGTAACTGAAACCAGGCCTGTTGATATGTCCCATACAGGAGTCAGCACCTCTCCTGAAACACACAGACGGGCCCACAAATGAAAAACTGGCTGAGAGCTACCTGTCTACAGAGAGCAAGTGAAAAACAAGGTTTGGAACAAGAAGTGACTAATGTGACTACTACTAGGTCAACAAACATGGTGGGAAGCACCTCTGAGGGACCTGTGAGTTCCCTTAATTATTCTGCTAAGAAGAGTTGGACTGGAAAAGGGAACTAGCAGATTGTTTCACAATACTAAAATAAAAGCTCCCGATTTTCTTCTAATGCAATTATCATGCAATGCTACCAAGAGAAACTTGAACACTACAAAAGAAGTTTCCATCTCTACAAGTTTACTCAAGGAATGATCACACATCATATCTGAAATGATTGAAAAAAACATTCTGAAGGACGGTAATTCTTCTAAAGGGCTGACACCAAGCTCAGGTGGAAATACTTGCATTTTAGCTGATACCAATACTCCTAACATTGTGCATTTTTACTTATTTCAGCTATGTCAGTATCCTGTCGGTGTCCTTAGGGCTATGTGGAAAAACAAAACAAAAAGCCCACAACCCTTTAAATTATTAATTGGTGCACTAGCTTAACATAATTTTATTTAATTACAGATTATAAAAATAACTTAAATAGGAGTTTACAACAGTATGTCATCCCTTTCTTTATCACTAAGAGGCTTCAATCAAACAAGAGCTCTTAATCAAACAATCAAATAATCAAGAAATCAAAATTCACATCCTCAGTAAACACCAAAGTTATTTTAAAACTTTGGGTTTTTAAAAAAAACCTCTTTTCCATGCTGCAAGACTTCTTCTAAGTACAACAGTGAGTCAAGAGGAACCATACTTCTCCCAAAAAAGTCTATACTACATTTCCATTTTTAACACTAAATCTTATCAACATAATAGGAAAATGCTACATTTAAGAAGAAAGTAAGGTTATGCTTTCAAGAATCAGGTTTAAAACTACAGGCTAAAGGTTTGATTGCAGTCAAAATGTACTATTGGTTACGAACTCTGTAAGCAAACAAAAGAATCACAGAATGGTTTGGGTTGGAAAGGACTAGACCACGTTTCTCAGAGCTCCATCCAACCTGTCCCTGCACGCTACCAGGGATGGGGCACCCACAGCTGAACATCCCCAGCTCTCTCAGCCTGTCTCCATTCCAGAGATGTTCCATCCTCTGACCATCCTGTGGCATCTCCAGGAGGTCCACGTCCTTCTTATGTTGGGGAGAGCTGGATGCAGCACTGCAGGTGGGGGTCTCATGAGAGCAGAGCAGAGGGGCAGAATCCCCTCCCTCCCCCTGCAGCCCTCACTGCTTGTGATGCAGTCCATAAACCGTAATGCAACCTTTACATTCCCCGAAAATTAAAAAAATAAAAGGCAGGCAGTGACAATTTTGGAATCTGACCAACCATCCATTAGAAACAGAAGTAAATAAGGGGATTTCACAGAATTCAGATGTCTTGAAATCTATTAAAATAATTTTTCACTACTAAGTCAAACAAGATTTAAATAAACAATGTGAGAGACATTGTAATTTATGGATTTTCAAACTATCCCTTTTAGCTCCTAAAATATAGACCTTAATTTTCCCTTCACAGTCATTTTGAAATTAGTTTAGCTTGGTTATCTAATTTAGGGACTTCCTCAAAGTCTGGATTTTCTGAGCTTTTGTATAAATCTCAGAGGCATCAATCCACAACACTGAGAGTACCATAATGAATACAAGTGAGAAGGTGTAGAAACTTCTATTTACTAACACTTCTCAATGTTTGTTAGCAATTCTTAAAGTTAAAAATAGCCTATTTAGAGAGAAAGGCTTCTGTATTTCTGGCCAACAATTGTTCTCCTTGTTCACTAAAGAGCTCAAGAACAGCTACTTCTGAAACACAGATTTCACATTTCTTCCTTTGAAACTGTTAAGTCCTCAACCTGCATAAACACGAGGAGTGACTGCCAGTGCTAAAGGGAGAGCAGAACTACTCTTCAGACTCCACTCCAACAACTCTGAGACCTTACCCAGTACAATTCCTAAGAGAAGCAAAGAGCCTTGCGTGGTAAGCCTCACAGCAAGAGATGAATCCATCTTTGTTGGATGTAAACTATAAATCCAGGCCCATATGGCTGTTAACGGTTTATTTTTACATATCTACACACACATATAAGTTCCCAAACAAGAAGGAAAACTCACTAAACAGAATTTATTTCTCTATCAGAAAGAAAAAAAAAATGTATATACAGGCAGGAAGTAATAACTACAATCACAAATTAAGAAGCTGGGGAGTTGAAGGCTGTTTAGTTTTTCCAGGTTAAAAGAATGGAGAAAATAGACATGGAATTCTCTCACAGAATTTAAAACTTAAACACATTCATAAGTCTGTCAGCACGCGAAAATGCCCTGAAGTTTTTGTGACTTTTTGGGAAAATATTCCATAACCCTGTAATGAAGAGGCTCTTTGGGATCTAATGATGTTAAACCCATCACCATAACTCATGAGTTAAGAGTAACACCAGTCAGACAGACAGCACAGCTATGCCAGGACTCTGCCCAAAATGCTCTGTGAATGGATGCAGCTCCTAAGAGAAAAACTGTTTACTCCAGCTCCACCCTATTACAGAGTTAGTAGAGTTTGAATATTGCTCAATGTCAATTACAGACATAAAACGGAACTATGTTAGTCAATTATGATGAGTCAATCTACTGCTTTTCTTAGAGATTACAAATCTAAATAATCACCTCCAGAACAGCACTTGTTTAGCCAACATAGACTATTTTCAAGAAGCTGTCTTTGCTGTCAATCATTACCTCTGTAATTCATGGAAAAAGACTATTTGCTCTACTGGTGAGTAGAGCTTGTGCTTGCTTTCAATCATATTTTAAGACAAGTTGAACTTCTCAAGTTCATATCTGAACCCTCAAACCCAACAGCCAACACTTGATTTAAGCTTTTCCAAATATCTTGATTATTTTAGTTTTCCTCAGTTGTACTTTTTTAAGAGAAGCCTTCATTCATTTCACTGACAAACTATACTAGACTACAAAAAAGGAAAATTTCCATAGGAACTTTTCCTTTTTTAAAGCTGGAAAGCTGGCAACAAGGCAGAGGGCAGCAAAACCAGGTCCCTCAGACAAGACTCTCAAGTTACTGCCTTGGGCAGCAGAATTCTATCCCAAATCTTCCTTTCTCATTAGGCAACACGAAACTCAGGTGCCTAACATGGTCACAGCTTGAGTGTTCATCCTCTTCTGGAAGCCCAAATTGAGATTCCAAGACTAACAACCAATATTACAGCATCAGTTCAAGTGCCTGATGGATGAACACCACTGTGAATGCCGTAAAACAGCACAGCTGGTCTCCAACTGCCCTTTCAGAAAATCACAAACCTCTAGGGCAGGTGCCCTGGAGTATCTAAAATTTTTAAAACTAGACATCTATGTTTAGGCAACTGAACTTCACATCACAAACGGGTGTCACTGGAAAAAAAAGTTTAGCAAGTGTGTGTTTCTCAAGTGCTCCACCAGACAACATGCACAACAAACATCACACACTCAGAGGAGGAAATTCTCTGCGCTTAAGCATCATTCCCTGAAAAAGGGGGGGAGAAGCACTGTGCTGCTGAACAACACTGTGAAATGTACTGTCATTAGTATCTGTGAACCAAAGAAAAACCCCCAAGGACCTGGATCCTCTTATCTTCTGAGAACTGAGTTTTACGCAGTAAAGCAAAAGACCAAACACACTGCAACTAAACAAGTACATTCAAAGGATGTGTGTGCACTTAGCTGAAAAAACCTGGGACCAATCACATAAATGTTTTGTACCAAATCAGTATAAGCGAAGCAAGGTTCAGGATATTTGCTAATTTCTGAGAGATTAATTTTGCTTTCTCAACATTTGTCTAATGCCTCAAGTGACCTCCTCCAACGTATCTCTTTAAATTCGCCTGAGAAGTTTCTCCATCACTACCAAACTCCAGTAAGAAACTTCAGACTTGAATAGCAGGTGTGACAGGTTAGAAGAACCATGCATTCATAAACTCTATGGGAGAGACTTCTCAGGCATCACTGTGTTACACTCAGTGCATGTCTGCATCACTAAGGTCTCTTTTACAATAAAACCCCCCAGACTTTCTTTGCTAAGATTTTGCATCTTTGTGAATAGACTTTGCTTTTGCTTATTCTTTGTCTATACATGACATTCAATAAAGTCATAATGTTATGTGGTGGTAATTTTATAAATTACTGCAACACATCAAACAACAACAACAACAACAAATCTTCTGACGTCTATTAAAAGGAATACCATCTGCCAGAGCAGTAAATTCACATGTAACAGTCAAAAGTAAAATACAATGACACAAGTAATTTTTGCCTCATTTCTACAAGGGTAGCAAAACGTCCTGAAACTGCTTACCCAGGGGAAGAGCTCAGAGCCTCCACTGCAGCAGGATGCTCTGAATGTGTGTGATCAGCACACACATCTACCACTCCATAAAAGGTGTCTCTCCTAACTCAGTGTCTTACAGACATATTCCCAAAGCAAGTTCCTCAGCAGATGAGCTGAGAAGCTGCTGTGGCTCTGAATGAGTATTTGAAAAAATATATCCATCCACGGGAAGTTTCCCAGGTATACTCTTGGCCAGTAAAGTAAAGAGAAAATGACAGAGAAAGTTGCACAGTTGAAGCAACACTGGCTGCAAGAGCTGGCTGGGGTGTCAGAGGGATCTTCTACAACTCTCTGCGCAAGTGCCTTTCCTCCCAAACCTATGCACTGCCATGCTTTACCCAAAAGTCAGTAAATAAAACAATGAAAACTTTTCAGAAAGGTATTTCTTCTGATGTCAAGCTGTTTGTCTGGGTAGCTCTAGCAGCCAGAAAAAGACCACACATTCCACATTTCTGTAAACGCTTCTCCATTTTTTTCATTCTATGTTTTAACACAGATAAACTTCAAAGGAGATAAGGCATTTCACACATGACTGACTGAACATAAGAACTGTTCTCACAGTCGCATACATTCAACTCCCTGAAAAGCTGACAAATAAATTCTATTTAATTTATAGCCAAGTTCTGTCTTAGCCTTTTTTAAATCCTCTGTTTCAAATCTTGCAGGGTTTCCAGTTAAATTTATAGTTCCATTCTCTTAGTATGAAAAAACAATTTGTTATCAATAAAGACTGACTAAAAAAATATACAACAGGGCAAGGATCAAAAGGAGCACAGAGTAATTTTTCACTGATGCAGCCATTTCCCACACTTGGCAGTACACCTGAATGTTTTAAAACATACAATGTTTTTAACATCTAAGTAGTAACTCATAAATATCTTCACCCAAAGATGTTTGTGAACTTAGAAAAGCATCTTAAACTAATTCTACAGTTCTCTACTGATTATAACTCGCCGATTTTTGAACTGTCTTGCTGTATTTAACTTTTTGGTGATGAATTCTCTGAGTGTTTGAAAGGGAGAGAAGGATTACAGAGGAAACAGATCTTTAGAATGAAAGTTGGAATTTAACTACAAGCAGCAGAATTTCAATAAACAGAAAGATTAGCTACAACATTCAGTAATATCCCCCAGAATTTTATACCCTTGTGGATAGGCTTAATATTTGCTTCCTTTTAGCAAATTAAGTCAACAGTCAGGAACTTTTTGTAGTATCTTTTGATTACATCAACCATAGCTAGAATACTCAGACCAAGGGAGTTAGAAAGCAAATTGCAGTTGTTTATTTAAACCTAAGCAATTTACTTCCTAAATTAACACTGTCTGAGAAAAAGGAGGCCATGAAGGCTGTTGAGGAATGACCACAGTTATTCCTGTAAACACACAGAATTTTGGCTGCTTCTAGTTTGGATCAATCCTGAATTCAAGCCTTTATAAGGAGTATTTAAATAGGGGCAAATGAATGTGTTATTTTATCACAAGGTGGAGTAAGGAAAGCACATAAATCTGCTCAGGCTAAAGAAAGACCAAACTCACATGACACCAGTGTAAGCCTTAGGTACTCCTGATCATGCATTTAACAGCCCAGCTCAAGTCCTTTAAAATAATTCAAGACAGCCTCATCTTCTAATTTAACCTTTGTGTTTGCACTTGGGGGGGTGGGGAGGTATCTCAGCATAAAGTTTCACCTTCTCACTGCAGACATTCAGCTTCCTTTTGGCTCACACCTCTGCACCTCGCAGTGCCAGAAGCATGGTATTGAGAGAAAACATGGGCAAAGAGAGAATTAAATATACAAAATTTCAACTGTACAACGCAGAAATTATAGTACTTGAAAGATATTCAACTCACATTTTTGCTTCACACATTATTTATATAAATAGCTGCAGTCTGTTGTGGAACTATTAATTTTGAAGGGGCAGATGAGTCAAATCTTATTTTTGATAGGTAACTGCAAGATGCCTCCAATTAGACAAAGATAATCATACTTTAATAGCTGTTATTGCAATTAAACCATATTACACAGTGTCACAAGTACAGAAAAGCAGGGCCAGAAGCCCCCAGCTTCAAAGCAGCACCAGCTATTAGAGCACCTTTCTGAAACTCTATCCAAAAAATCATTATTTTAGCAAGTGTCTGAAGTCTCTAAAGCACGTACAGAGATTATCAGCTTTCGGAAATATTTTACACAAAAAAATAGGCTGCAAACAATTCATGTAAAAAATCTGCAAAAATTCAACAAAGAAATTATTCAGAAGGAAAGACACTGGCCAGTAATTCTCATATTCACCAAAATGCCATAAAAAACCTTAGGAAGCGCAGCACGTACAGGGCAACAGTCAAGTCTCATTCAACTACCAGCCATTAATTAATAAGAACTACACTAGCTTCCACGATAGAATGCAAAATAGATACCATTCCCTCCTGAATAAACCAATCAAGGAATTCCAAGAGGTGCAGTTTTAATATTATCACACCCCACTGGGAATATACATTTGTCTGGGCTTGATAATACCCAAAGAGCATAATTATCTCTCAAAGACATACTGTCACCAAGTATTACTCAACTGCTGCTTTTATTTAGTCTCCTTCATTTGTAAATACACATATTTTTAAAAATATTAATCCTGTTTTATAACTCCCTGCCTACAACCATGCATTCAATGCACACAGAACACATCAAAATTTCAGAACTCTGTGTCAACATAAAGAAGAGAATGTAATTAAATTTAAGAGAAAAACATCAATGCTATCAGCTTTCAGAAAAATTCAGCAGCATGCTAGTCCACATGTACAAACTCACATTCCAAGACTTTATGCTGCTTGGTCCCAACACCACCAGACACAACCTCCTCTTGTCCCAAGGTACTTCTGGCTGACCAAGGAAAGCCCCAACAACAGGTATATTACACTACGTATGAGATCCACATTAAATACAAACAAATATAAGCCAAGTGCATCCTAGCTGGCTGACCCAATAGCTCCTCACACTATAGGAAAACCATGAAGCTACATATGAAATACAATATTCTTACAATAGCAAGTCCATGGCAGACAGAAACCTACCAAGACACCATCATGCCACTTACAGATCACATCAGCTGCCAATTTCTACAGGACAACTGAAAAGAACAAAAAATCAAGTTACTCCTGAGCCCAGAACAGGTACCATGCTTATTCCACTTCACAAAATATTTCTTGGCCTTTTTTTTTTCCTCTGCAGTTAAAGGCATGTACCACACCAACTGGTATTAGGTAATAGCTATTAATTAAAGGTACATAGTGTTTTAAATAGCAAAAATCTATTATTTAAAAGCTTCGATACCGAAGTGCAAGCTCAGGATGTTAAATTTCGTCTGACTACATGATCTCTAGATGTTAAAAAGGAGGACACATTTCCTTTTTAACCACACTGCTAAGGGTCTTGAATTAAGTGTTTCTGACAGGTAAGTTTAAAAAAACCCACGTGCAGGCAAAACATTACAACATTTGGATGTTAACCAAATTTCATTTCTGATCTACACTGAAACTGCTCTTCCACGCATTGTTATTTGCCTCACTGAAACTGAAGAGCCTAGGTCATGTAATTTAATCTTTGACTCATCATGCAAATTAAATCACACCATTCCCACAAGACAGCATACAGGTTTTAAATAAATCCTGGACACCTACATGATCCCTCACCAAAAATTAGAATTTAAAAAAATTTAAAAACACCAAACCGGATACATCCTAGTTTCAGTACCATAGCATTCCACAGATTTGCAGGGAAAAAAACAATGGCAAAACTTTTCTTACTCTATAGAACAGAGAGATCACGCTGTATTAGCTGTCTGTGGGGCTGTCAGCAAAGAAAACAGGTTCTCAGCAGCCCTCACGCACAGCTACTGCTGCGGAGGCCTATCGGGGCTACTAACAGGAACAACAATTGTAGGAAGAGGCCTCGGACCCGGACCCCGAGAGGCCGCATAAGGCAGCGCCGGCTCCGCACCTCCGGCCCCTTCGTGCGGCCAAGGCCGTAACAAAGAGCGGTGGTCGCCGGGAGCGCCCCCGGCCCCGGCCCTGCCCCGCTGTGCCGGGACAGGCGCTGCCTCTCCGCCCTCCTCGGGAGCGGCCCGGACGCTGCGGTTCGCTACGGGGCGAGCCGTGCGCGGATTTACGTTGATCGTTTCCCGAGGTCGACGTTTGAGCGCGGGGACCGGGGCGCTGCCGCACGGGAAGCGCAGCCCCGGCCGTTCCCTTCCCCTCGGGCTGCCCGGCTGTGCCACACGGCACCGCCGGAGCAGCGGCTGCGATCCCCGGACCTGCCCTCTGCCCAGGCCGGCAGGACTCAGCCGGTCCCTCCCAGCGCCGAGAGGGGAAACGGGNCGCCCGCGCTTCCGTCCGCGCCCGATCCACAGCGCCCCCTGCCGGCGCGGAGGACCGAGGGCGCCGCCCGCGCCTGGCGGCCCCGAGCCCTCCCCAGGTTTTCGTTATTTCTTCCTTTTACTGTTCACGGTGCTCTTCATCGTTATCAGAGCCATGGAGTCACCAAGGTTGGAAGAGATCTTTAAGATCATCCGGTCCAACCATCCACCAAGCACGGCCACTGTATCCCTGAGCCACTAAAACACAGCACCCAGCACCACGTCCAGACGCCTCCTGAGCAACTCCCGGGGTGGGGACTCCACCACCTCCCTGGCAACCTGTTCCGATGCCTGACCTCCCGAACAGGGAAATGTTTCTCATATTTAATCTGAATCTCCTGCCTCAGCTGAAGGCCATTTCCTTTGGTCCTCTCACTGCACACATAGCAAGAGAGACTGGCCCCATGTCACTACAGCCTCCTGCCAGGGAGTTGTACAGAGCAAGGTGGTCCCTCCTGAACTCCTGGAGACTATACAACCCCGGCTCCCTCAGCCACTCCTCATAAGACAATTTTTCGAAACCTCTCACAAGCCTAGGTGCCCTTCTCTGGACACATTCCAGCACCTCAATGTCCTTTTTAAGTGAGGGGCCCAAACCTGTGCGCAGAACTCGAGCTGCAACCTATTCCTTTATTCTTTATTAGTTGTTAACAGTCTTTGTAATTATTATTTAAATTTTATTTATTGGTATTTATTCATTTGTTATTTGTACTTACTATTCTTTTCGTTTTTACCCCCCTCTGCCCTGCCTTCCTGCAGACCCTTTACACTCTCTGTAGTGTCACAAAACTTCTTTTCCATGCCATGACCCTCAGGGCTTCAGTGTGGGGTAGGAACTCGGCATTGTGCCTTGGATGTGGGCTGATTGCCCTGATGCATCATGTCCTGGTGATTTACAATCTGGAGGTTTTCTGCAGTCTTGATCGTAGCATGGAAGGACTCCAGACTGGTTTTTTGTCCCTGTACGTAATATTCATCTATTACTGTCACCATAATAAATGCAAATTGGCCTGGATGCTGCAAAGCCCACACCTCTCCCAGCATAGATCAAGTTGATATTGTCCATTAGTGCGGTATAATATGTTTAAAGCAGAAAATACATATTTAATGGAACAAGTCATGAATTTCTTACAAGTCACGAGGTGAAACCTTGCCCCAGGAGGTCTGATGCAGTACTGACATGCAGCCATGTGGACCTGCTTTCCCAAAATGTCGGTAAGCTTCTTCTGAGCCAACAACTTCTACCTTTACCTTCGTTTTGATTACATGTCTCCACATCCCTTTGCTGCACTTCCTCATCTCATTGCTGGGGACAGATTGGGTTGGGCTTCTTGATGCTGTAATGTTTTCCTGCAGCAGCGTGTTGTTGCTCTGAACTCCACATGCCACAGTTCCCTGGCTGGTGAACTTCACATGTCGGTGGGCAGAGATGCCTCTTGACCTCTTACGGGTCTTCTTGAACCCGCTTACTTCATCCGCTGTGTGCTACAGCTCAGACATGGAAAAACGCATCTGACCACACTTGCAGCCATCCCTGCATCCGACAGCATGGGAGCACAGAGGGGCTGGCACTGGGAGGTAGGACTGGGCAACTGCAGCAGCACTAGTTCCATGGGGATACTTCCCTGGACAGGTACCACGGGCTCCATGTCCAGCCTGGCAACATGCTGGTGCCACGGCGGGGCTACCCCAGCCAACCCTGCCATGCTCAGCACCTCACAGGACAGGACATGGGGTATAAAGTGTGTGTGTATGCATAGTATAGATTTATATATACTTGCTAATATCCCTCAAATATATACTTGCTGTTATATAAAGATGTAAGAGATGCAGCAGCACTGGACCTGAAGCAGGTGGGGTCATGGTGCCTGTGCAAGGTGACGGGACCTCGATAGTCACCTGGACCCACGGTGTGCAGTCAGCAAAATGTTGGCAGTTCATATATTCCACTTGTGAGCTGGGAATAGTTGATTTCAAAGCCAACTTAGAAAGGGTGTGTATGTCTGAGCTCAAATTGTTAACCCATACTTAGGCTAAAAATATTCAAGTTTAAACATATCATACTCAGGGTACTGAGAAGTGAGGAGAGGGAGCTAAAGGCAACCACTGATAAGGAGATTCAAGATCAGCTCCTGGAGAATAGACGCTACTGCTTTACAAATGATCATTGGAAAAGAGATCATGCAAGAAATGGGCTCAGTGCAATCACCATCCCTGCACACTGCAGAGAAATCCCTGAGCAGAGAGAGCATGATTCTTGTAAGCTCTTAGAAGCAGGGATTAAATACAGCATGTGAGAGGGCTCTCAGCACACTAATGATTCGCTAATTCACAGCCATGACTGAGAGATCCATTGTGAATTAATTAATCCTTGCAAATTAGGAAGTGAGTAAACATTAAAAAAATCCAAGTTACCTCACTGGGGGGGAAAAAAAAGGTATTTAGAAAGGCAAGCATGCAGGTGTTTTGCTTAGGAAGCACAGTGCTGAATGAGATCCCGGGGCTTTCTGCTGCTGGTGGGGGCCCAGGGAGCCCTACAGCTCAGCTCTAACTCCTCTCATCACCATCCCACATTGAAAAATAGAAAAACTGGGGGAAAACAGTATGTCAGCCTGTGAAATTAATCCTCCTTTAAGCAGCTCCGTTTTGCTCCCCTCTTTTCTTCCTTCAGACTTTACCTCACACAGAGTGGCTGTTCCCTCCCGGAATGCCGCAGCAGCTCTCCAGGGCCAGCCGCCCTCGGCTCTCCACAAGGCCCTATAACCCATCGCCTGCTTTATCTTCTCTTTTCCATAGAACACACGTGCCCTTTCCCTTCCTAGGGTGCTTCCTCCTCTCCCCCAGCCTCCTGCTGTGGCAGCAGGCCCCAAGTGCCTCTCATCATGTCCCACACAGCGTCCCCCCAGCTCCTGCAGCTGGCCACGCACTTTTGGATGTCACTGCCCACGGCCTGAAGTTTTATTGGCAGCGTTACACGTGAGAGCTCCCCAGCCGGAGTCCCATTCGTGCCAAGCTCAAACTGTGGTAGGAGCAGGGCAGGGAGTCCAGAAATAACTCCCGTGCTGTGGATGTGTCACCCCCTTGCTACGTGATGGGATGGAGCGGCTCTGCCACCTCTGCAGCCATCCAAATAGGTGCAACACAGATCATCTCAAAAAATAATCTGAGTCGTCTTGCCAGCTATCTGGACAAACACACAAGAAGCGACACAGATCATCTCAAAAAATAATCTGAGTCGTCTTGCCAGCTATCTGGACAAACACACAAGAAGCGACACAGATCATCTCAAAAAATAATCTGAGTCGTCTTGCCAGCTATCTGGACAAACACACAGAACCAACACCATTTAATGTTTTAACTGGTCATGGCCTGGTGCAGTTCACAGAGCCTGTGTTCCTGGTTCCTGACAAGGTGTTTCAGGGAAAAGGCTTTGAGGAGGAAATATTAGAAGTAGGGACAACTGCAGTTATGCTGAATTTCTTCTGTTTAAAGTTTGTCAGAAGAAGAATCCTGAGTCTTTCCATGGACTTTGAACCAAGCTGGGGTGGCTGAATTTAATCACCAGGTTTCACAAGAGCCTGTGACTGTTCCTGAAACTGCGTTTCACCTGTTACTGCCTGGAGATATTCACTGCAGACTCTTGAAGCTTTTCTCAAAGAAACATTTTGTGGGTGAGTATTTTTTTACCTTTCAGTTCATTCAATTAATACATAATGAGCAGACTCACACCCCCAAAATCCTATTTATGGTAGAAAGCACAAATAAATGTAATTGTCTTTCTTATCAGTTAGGGGTTTTTTCCCTTATGGGGATTCCATGATTTATCATTAATTCAAGGTTCCATTTCAGAATTGGAACACATTTTAAAAACATTATAGCAAACCACAAGAACTAAAGGCTAGCATGTAAACTTTGTCAGAAAAGAAAAAACAATTACCTGAAGAATCATAGGAAAAAAATCTGTTGCAAATTCCTTTCGTGGAGAGCAAGTCATTTTAATAAACTTTTTATTACTGTGGAATAATTGAACGTTATCTGTAAAGCACAGCGTCCATTCCAGGGAGGATCTACTACTAAAGGCAAAACCAGGTCTCCATCAGCATGGTAAACATGAAAGGAAGTAACAGAAGTCACCCTGAAGAACAGCACTGCCATAGAATGTATTTCCTGAGCTAAAAAGAACCACCAAAAAACCAGTCAAATACATCTATTAATTCAATAGAACTGGAAGCAAGTACACTAAGAATCCCAAATCCTGCAGAAAGACACAAGGCTGTGAACACTGCTAAAAATTATTGTTGGGTTATTTTTTTTAGATGCTTCCCTGTTCATTTACATTTTTAAGAAATTACAAGGTTACTAACTCAGTTCATATTTAAATAGTGCCTGTTAAACTCTGACGCTCACAGCCTCTGGATAACACTGCTTTGCCTTGCTTACCCCTTTACTGCTGCAAAGGGCTTTGCAGAAACGAATTAAGTAGCTTTTACAGCAGAAACCTGTGAGAGGTACAGGCTTAGTGCTGCTCTACAGCTGGATTCGGGCTTAGCTGCTGGGGGCTGAGGTAGCACAGGAGCCCTTGTCACATCACTTGACAACACCAGCAAATACATGCAGGACTTTTCCTGAGACTCTCTAAAGCTTGTCTGCACCTCTCCTCCTTCTCCTGATGAGATCTCTGGCTCCCAACGAGGAGAGGACTCTGGAGCTCTGCTGTCCCAACCTTCAAAGTCAGGCACTGCTTTGGAAAAGGGCTACAAAATGGTATCTTGTGGAAATTGTCTGTGTGCGGGTGTGAGAGTGCATTGCTGTGTGCACGTGTGCACAGATGCACCTGGAATGGGGAGATGGGATGAAACATCACCTTTGAACAGCAACAAGACACCCAGTTGATCACAGGTATTCTCCTGGAAAACTCCTCGAGGAACTCGTGTCTCGTGGCCTCTTTTGCTTTTTGACAGAGCAAACCTAGAGCACAGCTCCTCATGTTTAAAATAAACAAGCAAGAAATAAAAAAGAGTTGTGGCAGTGGAGGTTTTGTTATTATTTTACATGGCCTCGTTATGGAGAAGCCAAAACAAGTGCAAACTCTGCTTTTCTCCTTTCCAGACCAGCCCATGGAGCATGACCCACCTTCTCACAGCTCCTGGTTGCTCTTCATCTTGTCAGGGCCATGGTTTTCCTACCCCAAAGTGACTGTGGCCCAAGAGCTAGCAGAACTTCCTACACCTTATGGTTCCTCCACAGGAATAACAAATGCTCATCCCTGTAATACAGGACAGTCTCCTAGATGCACCTGAAGAGGGGAAAAAAGTAAAGAAATTTAAGATGAGAGTTGGTTTAAACCAGACAGTATTGATAAACAAAAACAAAATAGTATAAAACCTTTTGCTTTAATTGGTAAAAAACTACTTACAAAAATACAGACCAAAAAAAAAAAGCTTAGAGAATTTTGTGAGATTTCATACACAATCCAGGATGGACTTGGCTCACACAGACCAGAGACCCTGCAGCTCATGCCTTCTCCTCCTAAACCCTCCTGTTTTCCACTGTCACAGCAGTAGCCAGGCTGTGCCAAGACAGAACCATAAAGTGCAAAACACCCAAGTGAGTGTTCCACACTTCCTTGGGTGCTGCAATCCCAGCCCTGCAGCAACAGAAACAGGCAGCAGGTTGGGAATGCTGCCGGTAAGGCCAGTGCCCCCGTGGGCTGTCCAGCTGCCCCTGCAGCCGCCCAACCACCAGGGCCCAGGACAACACAGGGGTCACTCTTCCTGCAGAGCATGGCCCATGGCTGGCCTGGTTGCCTCATTCGTGCTGACAAGGTATTCTGTGGCAGGGGGTCAGGATGTGGTGACAGTACGTGTATACACATGTACTATAAAAAGCAAGCATTGGCGTGTGGCCAAGCTGGGACAAAAGCCACATTTACTCACAGAAGAGATATATTTCTCACAAAGATGCATCTTAACCCAGATTACTCTGCAGCCTCAAGAACTGAGAAGCTAAGAAGAAACAGGCAGTGTGGGAAGTGCAGGGGCTGCGATATGGGATGTGCAGGGCTGGGGTACAGGGTACTGAGCCCGGGGTTCCAACATATGGGGAGTCAGGCATCCATGCTGCTGTGAAAGTGAAACTTACTGAATAAACCAAGCACTTGCTACATTACAGATCAGGCTTGTTATGAGGTGGCATCTGGTAACATCTCACACACACAGAGTGTGGGAACATCCAGCGCTGCCCTCCTGAATGAAGTAACCAAGGCATGCTGCATAAAGAAAGTTCAAGTATTCTCCTTGAATGGTACCTCGAAGTCCCCTATGCTCTCCTCAGGAAGCTTGCCCCTTCTCCCTTGTACCACCTCTTCAGCACAGGCAAGGGGCTAACCCTTACAGCCTGTCACCACCCACACAGCTTATCAGATTTTCTTCTTCCTACAAGGCATTTTCAAGCATTCTGGCTGAGAAGCAGCAGATAAGATTTCCTGTGGGGCCTAGAGCGCTGCTAACCTGCCAGGCAGGAGACAGCTTGAGCAATGGCAGAAGCATCAGCTGATCCTTAACACGAAGGCTGGATGGGGGTGTGTGAAAGAAAAGCTGAAAATTACTCAGCTGGTACCAGCCTTGTAATTATTTCCTATCCCAGGAGTTCACTCCCGAAGATGGTAGAGCCAGCTGGTACCCAGGAGGCTGAGCTGGGGCCAGACAGGTTTGGTGTACTTGGTAAAGGAGTTGGATTTAGAGATGTCAACAGACGTTCAGTGCTACTTTTGGAGCTGGACTTTCTCTATGATGAAAATACTTCCTGTGGTACTGTCCAATGCCATATAGGACCTCTCTCTCTCAACCTGTAGCAGGTGGAGCAGGTGAACTTCCAACTGCACTCCTACCCTGCCCACACCATGGTGAATTCACAGGCTTTGATAGGCCACCACTCACCACAGACATCAAACTCATCAGCCAGATGCCCTGTGCCTCTTCCCCACTGGCGACACAATGCTCGCCCAGCCGCAAACCCCATCGCCTCCCAGCCCCCTGCCAAAAACGGTGATCTAGTACATACAGTGTCACTCCATTCCCAAGGATTCCAACACAAAGGCTGTCTGGAGCAGCCTTCTCCAGCACAGCCATGGCTTCCCTCGCTGCAAGCTCTGATGGTGCTCCTGGACCCGTGTCTCACTGGCTGGTGTCTGCTCACTGGGGCTGTGCTCTCAGCCCATTCTCCTCAACACAGCAAATGACTGCAAATGCTCCTCCCCACAACCCAAGAACAGATAAATCATCATTTGCTTTTCTGACCAACTCACTTCCAGCACTATCCTGTCCTGGACAGGCTGCAGGACACATGTTGCTCCTGCAAACGCTGCTGCACCGGGCTGATGGGACATGGCAGGTACAACATCCTGAACTGAGGCCAGTCTGGAGACGTAGCCCTGGTCCCCCCAGGCCATCCAGCAGTGAGTAATCTCCGAGAGACTGCGGTTGAGGTGCCTGTGTGCCAGGAGCCAGCTTGCCTGCCCAGGCACCACCTGCACCCTCCGGACCCGGTGCGTCCAGTCACCACGCTGGCATGTCCTGCTGCTCCTCACATTCCTCCCCTGCTGTAACATTTCAGCAGCAAAACAGCCCTGGTGAAGCAGGGCTTCAGGATAGGCTGCTTGGGGTTTATAGCTGCTAAGAAACATCCCGATTTAAATGTTTTGAAGGAGAGCATTACTCCTCATTGTAAAACCTCAACCTTGAGCCAGAACCAACCTTCTGAAAAAGCTGGACAAAACCCTCTTTATTCAGAATGAGTAAAGCCCCTGTAAAACAGCCTCCTCTTGGAGAGTGTTTGTTTATGGCAAGGCAGGCCTGGAGCCCGACCCAAGGGAGGGAGCACAGGGTGCAGAGCATGCCCAGTGGTTACACATCAGGGCCAACCCACTGCCCATGCTGGCAGCAGCCACTGCTGCCACCTTACCCCGCCCACTGCCAGACCTATGCTTTGCTCCTCACTTCCCAAAGCCCATGTGAGTGCACATGCCAAAAGCAGAGCTGCTGTCACAAAACCAGCCCCAGCAAACCCACAGACACCTGGGAGTGCTGGATGGGCAAGACCCCTGGAGCAGGACCCCTTTCCCTCCCTCTGACAGTGCCCACTGCCACTGCTGGGGCCAGGCACCCCCAGTCCCACATCCAGCCAGCAGAGACACCTCAGACCAGGTGCAAGCAGTCTCTTAACAGGGGATGAATCCAGCCTGGATGAGCCCCAGCCTGGAAAACAAGGAGGATCAAGTACTCCTGTGGCCCACACTGCAGATGGAGCAGTGCTCAGAAACACCTGCCTAGCTCTCCTCCCACTCTCCCACAGCAAATCCGTCCCTGCAAAAGGCTGAGCTGCATTAACGAGGCCATTCATTAACCAGCCAGGGCCTAGGCTGGACTTGGGGCTGCCTCAGTACTGCACAAGCCTCCTTGTTAGTCCTGTCAGGTTCTGAGTTGATGTCCACAGTATCACCCCAAGCTGTAAGGGGCTGGCCTGGACGGGTGCACAGGTCTCTGGTGACATGCAGCATCCTTCCTGCAGTGTGGAGCTCCTCAGTCCAGCTGAGATGCCTCCTGCTTCCCAGCTGCCATGCAGGAAGGGTTCTGCTGTCAGGAGAAACACAGGTGACACCCCCAAGCAGGGTTTTGGGCTCCTTGCCCCAGTGCTTGGCCTCCAAAGAAGCAACACAGCTCAACTCACCTGGCTTTCCCCTCCAGCCCTGAGCAGGGAAGAGGAAGAGCTGTTCTGGCACATGGCAGCCTCGCTGGCAGGAGCAGCTCTGCCCTGCCCAGAAGCCAAAGAAAATGGACTGGGACAGAGGTGAAGCAGGATGAAAATTGCAGGAATTAGAGGAACAATCACAGAGTTCCTCAGCTTTAACATCAAATTGGAATTAATTAATTTCTTATGTAAATTCTCTTGGCTCTGCTTTTTTTTCTCTGGGCTTCTCACTTGTTTCCTATGAAGTGCCTGAGGTGAAACATGAGCTTTCATGGCAAAATCTTATTTTAAATTATTTTATCAGCCAGAAAGAGGGGGAATGAAAGGTTCTCTCAAAATTTTTGCTTTCATTAAAATAAACTTTCTTTTCTTCTAAAGTCAGTTTCACAAGGCTATTTCAACTGGTCATTATCAATAGGATTGGAGGCTTTTTATGATTATTATCTTCGCAGAAGCTCATTTTTAAAAGCCTAATCAAAGATATCCCTGCTGTCCCACAGTCTCTCCTCTGATGCTGCCTTGTCCACTACGTGGGACAGCCCAGCCCAGCCCAGCTGCCCGGCAGGTACCTGCCCTCCATCTCCTCTGCTGCTGTGTGGGACATCCAGGGCTGCAGAGCACCCAAGACCACTCAGCACCTCAAGAAGGATGGTCCCTGGTCAAAGCACCGTGTTGGATGCCCCAGAGGGAGCAGGCAGGGGGCAAGGAAGGGACACTCCCGCTTCCAGCCCTGGGGACACGGTCAAATTCCCTCGTCCCGTGGCCACCGGCTGCCTTGAAGCCCTCCCTGGCGGGGCCGGTGGCTGCTGACCATTTCTCTGCTGGTTATTAGATTGTTCACGGCTCTCAGGTTTGTTTGAATAAGCCCCTTTGTTCGGCGGCGCTTTCCCACGTCCCTCCGTTCGCTCGGCAGTCGCGTGTCCCGAGTCAAAGAGGAGCCCTGGCCGCCAGTCCCCAAAGAAAGTTTTCTGCAGAGCAAGACATCTGCGTCGGAGGGAACCTGCCAACATCTGCCACACTTTCCCCCTTTTCAAGAGCCTTTCTTTCCCTCTTAAAAACTGCAGAAACAGATGTTAAAAGTTGTTTTCTTTCTCCGGGGTGTGAAATGTAGACAAATACCAAAAAAGAAAACTCTAAGCAGCGCTCACGCCTTTCTCTTTCCTTTTCTGGGTTTTTTTTTGTTTTGTTTTTTGTTTGGTTTTTTTTTTGTTTGTTTTTTGTTTTGTTTTTGTTTTGGTTTTCTGTTTTTGTTTTTGGTTTTGTTTTTTTTTTCTTCGGAAAGCCCAGGGAAAAAAGGAAGGCTTTGTTTACAGAGGAGAATCCCCTTTTCAGTGAAACCTGGCAGTGGCAACGCAATAGGAAAGCGGGAATTTGCAGAAAGCTCCTGTAATGCTCATTTGCATTGGCCTGTTGGGTCCCTACAATCCCCGGCACAGATGTCAGCCTTCCCCAAAGCCAGGGCAGCTCTCCCGCCCGCACCCCCCGCCTCCGGAATAAAGGCTTTTGCCGTGACTGAGAGGTGTAAAAGAACTGTTTACAGCAAAAGCTGCTCTTCTTTTTCACTGTGGTGCTGTCTTACAAATGAACCTTGAAATGAGCTCACTCGGAGCAGATGTCCGTGGGCACGCCAAGGGGCTCGCCCTGCCGAGGCCGGGGCTCAGATGCCCGGCGTGGGCTGGGCACTGCTGCGGCTGGGCACCCGGGGCCACCACGCTGCCCTTGGCCTCCGCTCCCAGCCGGCTGTCCCCGGGGCCCACAGCCTTGCCACCACTTCGCTTCATGGTCCGGTGGAACAGCCCCGTCGCCCCGGGGCTCGGTGGCAGCTCGCAGGACAAAGGGGGCAGGGGGCACGGTGGGGCAGAAGCCGCGAGTGAAGGCCAAGGAAGGGAGAGAGGGTGAGGAAGGAGGTGCTGCTGTCACAGACACCTGGGCTACCTTTCCTGGTGGCAGCGGGGGCTGGCCGGCCTCCAGGGCCACTAACATTGGGGCACACACTGCACCCTGCAGCAGTGCCAACAGGCACAGGACATGCCTTTTAAGAGTTTTTAGGTAATTCTGAATTCGCTGACAACCCTGCCATTCTCAGCTGGGCCAGGAACTAAGGTAATCTCAGGCTTCCCCCTGCTGCCCTGAGTGCCTTGGGAAGGTGCTGCTGTCTGCGCAAGATGCTGGTGGAGGGAGATGGGCAGGCACGTCCAGCCTGGCGGAAAACTGCCCAGAGCCAGGGGTGTGCTCTGTGCCCCTGTCCCAGCCCAGCCACTGCCTCCTCCAGGCCGAGCTGCTGGAATCATGTGGCAATACAGATGCCTCAGCTACACCTTTTATACATACCAGCAACAATCCACATCCTGGGTGGACTGGAAAAAGCTTGGAAAACCAAAGAAGTCTTCACTGGTGAGCAGGCCGGGGCTGGCTGATGTGAGGGCCTTCTGCATGGGGTGGTGGGACCTCCTTTTGCTGTCTCTGAAGACAACACACCTGAGATAAGAATCCCATCTCTTTACCTGGCACAAAGGATAAGTCATTAACCTTCCCCTGCCAACCCTCCTCTCCCAGCACAACCTCACCAGCTCGTCCCAGGCCATTGCCAAATAGGGCACTTACAAAACCAAGTGACTGCACCCCAGCTCTGCATGTGACTGACAAACAGCCTCTGCCTGCCAGATCCCATGGCTGGGGACATGTTTTTGTGATGAGCCCAGGCAGCAGGGCGTGCAGACATGCTGCAGGTATGTTTACATTGACACACAAGCAAACACACTCACACCCACACAGTGCTTGAGCAAGGGACACCGTGATGTCCTCACTGTTATCACTGGGGTATGTCCCCACCCAGAGCTGGAGAGGCAGAGGGCTCTGCAGCCACGGCACTGCCCCAGGAGCTGGGAAATCCCACCAGTGTGTTGGGAGGGCTTGCAGTGCTTCTGAACTACTGCAGCTGCTTCCTCTCCACTTCAATAAGGTGACACATTCAACACCAATCCAAAGGGCTTCACCTGTGGGACTCAACAGGACACTGCCAAATCCTGCTCATTAGCAAAGCAACTGTCAGAAAGCAAATGCAAGGTCATGAAAAACGCCTTCATACTCTCCCCCAAACCAGGCAGAAGTAAGTATAAAAGTGCTGTACCATTCACCCCACACCAAGCCTACTCAAAAGGCCCCTCTTCTCCTGCACCAGCATTCCAGAGGAGCAAACAAACCCCCTTCTTTACAAAGCCACCCAAGCCTCGCAGCACAGGGGAAAAAAATAAAAGAAGTAAAGCTCCCACAGGAGTAAACTCACCTCTAGGCTTGTTTGCATCTTCAATACCCCATAAATTTAATATCAAATTCTACAGAGCAGCCAAAAACTAGAAGAGTTACATATTTCCTACAGACACCCAGGTGCAACAGATAATTCAGGTTCCCAAGAGGTAAAGTTCCCATGTTTTCCCTAGAGGATTTCTGTGATGGAAACAACCTTCCTACGGGTGTCTGCTGTCAACAGTTTTTAATCGATCATCATTTCCTTGTAATAATAATCCCTGGGAGCAGGAACTCCTAGCTGAAGTACCCTATTATTAAATTAAGAGGCTGTTACAATGATGTGAAATGACTGGGGTCAAGTTAGCAGGTAAAAATAGGCATCGCTTCAAGGAGATAGAGGAGAAAAAGACGAGTAGAAGGCATTTTCCCAGGTGTAATTCAACCGCTTCCCGGCTATTGTCTCCCTCCCTGGGAATCTGTGCAAATTGAACGAGGAGCCGTGCAAGCTGCTCAGAGCGCACCCATTTTCCTTCCCTTCTTCCCTAACAAAAGATCCCTCCAAAGCCCAGCGTCGGAGGCTGGACATCTGTCGCCGTTTGGGGGGGCTGGCGTGGTCATTGAAAAGAAGCAGTGACCTGTCAGCTTTGATTGATGGCCACAAACCTCCGGGCTCGACCCCTCGTGTGGGAAAAGAAGTCCCGCCAAGGAAAGTTGCCTTTCACATGCTAATTCGGGGTTATAAATACAGCCGAGGAGCAGCGGGGCAGCGAAGAGCCCATCTGGAAAGGCAGCGAGCCTCTGCCCGAGCGCCTCCTTCCCGAGCCGTGCTGCCGGAGCCGGGCCGGCTGCCTGCCTTAGGATGACGGCCGCGGCCAGCGCCGGCACGCACAAGGTCGCCAGCACCAAGGAGGAGAGGAAGGTAGGTGTCCCCTGCGCCGGGCCTGTGAATGAGGCGTGCCAGGCCACTGGTCCCAGGACACAGAAAGGGGACAACACTTTTTCTCATATTAGAAAGATGTTTTCTCTGAATTTAACTCATGCCGGTGTTTTTCTGCTTCCTTTCTATGCCTTGTCTCTGTTGTGGTTGGGTGAACTTTGTTTAAAATGAGTGGAAGTTGAGGAAAGGAGAGGTGATGCCACCTCAGGGACAGGCTGTGGCTGGAGCTGGCACACACTCCATCCACATCTTGTCCCTGCTGAGCCCTGTGTCACCCTGCACTGGCTTCACGCAGGGGAGGGGTCTCTGGCCTTGCTGAACTGCAGCAGGGAAATGAGGGAAATGAAAACATCAACTGCAATTTTTCCTGCTCCTTTTCTTTGCCAGTTAAGGAAACCCCTCATTGAGCGGAAGCGAAGAGAAAGGATTAATAACTGCTTAGACCAGCTGAAGGAGACTGTTGTGGGTGCATTTCACCTGGATGTAAGAGCTCATTTTATGCTGCTTTTTGTCCTTTTGCTGGTGGGAATTTGGGTTGCGGTGGGAAGGGAAATGCCTCATCTTTAGAGAAACTGGGCATGGTGCAAACCCTTCTTTGCCTCTAACTGCTGTGCTCTTTCCCTTATCAGCAGTCTAAACTGGAAAAAGCAGACATCCTGGAAATGACAGTGAAACACCTCCAGAACATCCAGAGCAGCAAGATGATGGGTGAGTGCCTGCTGCCTTACCCTGTGCCCCGTCCCTTACCCTGTTCCCAGTCCCTTACCTGGAGCCAACAGGTTTGATCCACTGGCAGCCTGGCACAAACATCTTTCAAACCGGCCGAGGCCCAGGCTGCTGCTGGGGTTTGGCTTTCTCCACTAGATGGGGAGATGGAGCTGGGCACTGGTTAATCCACGGAAGGTGTTTTTTCCTTCCAGATCCGATTTCTGCTTTTTGGTGCAGTTTTGCCTTGGCGGCAGGCAGTAGGGCAGGGGGTCTCCCTGCTCACCCTTCTCCCGGAAAGGAAGCATCTTCTAGTAAAGCCCAGTGGCTTCAGCAGTGACCCCCAGCAGGAGCACCCCAGTGAGCACTCACTCACTCACTCACTCACTCACTCACTCACTCACTCACTCACTCACTCACTCACCAACTCCCCTTTGTCTCCTCTCCCATGCAGCTGACTCCAAAGTGGGTCTGGAAGCCCAGCAGAGGTACAGCACTGGGTACATCCAGTGCATGCACGAGGTGCACAACCTCCTGCTCACCTGCGAGTGGATGGACAAGACCCTCGGGGCACGCCTCCTAAACCACCTGCTGAAATCCTTGCCCAGGTCTGGTGAAGACACCTGCAAAGCAGCACTGAGGTCTTTGAGCCCGGCCCAGCAGCCTCTCTTGACGCAAAAAAGTCCCCTGAGCCCTAAGGGCAGCACTCGAGGGACAAACCCGTCACAGGAGCGCCTCTACCCTGCGGAGAACAAGCAAGCTTCCAAAATTTCCTTCCAGCTGCCCTCGCTGTCGGTTTTCAACCAGGTTGATGCTGCACCTCCCAGACAGGTTCTGCAGCCAAATTTTTCCCATAACAACCCTAGAATGGGGTCATTAGATATGTGGAGACCGTGGTAAAGCGTATTTTCAATTTTTGTCCTAACCTTAGACACTCTTACGTATGTATCTTATAGATATGTTTCTTTAAAACACTTGTGGAGCAAATCTGTTCCTGTAGGTGTACTAAAGACCAGGGTACTTCAAGCCGAAGTAAACCTATGTGTAGCCTGTATTGTAGAAGGCTGCTATTATTTTTTATTTATTTAATACATCTAAATTATTGTATAGAATCCTCTCATGCTCTTTAGTGTATAATAATTAAATAGTTTTCTTGTCTTACATTCTAAAATAATTAACTTTCTATTAATAAAAATACAAGACAACAAGCAACGACCCTCTCTGGCATCAAGTTTACCTTTCAGATCTTACATAAGCCATTGAGATCCCTTTGTTGGATAAAAGGGTAAGTGACTGGTCTCTTCTGCTTTTTATTTTTATTATCCCTGTGCAGTGTAGGAGATTCCAGTGTTGAGTCCTGTAAAAATGCTGCAATGATTAGGAGAAAAAAAGAGAGAGAGAGAAAGGGAGAGACTTGGTCTGGACTTTTTAGGCTGTTTAGAAACGCTCTCTGGGTTGCTCACTGTGCTGTTCCCAGACATCCTAACATTGCTCTTAAACTTGTGAGTACGTGTGTGTGTATATATATATATATATATATGTGTGTGTTACATATAGTTATTTTTAGGGATTTTTTTTTCTTTCCATAGCTTAAAGTTCTAAATAAACCTTTTGCCGATAAAAACTGACACTTCTCCCAGCCTTGTCTCACGTGCTCTGAATAAAAAGTGTTTGAGCATCTGCTTTTGGTGTCTTCTTTCACAAACAGTTTTTCCTCAATGCAGTTGAAAGAGCTGGTTTGGGGTTTGCCCCTGATACTTTGTAGGAAAGCAATGTGCACCACACACACAGATAGCATTGCCTGGATCACAGGAAGACTTTAAAAGTTATGACGGAAATAGGGAGTTGGGTTTATCAGCCTGGGTCGATGCTTTAGCTTTTTACAACTGAATCACAAAGATCATCTAAAAGGCAGAAGGTAAAATTCCCTCCAAATTGGACCAAGAAGATTGGGATGAATCTGCTCGCTTGCTGGCAACATTAGGTCCCCGTTTTTCATCTCAAAGGCAGTTAAAAGTTCCTCACAGCAGAAATAAAAGAGCAGGGAGCTCTTAAACAAACACAATGCATACTAATGAATGGCCCCGCAGTTCAGAGGGGCTCATTATGCAGTGAGATCGATTTGATGAGGTGCCGAAGGAGTGAAAACCAGCACCTCCGGGCTTAGTATCTTTTTCCGTGAAGCTTTCCCTTTTATCCAGCCCTCTCGAATAGCCATTAGGAGCAGTGGCACACGGGTGGTAGGAGAAACAACTAGCCCACACGTGGCTGCAAGGAGGCAAGGCAGGTTTCTTCAACCGTGGGGCCAGATGCCAGGTGAAGACAGAATTGCACAGATCTTACCACAGCCTCAGTTTCCACCCTCTGCTTGAAAATGAAGACTTCCCACTTCCCTGATGGGGCCCTTTGGAGTGATCACCAGTGTGGAAAATACACATCATCATCATCATCATCATCATCATCATCATCATCCCACGGCAAAGATCCAGAGGAGGGTGGGAGGTGGGGCCACCCCAGCAAACCACGGCATCGAAGCACACAGAATTGTCTGGACAGAGAAACCAATCAGGCAAAGAAAACTGCAAAATCCTGGGAGAGAAAAGACATTAAAGATCTTCTCAGTTTCTTATCACACATACAGCTGAGTTTAGATAAAAACCCCATCCCACAAGGGCCCCCACAGCTGCACCCACCAGCGGAACCTCCACTGCACACCGGTGTCACCAGCAAGGAGAGCAGCTCCCTATCCCAGATCGGGCCTGAAGTCTTCTTTTACTTCTAGATGGTGTCAGTAATGTATCTCATCACACTCCTGGCCACCTTATTGTTATGCTGGGAGAGACTGTGATGAAAATATTTTACTACAGTTTGACAGCATCATCTTAAAAACATATATTCCCTCTAAAAGCTGTAAACCTCCAGTGACTATAATTATTAGCTATGGTCACTGTGCTGAAAAGAGATCAGCAGGAAATATCTATTTCCCACTATCTCTGCTTGTTTATTTTGTGTCTTTGAAAATATTTTGTGGTTAGTGAGTTTTATTATTTCCTGTTTCTAATCAGTAAGGGCTTTTTTTCTGTTGTGGGTGTGGAGGGAAGGGTCACATCACAGCTGGTGAGAGAGTTTTAAAAATAGAAAAGTGAGACTGCAATACTTGGCCAACAATCTCCAGTAACAGTTTTAGTACAAGACACTCATTTTTAATTGCCTTCATTTCAAACCAAGGGTGACTTTTTATATGATCTCCTTGTCCTTTATCCAACCAGTACTGCAGGAATCCATTGCAAGTCACTAGCTTTCAGTAAAAAAGAGAAGTTTATGCAGAAAGGCAGAGGATTACTCATAGTACTTCAAACACATGAATTTCAGCTTCTAATTATGTTTGACAAAGGAACTCCATATTTACTTCAAACCCATCTGGTTTTACCAGAGTCAGGACTGTACAAGAGCAATAATACTTTGCTCTTCAATATAAGCACCTCTCCACTGACAACCCAAAAATGCATTGCCAGCTGCTACTATCTCCCCAGGAAAAGGAATAGAGCAGCTCCCCCAGCCAGCTGGCCAGGGCAGAGTGGAGAGCACAGTCCTTGTCAGCTGGTGATTGAAGCTGCCCCTCACACAAACTCTGGACACAGCAGCAGAGCCCAGACAGACGCTGCTTTCACATCTGCAGCAGGTAGCAGTGGCTGTGTCTCTGGACTGCCAGAGGTGCCACAGCACAGCCCAGGGGTGGATCCCCCAGCACCCAGATGAGCACCTTCCAGGCTGCAGCCCAATTCCCAGCTGGGACTGTGTTCCCAAGGCACAGACAGGTTTTGGAGGCACAAACAGCAGGGAGGCTGCACCTCATGTGCAGGCTGAAAACAGCCAACACAAGCACCCAGACCAGATTCCTTGGCTCAGGCATGGCCAGACAGACCTGTTTGCTGGAAGCAGTCACAAGATGCATCACATCTCCCCAGCTCATGCAGGGCTGGGACAGCAGCAGATCTGGGCTTTGTCCCCTGCCAAAGTGCTGTTCCAGACATGTATTTGTGAATGGAGAATTAAAAAGCAGAGGTCAATTGCTGTGTACACAGGGATGTGGGGAAGGCTGGACTCGAGGCTCAGGACCCTCACATGCCTTCAATACAAAGCAATTAGTGATTTTTTTAGCAACATAAGCCCAGGTGGATGAAACACCCACGTGCGCAACAGTTTCCTTTATATAAACTTCACTCCCAGACCTGATCTCATGGAAACCAAGAGGAAAGCTCTCACTCATTTCTGAGAAAACAGGACCAAATCCTTTCCCACTAGGAAAGTACAGAGCTTCATCAGCACATAAGAGAAACTGGGGGCCCTGCCATACTGTCTTCTCCCAGACATACTGTCTTCTCCCAGACATGCACAACCCTTGGGGCATCTGAGCATCCCTGCCTTTTCCCTTACTCCTCCTCCCACCCTGAGGGTCCGACAGCCACCCTCAGTAACAAGGCTAAAATGCTTTAGGGATTTAGGAGTGGTGCTGAGCCCCTGCACATCACTACTTGAGAGGGCTGAGCACAGCGCATAAAAAGGGAACATGAGCTATACCGTCAGTTGACCTCTGTTGAGTGCTCACTTTGGCAAAAAGGAGACTGTGTTGCCAGGGTGACCTCTCCAGAGGGCCTGGAGGGGTTCCTGATCCTCTGCACTTCCAAGCAAGCGGCCTTGCAAAACCCCATGAGAAAGCAATTCAAATATTTTCAAACTGATTTGAACCACACTGCCATGGCTGTGAGTGCTTGCAGATCCCTGGCAGAAGTGATGCCCTTGGGAGGAAAGTGAAAACAAACCCACCATCAGCAGAACACCAAAGACTTCACTTTCCCTTTATATATGCCATTATCCCACAGCTTCCAGCGTATGCATTCCTGTCTTAGGAGGGACACGCTCACATTTCATCTCATGAGAAGCAATGCTGTGTTGAGGACCTAAGCCAAAGTCTGTCACATTTTTCAGAGCTTTCACATACTCATGAATAATGCAGCAGAGGCTGAAGCCAGCCCTGGATCTGTTCTGCACTGCTGAGATATTTCATCTATAAGTCAAAGTCCTGGTGAGAATGTGGCTTGAGGCATCACCACGGACCTACCAGAGCCTGGGAACGCTTTGCTCCGAGACTCTCCTATGGCTCCTGCATTAGGTAGCATAAATTGCATAAATCCTACCACATATTTGGAATTAAAAAGTGTATTTGAACATTTCCATCAAGTTTTCCATGGCTAACACCACCAAGCAAATGGACTTCTTCAATCAATCCCACACCTGCTGCCACAAAGAGATTGGATCCTCTAGAAGCAGCTCAAAGGGCTCTTCTTCAGGGCTGAAGGACTGTCCATTCTGCTCTGCAAAATACCACTGAGGAGAAACAGGAATGATGCTTCCTCTCCAGAGTCCCTTCCCAAGGAGCTACAGGGAAAAGGAAGCACAGAAGCTTAATGGCTACTGGAAAACTGTTCACCAGGGAATGGCTTGCTGAGGTAAAAGGAAGGATGGAATCCACAGCCAAGATGGCCCTTCTTTTACTAGGAGTTCTTCCAAACCCCCTCCTCTCTGCCTCTGCCCCTGCCCAGCCTCCTCCTCCTTCACAGCAACAGGAGTCCGCTGTAGGACAACTTCTCACTCAAACTGGCATAACCTGAGAGTGGCTAATTGGCAGGCCCAGAAGCATCTTCCCATGTTTGCACCATCTTCCACTGCTCAAGCTGTTTCACTTCCACACAGCTGAGAAGAGCAAATGTTAGGCAGGATGGTGAAGTGAGGCAGGGGAGCCACGGCTGAGCTCCCTGGGACAGAGCAGCTCCAAAAACAAGGGCAGAGTATCCCTGTGTAGGAACTGGGACTTTCCTGGGTCTCTCTGGGACTGTGGGAAGAAACCACTCAGGAGCAACCACATAACCTCAAACCTCTCTGTCCCCTGCGCTTCCCCTGCCCCTCCCCTGTTAGCCTCCGTGAGTATTAAAGTACAAAGCAAAGCACTTTAAAATATGTACCCTTCCCACTGGAGAGGCTGTGAGAAGAAGTAATCCTCATGGGATAGCAATCACATCACCTCATGTACTCCTCAAAAGTGCTGAGATATTATTTTGATAGACAGATGTGATAGAAGAACAGTCTGGTCACCAAACACAACGAAAGCAATACCTGGACAGACAAGTTCTCCAAACCAGACACGTTGCTGTCAAAATAGTCTGGGCAAAAGGAGACCAATGGCTCCTGGCATTTCCCATGGTTTGGCACTGCCCTCATGAACACACCTATTAGAAAACCTCTGCAGGAGTCCAGGGCTTTGTCCTGCCTTGACCATAAGAATCCATGAGCAGAGAGCACTTTGCACCACAGAGCCAAGACACCAGAGGAAAACCCTGAGCTCACCAGCACAGCTGACCTCAGCCACAGCCTTGGACCTGGTAGCCCTGTGGTTCTCCAGAGCAGACGCAGTTACAGCAGCACAGAGTGGGGCAGCTGACAGTACCATTGCCAACACAACGGCTAAGCATGGCCCCATGGGACAGCTGCTCTTATTTTAGTCCCAGCTCTCACCTCCACCTGCTCTGCACCTGAATTTTTCCAGTCTCCTGCTTGGGGGTGATGATTGTATTCATCTCAGAGATCTCTAGATGAAAAGCACCAGCAAGACGCCAGGGATTACACAGATTAAAGAGATGAGGCAGGACTTGAAAAGCACCTCTCCAATCAACTGTCATATGAATCACTGTGCCATTGTCTTCCCAACTCCAGCACTTGCCTCTTCCATCTCCCTCTGTGCAAACATTCCCTTGCTGCCACTGGAGCCTTTCCCCCAAGGCAGGCAGTGCCTGGCCCAGCCTCCCCACTGCTCTCAGCCTTCTCCAAGTCACATTCCCCACCGGGCATAGGACAATCAACTGCTCTCCTACCATTCTGCCGTTGTGTTGGCAATGGTACTGTCAGCCCAGGTCTTCCTGCCTGACCCAACCTGCCCAGCTCACTCAGCGCACAGCACCAGCCCCGTCTGAATTCACCCCACTGGTGAGGGTGCATGTGCCCCCCAGATCAGGCATTGCTTATCCTCCAACAGCCAACACGGAGGTAACATGAAAGCATGAAGCTGTGCTTGGGAAGATTAGTTTGTGGCTGGGACATGTCTTGGTTTTGAGGAGTGACCCTCTGTTGCTTTCATGAGAAGTTTCTTCCCATCCTGGCCCCTTATCAACCGGCTGGGAGGTGATGTCCCTATCAGAGTAGCAGGCTCTGCCCCTTCCTGCTGGAGGTGGTGCCTGGCCACTCCAGGCACCAGTGATTCATGCAGGAAGCGTGTGGGTTGAGATGATACCCTAGCTTGACAAGAAGGAGCGGGGAAACTTTGGCATTGAGCCTGAAAAGAGCTGCTTTCTGTTCCAGCTGTTTTTCCAACAGCTGCAGGGAAACCGGCACCGTTCTGAGCACTCACCGGGTGGTTCTGCTGCCGTACCCTGGTCAGTGGTAGCTGAAGGACAGAACCTGAAGGTGGTGAGCTTGGAGGTGCTCCTGGGGCTATTCCCTGGCCTAGTGCATCTCCTGGTCAGGCTGCTCAGCCCAGCTGCAGTATAGCCAGGGCACAGCAGCCAGCGGTACTGCTGGCAGCGAAGTGGCTGCCACTCTGCACCTCCCAGCAAAACAACTACAAGCCTGTTGCCTCCACACCCTGGTCTTCTGCAGCAGAGGTGCTTTTACAGCTGCAGAAGGCAGCAGGGTCCTTCCCAAGGTGTCCCAGGACGGCTGCAATTACTGTCCAGATCACAGGGAATACCCAGCATCTGCTCTGATGGAGGTCTCAGCAAGCAGTGGAGGGAGAAAACCATTCTGGCCATTCTCTCAAACACCACTGTGTAAAACAGCAGCCAATGTTCTCCTGATGGCCCATGCTGACCCTACCACAGAGGGGGGATACTCGACCCTCACCCCGGCAGAGCAAAGCCTGCAAACACTGGAGCACAGGCCACACTGCAGCTGTAGGTGTGGGACACAAGCGAGATGACCTGTGGTCCCTGGAAAGCTTAACTTCAACACCCACTTGAGGCCACTACTCACCAAGGGCTCAAGGTCACATGAACTCAAGGGCAGTGCCTACATGAGCAAAGAATTGTGTGTGATAGAGGAGATCAGTTGGCTAAAGCAGTTGGTTTTGAGGCTCCTACACCTACCAAGCATGCTGCTTGAGGATGTTACTTCCAGCTTGGCCTAATCTCCTGGACCAAGGCCCTAGACATGCATGTCATTCCCAGCTGCCTCAAGGACCAGCTGCTGCTTTCATCCACCACATCCTCCTCCACAGCTGGAGAACATCTGGTGCAAGCTCAGGCAGAACTTCTGATCTGGTTTCCACCAAAATGAACCCAGTTTGTATGCAAAAAACTGCACTGCCAACCCATAGAATGCGCAAAGAGTGAGGACAATTAGGAAATTTGCTTCAAAACCACACAAACATTCCAAGATGAAACACCAGTAGAATTAGAGCCTATGATATCTCAACTCCCACTGGTTTTGGAGGGAAATATGGCTACCCCAGATGGAGCCTTAAGTGTTTCCATAAGCTTTTGGTTTCACAGCTTCAATCCTAGCCCCTCAGGGGAGATTTTACACACCTTTCACCTTTCATCCAGCTGTCTGTGTCTGTATCCAGGTCCTGGCATGCACATCAGAGGGGCCTCGCCCAGCGTGCAGACAGCTCTCCTTCCCTGAACCCAGGGCGGGCACCGCTCCAGCCGCACGCGGAGAGCCAGCCCGTGGTATTCCTGGGGATCAGAAGGCAAGTCTGAGCAGGAAGGGATATGCCTAGCCGGGGCACACCCCTCCACATGAAGGGCCACTGGGCAAACAGTCTTGAGATGGTTTTGGGCAGTGCCCAGCTGTCATCAGCTGGCCGAGTCCCATCACCACCAGGGCTTCTGCTCCACACCGCACACCTCCACCGCTGCTCGCATGGCCAGGGCGCATCCCGAGAGAGCACGGGCAGCTTGAGGCAGCCATCAGGAAAACTCCCATGGCAGAGGAGCCAACATGGGCCAGGGGCTTCCCCTCACACAGACTGACTGCTGCCAGCTTAAGAGAACAAAATTCTCCATTTACATGGGAAATGCTGGTTTTAGTGGCTTTCATCAGTCAAAGAGGAAATACTGAGAGTAAAATGAACAGTTAGGACAGCAGGTACACCAGCTGTGTGTTTTAGAACAAGAGCAGGCTCACTCCAGCACCAATGTGTCCCTGCCATTCCCAACCAAAGGTCCTTCCACAGCTGGGACAGAAACCACAGCAAGGTGGACAATAACCACCTCCTCAAAGGCAAGATGTTCTTGTCCCAGAGGTCTTCCATAGCTTCAACAATACTCTTTTCAACCTTGTTACCTCTTCACAGGGAGGTAAAAGGCTGAGGAGGAGTGGAGTCCGGCTGCCTCAGAGCCATGAAATATCCGTGGCTGAACTGAGTTCCAGACACCTGCAGTGCTGCGTGGTGCTGGGCTGACCCGATGACTGTGCTCACCACTGCTACACTGCTGCCATCTGTTAAAATCCCTTCAAATACATGTGAAAACTCCTCTCAATAAATATGCAAAGGGAATACACACTTATTTTCAGGGACACTGCAGTGATTCAATAACGGTTTCTTTGGCCCACCATATATATATATCCATATGTGTGCATGTGTGTATACATATATATATATGGGTGTGCATGCATATAAACATACACATAAAGAGAGATCTGTAAGACTTCTTGGGAAATAGAAAGATAAGGAGGCAGCAAAACATGAGGAGCCTAAAGCCAGAACATGAAATAATTGCTTCTCTGAGAAGCCTAAAGCCAGAACATAAAATAATTGCTTCTCTGAGAGCCTCTCTACATTTTTCCACAATAGAGTCAACACCACTGAGGGCAGAAGAACCAGCCCAAAGCAGCAGTGAAACCCGCAACAGTGGAGCAGAGACAACCACAGACAGGGAAGTAAAATGCATAAGGCAAGCAGCAAATTGGATTGACACACTTCCATCAGAGTCCTACCGTGGCATTTTTTGCAAGTTTTGATTCCCAGGTATTGTGAAGGAATCAGAGCTCAGCTCCTGGTGTGCCCCTTGGACACAGTGCAGAGACAGGGAGCCTGGCACAGGTGGGAGACAGGCAAACTTCATCTCAGGCTTCCAAAGAGTTACTGCACTCACAGGAGGGATGAAATGGTTTCCAAGATCACAGAGCTTCTTTACTGTGGAGAAGGGGCCTCCTTTTTTTGAAGGAACATTTCAGAGGTGTGAGAGCAAGAGAACCACCATTTTCAGGAAATGCTAATTATTTCCATGGTCCCCCTCTTTCTCCAGCACCCTCAAAACCATGAGCTCTCTTTAGCATCCCCCGCCCCAGCTCCAGAAGGATAATTTCCAAAGGTTATTCCTAGAGACAGCAGGGTGTGTGTACACTGAATGAAGGCAACGCTGCATTCCTCCTGGGGAGATAAGGAGGTGAGGGGAGGAATTCTTTCCCCTGCGTGTCTGTGCATGACCCAGACCCAAAGAGCAGCAGTGTGCGACTGGCAGCTCCCCAGCAGATGACTCTGAGGTGTTTGAATTCAAGTCAAGGTGGCAGAAATGATCAGCCAAAAAGCTTCCCTGCAGCCAGCCCATTCAGACCTCTGAGGCACAGCGAGAGCCCAGGGCACAGCCCCATTGGAGGCCTCCCTGCCTGCGTGGGGACCTGGGTTTTACAGAGAGCTCAGGCCCTCAGTGCTGAAATATCTGACTCTGGGGTGCTCTGAAGAGAAACCTCCAAGGTGTGCTGGGGTATGGGAATGTGGGCAGAGGACCACAAACACTCATACACTTCCCTGACACGCTCTACTCCCAGTGATGGGAAGCCCACCACGCATTCCTGCTTCTAGGTATGAGGAGGGATCAGCCATGCCTTGCTCACAACACACTGGCTACTGGCTTAGGGAGCAAACACCCTCACCCCTCCTATTCCTGAGCCAGCAGTGACTGAACAGGAGATGCAGTGTATTGGCTGCCAATCAATTGATACACATCCAGCTCCTGTCACCTGCCCTTAACCAGTCTTGCTGGTGCAGCTATATTGGCAAAACTCCCCACCACAGCAAAATCCACCGGTGGAATCAACACGTCAGACAAGCAAAATCAGCTTTGTTTACCCAGTGCTTTTATACTGGTATAACTGGATGGGATTTTGTAGTGAAGCAGAATAATTAAATCAAACAAAGAAACAAATCTTTGTCATCAATGTCCTGTGCTGTGCAGCTGTTGGTAGTGTGAAGTGTCTGATTTGATGTCCTCTGCAAAGCAGGCACAAAGGACTGTTGAATTACTGGTGAAAAACTCTCAACTCTGGCATGAAGTATATGTGGATTTCACTGTTCTTTGGCTGGAGTAAGCAATCAAAAATACGGTAGACAGCTGGAAGTGGAGGCAGAAAAGCAGAAGAGAGCTCTTAGCGTGAGGTTTCACTCACCATTATCCTGAGACTAAGTGGCCTCTGGCCTGGAGACACTCTGAGCTGTGGGATACACCTGTGAAGGAGCATTTTGTGTCTAACAGCCAGGTCAGAGACAGAATTTCCCGCGTTTGCACCATTTCTTGAAACACCTGTTACAAAACCAGAGCATAAGAATCACTTTAGATGAGAGTAGGAGCCCACCTAACACAGCATTCCATCTCTGATGGCCCAGGGAAAGAGTTAACAGGGTAGGCACAGAGCTTTCACTCCATAGCACAGCCTTATTTTGCTTTTTTTTTAATGGTTTCCATTTGCAAACTGCCTAATTGTAATGCCTGTATGTCAAAATCAGAATTAAGCAGGGCCAAAAAAATGAAGCTCGAGGAGAGATGAATTTCAGAGAGCTGATGTTGAGGTTCCTATTTTAAGTCCAGTCAGATTTAGGGCTGCCAATCAAAGGGTCACATTTGCCTTCAAAGGCTGCTGTGCTGTGAGGGATTTCCTGATGCTAAGCGCCCTGGCTTAGCTGCCCATTGCTGCGTTTGGCAGAGACCAATCACGCTGACATATCAAATACCCGGCAGCTCAGTGCTCTTGTCTGGGGGATATGAAAAAATATTTGCCCTAATCTCATTTTCCAAGGGATGGTGCAGCCTCACAGTACAGGAGAGGCTCTCCAGAAGGTCCTGTCCCCGGGGGTCCCTTGCTGGTCTCTGCAGCAGCATCTCTCCAGAGGTGCCCTTCCACCTCAGCAGCCACACATGAGGACACCGTAGGTGGTGAGGGACTGCGTTGTGTTTTCATGGTCCCACTCTCTCCAGGGGAGGTTTCTGATCAGCCAGCACAGCTAAGGGGAAGGAGGCGGGTGAGTCCCTGCATGGGTGCCCCTGGGAAGGTGTGAGCTCAGCCCGGGACAGCTGCAGCATCGATGGAGCAGCCAGGGCAGAGATCTCCCCCACACTTCTCTTCTGCCCCATCACTTTGCCAAAGATTTGACAATTACTTTTACGAGTTTCCCCAAGGGAATAAAAAGATTAAGGAATGAGTAACAAAACCAGAGGCATGTGGAGTCTGGCCATGGCACAGGGACCAGCCCAGGCTCCCACCTGCACAAGGGGTCTGCTTTGATGCCTGCAGCATGCAGGAACTCCCATTTGGATTACTGGAGACCATTTTCTCCAGGAATTTTGCCACACCTTATGCTCCCTCCATTGCAAACCTGACCCCAGACATGAGCACATCTCACCTTGTCTGCCCAGGGATTGCCAGCTTTTCTAAGCTCACAATGCATGAGTAGCGGTGGATATTCATGGGGAGAAAAAATGTTTTCAGAGGTGAGGTTTGGCACCCCACCCCTTCCCCAGTCGAGGGGAATTTTGGATTCTGATCTGGTTCCAAAGTCTGCACAACTGTTTACCAGAGCCACAATTGTCCAGCTGCCTAAAACAACACAGCCTGTGGGTAAAACCCACTTTTCTGGGTGGTATCAAATCTGTGTAGGAGGAATAGACAGTGACAAAGAAGGAGGTGAAGTGTCTCTGGAGGAGACGCAGCACAGACAGGCCAGGGGAGGAGAAACTCCATGTTGGTCTCTTTGAAATATCTCATTTCACATGTAACTTTGGCATGGATGACCACCAAGCCTGCTTTGAAGGGCCAAAAATAATACACGTACATCACACCTGTGAGAAAAACAGGCATCAACAAAGACTTCCCAGTACAAGTTGTGCTTCACTTGTGAACAACCTGCTCTGAGTGACTCCACAGTCCAACCTCAGAAATCAGAATTTCCAGGTGCAGCTAGAACCTGCCGAGGTTCTGAGCACAGGCAGCCCTTTCCAAACTGGGACTGGAGACTTAAACCAGTCTGCAGACCCTCCAGCCCAGCTCCCCATGCCTGCACGGATGGCCTGCTCGGAAGCCTCAGTGTGGGCAGGGTGTGCAACACCTCCCTGCTGGTATCTGAAATCAGAGTGCAGCGAAGGGCTCACCCACAGCCGTAACTGGTGGGGAACAATCTGGTGGGGAGAGCATTCCAGGGTGCTGTGACAATCTATATTTATGGGAATAGAATACCCACAGGAATACACCAGGGACTCTCCCAGCTGGCGGAAACGGAGCAGCTTCTGCAATTACACTCGACACAGGAGCGAGAGGATGCCAGCCAGCACCTGTCCTGTGTTTGTACAATACAACAGCTGCTGTGTACCCCCTGCACCTGAGCCCTCCTGGAAGGTAAATATACTGATACAGATTAACCCAAAAATCTCGGCAGCAGGGGCACACACTCAATGTCATTGCTGGGCTCTGAAAAGGACAGGCACAGGGATTTGAAACAGGTTCCCTAGGATGGAGCTACCAAAACACTGAGGCCCATAGGTATTTTCTTCTCTGAAAGCTGCATCTCTTCCTTCTTTCCTTCAAGTGAGTGTGTTATTGCAAAAGCCTAGTGAAACTCTGAAATCCCACTTGAACGAACTCTAGGAAACAAAGCCACAACTTAGAAACAAACACTAATTGCAAGAGCATCAGATGCCTCTAACAAGCGGAGCAAAGCCAAATTCCAGCCCAGATGAGCTGTTCTGGGGCAGTGTGGGCACACACAGCCCTGCTGGTGCCTGCACAGAGCAGGAGCTGCTGTGGGTGCTGGAGGGGTTGCATGCAGATGTTATTCCAGTGTATGATCTGGAGAAACAAGACACACAGTAATTCAAGAACAGAGCAACCCTTTGGTGTCCTAAGAGAGACCACACAGTCCCACACTGTCGTGCAGGAGAGCTGGGCCCTGCCCTCAGCTCTGTGCTGGCTTTCTCTGCAGTGCTGGTTCCCTTTGCTCATCTCCTGCACCCACAGCCCCCTCCCCACCTCCCCAGCACTGCCCCTCATCCCTTACCCCTGCTCCTGTGCCACGGTGTGTTAGGCAGGGAGGACTTTGCTCTCCTCAAAAGTGTGAGAGGTTATCGCACACAACCCCAAACAAAAGCTCACAAACTTTCACCTGAGTGTTTTTAATCACTGTTTTGATGATCAGTTTCCCCCCCATCCTCCTTTGCACCTTGCATTAGGTATGACAGGCAATCATGCCAAGCACCAGACCCTTTCCTAGTTTCAGATTACCAAGGGACCAGCAGGACAGTTATATTTAAAGAAAATGAGCAATAGAGAGAAATGGCCCAGGTTTGCTCTGAGCAGATGGATTCTGCCAAGTTACAGCACACAGCACTTAATCCACACAAAACCCTGCTAAATTTAGTGGACTAGACTCAGTGAAAAGCCAGGTAAAATTGCCAAAATGCAAAACATGCCCCTGGGAGGCATGACAGACACTGCCCAAATTTCCATGGGACAACAGCTAATTCAAAGCCAGAACTCATGCACAAGGATACCAAGAAGATCTGCTGATTTCAGTGTGTACCTTCAGCACGGTTTCAGGACATATATTTCACCAAGAAAAAATGGGATGAACTGAAAGAAAAAAACTCAGCAAAGGGGTTCCATGAAGGATGAAACCATCTGGCATCCATGACCTGCACCATGATGGTATGGGGTTCCCTGCTGTTGGCACCCCGATGTTGGTAGCAGAGCCCTGACCCGAGCACAGCAAGGCGCCAGATGCTCCCACTTCACAGCTAAGCTAAGAAACCAGCTCATCTGTTGGCTTTTATTGTGCTGCTATTACTTGTGTGGTGAATTCCAGGTGGAGAGTATAACAGCAGACAGGCCGGGACTGCCTCGCTCATGGTAAAGTTCAGGTGCAATGTGTAGCCCATAAAGAAGAAGCCTGTGGAGTTCCATCCTGGGATCACTGCTGAGTCAGGAGGGTTTGTGTGGTGCAGACACAAGGTGGGACGACTGGCAGCATTTGTTATTTTGGGGAAGAAGATGGATTTTTAGCCCAGATCTGGAGATGGTAGAAATACACCAGCCAAGTTTATTCATGTTAGCAGCTGGTTTGGCTGTTGAAATCCTTGAATGGGGTGCTGGTTGCAAGTAGGGTGAGTTGTGCAGCTTTGTCTTCCAGATGGAACTCAGCAACTCAGATTCTCCATACCCATCGCCTCCCCACCTCGCTCCAGAGGCTGCAAGGAAGAAAGAACAAGGGAAGGGGATGTACACAAAGGAATATCATGGAAGGAAAAGTACAGGAGCAGTGTACTTTGGTGGGTAGGGCACCAGAAGGGCTGGGTCATTACTACATCTGCCAGCTGTCTGCCATGTGACTTTAGGGGAAGTCGTGTCATTTCTCCACCTCACTCTTCCAGTCTGCACAAGTATTTAGAGGACAGTATTTGCAAACTAAAGAACAAAAGTCCTATACATAACAGGCCTACTCAACCCCAAGTAACCTGCGTGTATTCAGAAAATACACTGTTTTCTTTGGCCACAGCTGTTACATGTATGTAAAGCCCAAAGGTGTACACTGTCAGTCCTTGTAACGCTACACCACTGAAGTGGACAGTGTAGCAGAGAACAGCATCCAAATACGATGGAGAGTCTAAAACTCCCCCACGCTACATCAACAAGCAGGATCAGTGAGCAATCCTGCAGCCTGGCTGTACGGTTTGGTCTGCTGGTATGTCTCTATCAGGCAGTGACCTTATGGGCAGGCATCCCTGGTTTTTCAACAGCAGACAAATCAGTCACAAGCTCAGATTTGGCACTATGGTGGAGATGGCAGCTGAGATACTACCAGGCAGGTGTACACATCTGGAGCAATGAACACGGGGAAGGCACTCAGACCCTTCCCTTCCTAAGGGATGCTGTGCATTGCTTGGATCTCTTCAGGCACTGATCCACCAAGACCAACATCACCTGCACTGACACACTCTCAAAAGAGCTGCAAATATGTCCCTGCTTTGCTGGAGCGAAGGCTGAGTAAAGGAGCAGGGAGTGCAGGGGGTGCCCAAAGGCAGCCAGGAGTGAGTGTATGCTCCCTTAGCTCAGCCAAAACAGATCAACAGGCACAAAAATGGGAGGGTCCCCATGGAGAGCCACAGTAAACAGAAAGCTGCTGAAAGGAATGGAATGTGCAAGTGAGCAGCTTCCCCCAAGATACGATNCAGAATCCCAGCTTATACCCAGGATGGGATAGTTGGCTCCTCCCTCTGGGCGGAGCATCTCACAGTGGCATGGTGAGTCCTGTGATAAGGCACTGATGGGCCATTAACAGGAGATAGTCCAAGGGGGAGTTATTTCTGAGTCATGGGGTGAGGCACTGATGGCCCATTAACAGGAGATAATACAGAGGGAGAAGGCAGGGAAAACACTGCTCCACCTGATTCCAACAGCTCACAAAGATGGTAACAGAATACACTTCAACCCAGGACACAGCCCCAGCCAGATGCACCATCTGCTCAGAGTATTCCACAAGGACATTGCGGTTGACAGTATCAGAACCAGCAGACAGATCAAGGAGTGTTAATACAGAACATATCCCTGAGCCAGCTGGCAGAGAGAGATTATGGAAGACCTTCAAAAGGGCTGTCTAAGGACCATGCCTCCTGCTTGAACCAGACTGGAAATTATCAGTGGCATCATATATGCAGGTGTGACTGCCACTGTAATGCAATGGCTCTCCAGAGGAAAAGGAATGACAGGATGGACATCAGACAGCAGCTGACAAATCACCCAGCAAAAGAGATGGCTGCTGTGAGACACAAGATGGGCCATCCCATTCCAGTGCTCTAACAAAGCAATCCAGCAGTACAGAAGCCCTGGCAGAGGATATGGTTTCACAAGTATCACTGGTACACTTGCAAGCAGAAGGCCACTCAGTCAGATAAGGGTAGCAATGAATTCACATCACATTTCTATAAGTTTACCTACTTGGTGTGATCTCCAGAGAGTTCCCATGAGATGCAGGACATGGCCAATACAAACACATGGCTCATGAATAGTTCACAATTCAGGGGTGTTGTCCGATCTCACCATCTGCTGCCTCTCTCTGGAAGGCACGGGTTACCTCTGCTTTTCTTTTCCTCTTGTCATCTCCTGCAGCAACAGATGCCATTTCTGAGAGCTTGTGGGCAGACAGTGCAGCTTCTCCTGGGTCTGTCACACAAAAGAGGCCATTGTGCTGCAGTGCAACAGCAAGGAGAGCACACAGGACCAGCCAGCAGTGGGCTGGCACTGCCCACTGCTCTGAGCCTCACCTCCCTGTGCGCTGCTGCCAGCACAGGTTTGGACCGTCACTCCCTTAGGAAACACCACACATGGAGCCCTGAGGATGGAACATGGAAAAGGCCTTGTCCTCACCCCAAGGACTGGGCAGTGTGTGTGACTCCCTCCCAGACACCCTCCCTCGGCTCGCTCAGCACTCTGCCCACCACCACTCCTCAGGCACCCAAGGTCCAGCAGACAGAACAGCAGTACACCCCTACTGTTCACAGGGAAGAAATACAGGCACCTTTCTCTTTGCACCTCAGCTCCTCTGCATGCTTCACACACCAGTGTGGTTGTCTGAGGTAAAGGGGGCAACAGAGGGAGCTGTATTACAAACCCAGTTCCTGACGGATTTGGAAAGAGGACAGGCATTAATGGGGAAGGTGAGAATTGTACCTCTTTTCCTTATGGGATGGTTATATCAGCAGCAACATGGATAATGCCTGAAACAGGCAGCTCATGACATGTTTGCTGTATCTCAGGAGTAAGATGAGTCAATACAAGAAAAACAAACAAGCAAACAAACAAGCAAGGGCTGGAGGCCAACCAAGGGCTAATTAGCCCTGTATAGCATTTGCCAGAAGAGCCTCCTGCTGAGCTACAGCTTCTCCTGGCAAAGGGAGCCGTCAGTCTGTCCAGATAAATCACATCCCTCATCAGCTCCCAAGCAGCAGAGGACCAAGAGGGCTCTCCCGGGGGTGCCTCTCTTGCTGTCCCCCAGGACGCCCTCCACAGCACCCTGCAGGGCCAGGTGCCCTTTCTTCACTCCCCTAAGACAAGGCCATGCTGTGAAAACACTTAGGCTGGAGAAATGCAGCTCACTGGAGGACAAACTTCTTGTGGCAACCTGGATTTTAAGAAAGAAATGTGGAAATTTTACAGATCTTCCTGGAAAAGTTGGAGTGTCATGAGCTGTTTGCAGCAGAGCCAGGGGACACCAAGGTGGCTCAGTGCCACCGAGTACAGCCCTGCACAAGGGCTCAGCCGCACAACATCTTCATGCTTGGCTTGTTCAGCTGATCTCATTCATGTACAGAAACAAGGCAGGCCCTGGGAACGCAGTGTATTTACTGTGTTTGAGGTGCGTTTTAAAAACCTGATTCCAACAGCATTAAAATTAAATAACTTGGCAAAGAGCCTATAAAAGAGATTGTATTTCAAGACATAGCAAGACAGGAAGATCGTTCATACAATTATGCTGACAGTAAAATGCCTAACTTAATTATGACTTCAGCAATGATGACATATTTGTGATGATTAAGTTCAAGATCTGCAGATAACAGGACATGGATAAACTGCTGGGTTCCCTGGACTCCCTTTTTTACTCTCTTCCCCTCCTCTCCCCAAAGGAAAAAATTCTGCCACATGCCTCAGTCACTCCTCTTCCAGTAATGTTCCACTTCTCCAGATAAATTTAAAAAAGGAACAAGGAAGAAAAAAACTATGAGGAAATGAAGTTCATGTAAATTCTGTGAACATGGGCATCTCAGCCAAAGCGAGAGGTCCTGCAAGGGGGAGGGTTTTCTTTTGCTGCAATGCAGAGCCACAAAGTATAGGCACAAAGGAGAGAGGATCCAACCAGACAACACAAAGCCACAGGGAATCAAGTGTCACCACTCCCAGAGAAGCTTGCTAGGTGGCAAGTTCAGAAGACTTTCTCCTGGAGGCTCACAGTACATCACAAAATATATTAAAGATAAGTTTCATGTCACCCCTCCTCTCTTTCACTGGCTACTTGTGTCACACAAGTGCTAAGGACAGGTGTTGTTACTGCCCCAGGGTCTCCTGTGCCCAGCACTGCACACTCTGCACCGGACCTGCTGCTGCCCAGAAAACCTTGCCTTGCTTCTATTCCAAAATCCTGAGTGGGTTCAAACAAAATTCCAGCCACCTTGGTCTGCTAGAATAGCTCTCTCCCCCTGCACCCACCTCCTGGTCAGGGTGCAAAGTGACTCCTTTCCATCTATTCCCCTTCCTGAACCAATAACCTTCATATTAAGATCATACTGCCCAAGGAAACTGGAGCACACAGCCTCCATCTAGATCTGGGTTACTGTGTCAAACAAAAATCACCAGGTATTTTGATCCAGAAATTCTTGAAAACTCTGACAGCATGCTGGCAGTCTTAGCAGAGTGAACAGAGTGACTGAAAAGCCTTTTGGAAGGGACCTGTGGAGGTCTCTAGTCCAAACCTCCTTGAAGCACGGCCATTGCCAACAGTGGATGAGGGTGTCTGTAGCTTTATCTAACTGAGCCTCAAAAGCTACACATGAGGGAGATTCCCTGACCTCTCTGGGCAACCTGTCCCAGTGCTGCACCAACCCCGTGGGAGAAGGGTTTCCCAGTATCTCATCTGAACCTTGCAAGCTGTGTTGTGTGACCCCTCGGTTTGTGAGCTGTCACTGATGGGAAGGAAGTGCATGACTCCATCAACTCTGTAACTGCACTTCCAGGAGCTGTGGGATTTTGCTAGATTCCCCTCAGCTTCCTCTTGCCCAGACTAAACAACCCCCCTTTGCCCAGGTCCTGACCATGTTGGTAGTTCCCTACTGGACCCCTTCCTCCTCCCCTCACAACCCTTCCCACCCTGGGGTCCCAGAACTGGATGTCACTGCAGTTGTCGTTGCACAAATCCAGAGTCCTGTGCACAGGCCAGCACCCAGCATTTCTGGAGCTGTGGAGCAGCCTGATACTGGGCAGTCTACCATGGATAAATTCTATCCAGCAGGACCATGGATGAGGTGTTGCAGTGAACTACTGAGCAGTTCAGGGTGGAAAGAGACCTTTCAATAGCTTACAATAATGAGCAGTAGTGAGCTGCTCAGTGTGGGTCCAGGGTGCCAGCCCTGCTCAGGCTGCTGCGCAGGGATGGCCATCTGCTACAAATATTGAATGAAGTTTGTCCTGCCCTCCCAGGGACTTAACACACACCACCATGGGGCCCATCTTGCCTTGGGGGGCCCCAGGTAGTGCCTCTGTCTGGAGAAGGAGCAGGAAACTGATTCAGAAGCTTTCAAGATCACTTCCTCCTTCAGATGAATTCTGTGCAAATAACATTATTGACACAACAAAGAGGCAGATCGCACTCAAGTAAATCATTCAGTTGCCCTCTCCACATGTGGCTGAACACAAACATCGTAAAGCCTTTTCCTGGGACCCACCACAAACAGAATAAAAGCAGCCTTCTAGCCAGGACACAAAACCACAGTTTCCCTCTCTTAACCCCTAACCCACAGTCCACATTCCCCTTCCCTCCTTGCTTTTACAGTCCCAAGAAGTGGGTTTGTCTGGCCTAAAAGGAAAAATTGAAAGCAAGTCTCCTACTTGATGCCGGACAGGGCTTGCCAAGAGACTACAACAGCGAGGGCAGCCCCTGTCCTGCCCATGAGCCTTGTGCGTGCCCACCCTCACAAGATGGGTCTAGATCCAGGATGGATGAGAGCCTGTCTGAAGCCTTAAATCAGCTCCAGGGGTTAGGAGGTTTCAGATACACCCACACAATGTCTCCTGACAATTTCCAGATGGCTTCTTGCTAAGCATATGGATTTCCTAAATCTCCCTTTCAAGAGACTTAATTCTCAGACACTATGGTTAGATGGTGGATGTTTAGGTTCCTTCTCAGAGCTCAACTCTTCCTCCTTGCAACTCTTCTCTTCTATAAAAAGCCGTAAGAATTAAATGAATACATAAAAACAAAAGAGTTATCATACCATAGGAACTTTACCTAGAAGAGAAAATCCTAGAAAACAGGAAGGATTCTAGGAGAGGCGACTGTGTCAGCATAGCTGTGGGGAGATGCTGAAGGAAACCACATACTCTAGCACTCACAGGACCTGCTAAATACAACCCACATGAGAGCCAAGAGAAACTTGTGACAGCTTCTTCTGCCTGCACTTTTGACTACATTTATCACCAGAGAGTTTCCCCAAAAAGCACCACATGCTTTTAGCAGTATGGAGAATATTAAGGAATATGTGAATGTCAGATGATTGAGGAAAAGCAGCAAAGGAGCAGGACTAGAACCTGTATGCATCTGTCTGACCTGGCTCCAGAGGGTGCGGAGCTGTTCGGGAGAGACGGGAGGAAGAAAGGTGAGAACCCAAAGACATTCAGAATGCTGCAGGATGCTACCAGGCAGAAACGTGTTCAGAAGCCATCCACCACTACCACGTGTCATCCCCTGCCCTCCTGGGCTGATTGCTTCTCACCAGAGGGACAAGAGGGCAGGCAGTGGGGCAGGCATACATCCCACTCCAAACAGAAGGGCTCTCATCTGGGGGAGTGCCACACCAGGACCAAAGGTCCTGTCTCCCTGCTCCGTAAGGAGCAGCGTCAGCATCTGTGGGGACTCTCTCCCAGAGGATGCTGTGACCTGCTGATCCCTCCCAGCAGAAGCACACGGGCCCTGCACTGGCCCAGCCCAGTCATGCTGTGTTCTGCTGCCCACGGGGGCTGGGCCCTGGCCCTGCAGTGGTCCCACCCTGCATCCCCCACACCCCAGGTCCCTGCCATGCCCAGGCACAAGCCGGTCCTCCACTGTCGGCGAGGCGAGGCCCAGGCAGTTCCCAGGCTGCTGCAGGAGGCAGCTCAGCCCTACCTGCCCAGTCTGGGCTGGCTGAATTTCAAGCACTGGCAGGTAGGAACTTGCAGTATTGCCCATGTGTCGCCTTGTTTTCTGTAAGCCTTCTGTTTTTAACCTTGGAGTCAGATTTTTTTCTCATAGTTTTATGTTAATAGTAGCCAATGTTTACTTAACGGTATCTTCTGTTTTTCATTCCTTTTGTGATATGACCACTTTGATGAGCATCTTTCTTCTCCAGTGAGATGGAGAAGGAAGTGACATGCTCTCCAATCCCTTGTGGAATTGGAATGTGTATAAAAATAAGATAATGTCAATAAATGGACATCATATCCTCTTTTCTGCTGAACCTGGCAGGTGTAAGAGTGTCTTTATTGTGTCTCCGCGGACACACCCTTGCTTTCCATAATCAGAGTGCCCAGAGGATCTGTTTACACTGACATCTAGGGTCAAGCCTGAGGGCTGACTCCAGCCAGCTTAAGCCTACCTCAGAGCTTGTTCTTGAAACCATTTGCTCTGTCCTTCCTGATCCTCCAGATGCGCTCTTCAAGGAATCAGTCCTGTTTCTCCTGGGCTTGTCTCTAATTACAGGTGTTAGAGACAGGAAGTGAGCTCTGCTCAAGACCAGCCAACTGTGGGTTTGGTGTTGGCCAACTGCTTGAGCAACATCTTATAGGGGGATGGTTTGATCCCAGGCACTCAGCACAGACCTGTGGGATTAACAAGTTGATTTCTTCCCTGATCCTAAGTCTGTCCAGAAAGCCTTGAAGAGCAAAGCTCAAGAAGGTGTCAGAGTAGATGGCCAGCAGGGCAGGAGCTGGAGGTGTCTCTGAGGGCAAGCTTCACTGATTCCCTTTACGGCTCGAAACAACACTCCTAACAAAGTTTGTGCTATGTACCCCTAGAAGCCAGGGGTGTTTTATAGACCACCTGGAGGAAGGACCACCTTCTTCAGCATGTGCCTCTTGTGACACAAACACACTTAGGAAGCCACTGGTCACAACCGCAGAGCTCTTGCTCCCCAACATCCAACTGAGGGCACAGCTGTCAAATGAGCTTGCTGAGGGATCCAGACAGCTCAGCTGCTCTGGGAACAAGCCACCCCAGCTCTCACACAGCCCTGGCAGACCACACAGCACTCCTCTGAAAGGGCTGGAGGGAAGGAAACAAAGAATTGCCCAGTCAGAGTTGCCCGTATTTTCAGTTTGTATGTTGTTTTTCAGACCTGCCCTCTAATTACAGTTTTAGGCCATGTATCATTGGGATTTTGATTTGACCCAGCAACGTGCACTAGGCTCTAGTGGATCTAGTCCTACCACTCTGCTCAGAACCCCCTGTTTGTGCATGTGAGCAAACTTGGTGTTTGCTTTTCTATTAATTGCAAGGACTCAGAAGCTATGGCTGTGCTAAGAAATTTTTACTGGAGTTTATAGAACATCGAGTAATCCCCAGCAGCCAATAAAATGGCTTCACCCCCAAAACTAGCCATTTCAGAGTCCAGTTAAACTGGATCCTGAAGTCATCGAGTAAATGAACCCCTTCCCAACACACTCCATTAAACCAGGTGTGCTGCAGGGATAGTGCTGCCCTTTACCCAGACTTTAAAAAAAACAAACCAACCCCCAAACTAGAATAAAGCACATCTAATTCTCTATAAAAAATAACGTGGTTTAATATGAACTAGCATTTTTTCTCTTTTAAGTCACCCTGCATAGTATAAATAGGAGCCTACATGGTGTTCCTGACTTCCCATGATTCCACTCTTTCCTGAGCTTTTTTGCTTCTGTGATTTGTGACTAGTCAGGTGAGCTGGCTGCAATGCCCTGTGCCTACTGACACAGGCAGAATCATGGGAGCAGCCATAATTTTTTACAGATTTTGGAGGCCCAGGACCTTCCCACCAGCCCTCAGCAGGTCCCTTCCATCGCCACCCTACGACAGCTGAGAGGTGCGTGGAAGTACTGAGCAGGCCCACATGACCAAAAGTCAGCACATGGAAAACAGTAGAAACACATTTTGCATTGTTCTGCAAACATCTGAGGCCCACTAAAAAAAGACATGAAGAAAAATCACAATCTAAGCGGAGGAATTACGTTCTCCTCTGCAAGCTGTAATCCTGCATCATGTTCATGAGACTTGGGAACCCATCAGGCCTTTGGGAAGGAGAAACCCAGACAGGTAACATTCACTGGCCCTATCCAGACAGAATGTGTCTACTCATCGTTTGCCGTGTCTCTGAATGCGTTTGTTTCTGACACCCACAAGTAGCCCAAGAGACATTTACTGGGACTGGCTTGCCAGCTCCACACTGGTCTCCCAGTGGAGCTGGAGGCAGCGTGTTCCCAGCCAGCAGCTGCCCCTTGCTCTGCGGCTGGCAGGGCTCAGCTCTGCGTTGCCTGTGTCAGCAAGCTGTGAAGGAGCACATCGTGGAGTTCATGCTTCTCTGTGTTCAAGTTCCAGAGCAATTTCTTAGTCCAAGTATTCAAAAACGCTATGCTCCTCTTAAACTGTGCTAAGCTTCTCCAGAAAGGGCAAATACATCTGGAGGGGAGAGAATGAAAGCACTCACCTGGTCATTCAAATCTGCTTGCTAAGCTTCCTTCACACAGCCACCTATCAATGCCTTCCAGCACCACTTTAACGATGGCTCCTCACCAAAATGGATGCAAGGAGCTTTTGCAGAGGCTTAGGGGACTCAACCACGAGCATAAAGTGAGCACTATGCCAAAGAGATGAGCTGTGCAGGTCAGCAAGGCTAAAATCCACACTAAACTTAGAGTGGTTAAAAAACACCCTCCTCCATAGTACACAGTAGACCAAGCCCTCAGGTTCCTTTTTCCACACCACTAAAAGGACCCTGGGCTACAGAGTGTTACCTCCTTGAAGAAACACCAGCTCAGAGCCAGAGTATGGCATGGTTAGGACAAGAGCCACAAATATCTGTTGCTGTGGCCATGTCCCAGGTTGTTTATGGACACCTCCAGAAAACACATCTGTGCAATTTGAGGCATCCCCTGCAGCTGGATCAAACCCAGTACTTGTGCAAAACACAAAACGGGGTGTCAAGACTCTAAACTGGTGTCTGCTTCTAAAATATTTCTCTTTTTGACTTAGAAAAGACCAGTGTTTATCAAAATTGACCATAACATATATTCTGTCATTTCTTAAAAGGATCTCACAAACTTCCCCTAGGGAACAGGACTTTTCCCCACCTACAGGTATGCAATTTGTCATGCGAATGCAAACCTCTGAGAGACAGTGAAAGGAGGCATTTTCCAGAGCATTTCACAAAACACACAGGAGCGAAGTTCAGAGCCTGATTATGTATGTGTTAATCTGATAAAAATAAAACCTGTGTCCTGTCAACAAACTTGGAGTGTCATTGCCAGAGGGACAAACTGGGAATTACCCTGGGCACGCACTGCATGTCAGAAGAAAGAGTCTCTGAAAGGCACACACTTTAAAAGCTCTCAGTCCTAGTCAGGATGGTGTTTAAGGGGTTCAGTGCCTTCTCTGAAGCAAATGTACCTTAATGAGGATGCCTATAAGGCATTTAGGAACTAATATAAATATCTTGCAGAGGAGGACTAGTGATACATGCATCCATGTTACAAACATAGCTGAAAGCCTATCATGAAGACAGCCCCATGATAAAGATAACTTTCAATTACCAAAAATATTAGAGAAATCAAATACAAGAGGCTTTCCTGGAAACACAATGAAACCGCTCCCTGAAGCGCCACAGGCATACTACGTTTTTTTAAATCCAACTGGAAAAAACCCCCTCTGTACTTGCTTCAGACAGTTATTCCCACCTCCCTGAAATAACTTCCACAAACGTAATGTGCCCAAGTGATGGTGTCTCTAACCTCAAAGGCACAGGATCCTGCCACAGTCACTGGTGACAGACCATAGGCTACACTGCAGGAGCTGAATCAGTTTGCAAGGCTTTATGAGTTTCGGCATCTCTCTGTAGGAGCCCAACAGGTTGACAAGGTAAGAAATGTGGCCCAGAAGGTTTTGCCAGGGCAGTGCCCCCCGGTGCACAACACACATCCATCACTCACCATCGGGGAGAGGCTCTGCTCTCCTCTCTGCTTGCTCAGCACAGCCCCTCACCATTTGTTGCGTTTGAAAATCACCAACTCTGAAATGGCAGAAAGTCAAAGGACCTTTGACAGAAGGCTGGGCCCATCTTCTCAGGCAAAGGGGACCCTGAGCCTGCACAGGCAGCAAATGCAGTCTTGGGGCTCTTCTGGGAATGGACATAAGACCCTTTTGAATGCTACTCATTAGTGTTTTGGCTGGCATGAACTGTTCTTCTGTGCCCCAGCTGATGAACACTAGCACTGCTGCCAAGTCTGCTGATAAATAAATAAGGATAGGAAAAGCCTTATGGTTTTTGAAAAGGGCAGCAGGAACTCAGTGCTCAAGGCAAAAACACAATTTGCAGTAACAAACAGACTGGAGTCCAAGAGCAGCTCAGTGGTGATACTCAACCCTATTTTCCTCTTAAACATCAGCTATTAACAGCAGAGAAATCGATAAAGGCACTAAAGGCAGCTAGGATCAAGCTGATGGGGAATACTGCAGACTTCTCCCAACTGCCTTCCTCATTTGCTTCATTTATCACCTACAGCCTCAGCTCTTCCAGCTCCCGCCTTGCTCCTCTCCTCCTTGGCTCTGCAAGCCGGACCAATTTTCATCAGTGACAAGGCAAGAGACTAATTACAGTACACATTTCATTTGTGAAGAGACCCCAGGGAGAGGAGGAGGGGGAAGAAAGCTTTTTGCTTGCTCTGCCACCTAAACAGTTTGTATTTGTTAGTGTAGAAATAAGTATGATGACAGCGAGCTGATGCCTAAGGAGCCGCTCACCCATTAACCTCACATCCGCCGCAGTTCACACCCACCACCATTTATATGCACCATTAATATTTATAAGGATGACTTGTCTTTTTGACAGGAACTTGTGCCTCCAGCAACAACAGATGTTATACCATTTATGAAAGCAACTACTCAAGCATTTCCAATGGACCTTGTGCATGCTCATCATGTCTTTATCCTGTGCCCTGATTATGTTATCCATGCAGAGCCTGGGTCACCTCCTGACTCCAGTCCAAGAACATGGATGGCAACACAATTGCCTGTAGAGTATTTGAAAATGTTTTGAGTTTCATTGTGTCTCTGTGAATGTTTTTCTGGGAGCCAGAGACCCTCCAGATGCACCTGACAACTCAAACAGAAGTGTGTGAGGCCACTACATGTCAGAAATGAGTATTTGCCACTTACCTGGGCCTCCAAAACACGGCACATAGCCGAGTGTCATCAGCTGCAGGATAGGCTCCCACAGTTGCCTTTGCCACTGCCACCACAGCTGCATTAGTGATCATGCATCATCTAGAAAGAATTAAAGCCTGTTATTATACGCTGTGTTACGCTGCTGTACAGAGGCTCGCAGGAGAACATGTGCAGCGAGGCCCAGATGCCCTTACCTCTGCTATAACTACGCTGCTCCTTGGCTAAACTGTAATTTATAGCTTGAGTAGGAGCCTGTCTCTGGCAGGACAGAGCTCCCTGCTCTAGCAAAGGTTAAACTCCCACCCTTCAGGGAGGAGGAAGCAGTGCCCGTACACCTCCCCATCAGCAGGAAGCAGGATGGGCTTAACCTGGATAAAATACAGATAAGTCAATGGGTTTAGTGAAATCTTCAGCAACCACCATGCATGGACAAGCACTGAGGTATTGGACAAGGTATCTAAGGAATGGTTTTTTTTACTAGATTGCAGTTGACATTTCCATTAAAATGCATGAGGTTATCACGATTTGCTTCACCCGATGTGATGGAACTTGTTTAAAGTAGCACAAAAATGTCACATTGTCCCTGTGGGCTAGAGGAGATAGCCCGCAGTGACTTCCTCCTCCAGAATGGCAGCTCTAGTGATGCCCTGATATTTATGGCACATACATTTTTAATGCCCAGCACAAACTGCTCCAGCATTTGTCAACTCATTTGACCTGCAGCTTTTCAAAGAAAATACAAAAAGACATGCTGCAGAACAAGAGCCAGCAAAGTGTACAATGCCTTGCCATCAGCATCCGTCCAGTCAGAACAGAAACAGGATGTTATAGCCATGGCCAACTCTTTCTGGCCATTCTTAACCAAGATTTGCTGCTGAAGTCTCCTCGTACATCCAGAAGACCTCACCTTGTGCCTGCAGCTCCTCACTGCTCAAAAACTCAGATCGAGGCTTGTGAGAAATCACTGCTGTTCAGCAGCCACCGGAGTTTCATCACCCAAGTCCTGACACATTTGAACGAATTCGGGGGCGAATTCGGGAGCTCCTTCACTTCTCATTTTCCTGCATTAACAATGCAGCACCTCTAACCCAAGTTAACTCTGAAACACAACTGATACAAACACCTGCAGTAAAAAGGCCTGACAGGTTTGGGGACTGCACCTGCAGCCACGGCAGTACAATGCCTCTTGTGTAAATCAGCAAGATTTACACCAGTGTTAACCCCACTGTCTGAGCACCTGAATACAAGTGTGCTGTGATTTTACCCCAACCAGCAACCAGGCTCACCCACTTCCCCCCACCCCCATTCTAGGAAAAGCTGAGCTTTCTCTCAAGAGAAAACAAGCTCACAAATGCTTGGAGTTCATCCTTTACCAGTGATTACATATATTGTGTGTTACTGCACATTTCACAAACGTGTGTGTGCATTTGTGTGTTTTTATACACCTCTGATGACCTTATGTGCCTAGTTTTGGTTCAGAACGAAGATGGTTGCTTCAAAATTGTGACACCCATTACTTTGCTCCAGTTTGCACACATACTATCGTGGTTTTCCCCTGCCACTTAGAGAGGCTGAGTATGTATCAACCAGACACAGAATGGTCACAGGTGTCTCTACTTGCTTAAACACAAAAATGTTCTGGCCTGGTCCAAACAGCATTTCTGCTTAGCCAGCATTAATTATATCATCTAAAAGAATGAGCCAGTTTCCACATTGTGTTACCCAGAGAATTAGGCGCATCAAAAGTAGAAGGACAGATTTAGACATCCAGCCCCCAGAACATCCCACTCTGCTTCCGCCTGGTGCAGAGAAACTTGTCACCAACTAAACAGACTTTCTGACAAAATCCAAGCACTGATGCTTAAAACATAAAAGGAAGAAACATACCAGAAACACCTTTCTGAAAATAACATGTCCTGTCCATAGTGATACAAAACGAAGAGTGGCCTGAACTTAGGTCTCCAGCCAGGATATCCCACATACTGGCTCTATCCTTTATGCACTCCGTGATGGCCTTGAGAAGACATTGCTGAACTTCTCTATCCCAGCTTGCTGTTTTATCACACAATGCTTAGCACAGTGCAGGCACGGACGTTTATACGGCACTTTGAAGATGAAAAGCAGTGTTAAGCAACAGCGGGACTGCCAAAGTAAGAGCCACCCCGGCCTTTCCCGGACCACGTGCCGGTACCCGCTGGGCCACGCGGGACTCACCAGGCACCGATCCAGGCGCGGATCCAGAAAAACGAATGGAGCCGGGCGTCCCGGGGCTCTGAGCAGCTGTGGGCGCTCCAGCTCACGCCAGACCTCTCCGCAAGGAAAATCTCCGCGCCGCGAAAACCAGAGGGCTTTCCGTGGCGAGACGAACGGAGAGGAAGCTGGGGCAGGACGGGAACTATGCCGGACACGTACAGGGAGGCGAGCGTGCGGCTCCGCGCCGGCAGTGGCGATTCAAGCGGGGGACGCGTCTCCCGTTTCCTCGGGCGGTAAAAATATGACATGCATTAGCGAGGAGAATAAAAGGAGGGAAACAAAGGAGCGGGAGCGAACACCTGTCGCTCTCCTCGGGGACGAGCCGTAATGCTTTTATTTGCCTCAGTCTGCTGAGGGAACTGCAGCTGCCAACTGTCATCAGCATCAAGTTACCCGCACAAAGCTGGCCTGCCCGGCTCTTTCAGCCAAGGGAGGCGGACGGCTGCGGCGCGCCAGGGCCGGCACCGAGCACTCTGGGCCCAGCTGCCCGTGGCCACAAGGCAGGCGAGCAGCCCCTGGGGCTGAGGACGCGCTGCTCCGGCGAGCAGCCATGGTGCCTCGCGTAGCCCTGCGACACGGCCAGAACGAGCGCCTCCTCCCCGGCTGGCATCCACACCTGGGCCCTGAGAGCCGCCCCATCCACTGGGATGGGGGCAGGACAAGACAGGGTCCGTGGGCCGCTGTGCCTGCCTAGCCCCACGCGTTCCCGGTCACGGCTCAGACTGACTCTTTCACACCCAGGTCGGTGCTGACGCCCGGCTGTCCCCGCCGGCAGCTGGCGGGCCCCACTGTGCCCTCCATTCCATGAACACCGCAGCCGCACACACGGGTATTCCAAGGCTCTGAACCCCTAACGGGCGTTGGGGTTTACTGGGGGTGAGTGACGTGCCCCGCCGCCTCGGGGAGCCGCACGCTGCTAGCACGGGCGCGTCCCGCTGCTACCGGCCGGGTCAGGAGTCCCCGCGCGGCCGCCCGGCGGTGGCGGGGCCGGGGACGCTCCGCTC
>VYXC01005066.1:121978-182856 GCA_013397175.1 Platysteira castanea | reverse complement strand
GGACGAGGCGGAGGCCGAGGCGGGCCAGATCTCCGCGGACGGACTGGGTGCGTCCCAGACGCAGGCCCTGCCCTCGCCCGGCTTGCCCAAATCCATGTGGAGACCCTGGTAACAGAGGAGTCAAGGCAGACCTACCTCTGGGGAGGGCAGGGTGCCCCCGCTCCGCCCGCACACGCGTGTGTGTGCGCGGCTGTGGGCTGTGTGCTGGGTGTGCGTGCGCGGCCGGCAGCGCTGGGACTGGGGACTGCACCGCGGGCTCTCTGACGCTGTCAGACCCTGACAGCCTAATAGCGAACGCGCTAGCATTTCATCCGTGTGTGTGTGCGTGTGTGACATTTTGTAACTTTAGGGGTTGTTTTTATGAGAGGAATGGGGGGGGGGAGGAGGAGGAGGGAGTTGGTTGGTAGTAGCAAAGCTCTCTGATGGAGACATAGCAGTTATTTTATAACCCTGTCTCTTTCTTCTTGGCCCTTATAAGTGGCCCAAATACCACTACCTTTTGAGAAAAAACCCTTGTGCATTTTAAATCATGGTTAATTCCAGGAGAAGCTCGAGCTAAGTCTGCACGCACGGTTTAAGTGTTCTAGTTACAGCACAGACCCCCGAAAGGTGTCAGTGGGGGTAGCATCTGTACGTGGTAGCAGTCTAAAGTCTCACCTTTAGGGAAGGGAGAGAAAACTAGAAATCTGGCAGAATTAGATAAACGGTTTAAAAAATATTGGTGGCAAGGTGCCTTTTAGAAATGATTGTCTTTATGCACATTTTGGTTTAGCACATTTGAGTTTGTGACTTTATGTATATTAGGGTGTCAAGTGTTTTTTATTTTTAATCTTTAATAAAAAAACCTGGATTCACAACATGGCAAATACCGTGTAATATGATTTCTAACTCATTTAAAAACATTAAAAATACAGCTCGCTCCTGTTGGCTCTTAACATGCAAACAATGCTGGTAGTTAAGCACTTAATTCTTGTATTAAGCATTGTTAACTTAAGTATTGGAATTCAAATATTTCTTTTGTTTAACTCTAGTAGACACTTAAGTTTATTGCACGAGCAAGGTCATACTGGCTAAGGTTGGTCTTAGGCCACAAATTTCGGGGCTGGTTGGTCTGGATGCTAGTCTCAAACCTACTCTACTTGATCTGCCATTTGAAGGCATTGCTCATACATGTACAGCCCTAACTTCAGAAGTGCTAGGCAAATCCTGTCCTGGGGCATAACTTCCCAGGGGAGTGGTTTGGGATTTGGTGGTTTTTTTGTTGAGAGCAAAAAAAAGACTCCATTTAATAGAGTGTGCAGTGGATGTGGAAAGTATTCTTTAATGTTTCTGGGGGCTTGGAGGGGGACCCTCAGCATTCTTATCCATGAGGTTTGACCCCTCCTGGTTCCTGCTTTGGGGAGATGCCAGGTTATTTATGCTGTGATACAATACCTTTCAGAGAGCTATCACTGTAAAGAGGAAAAAAAGGATTGTGAAGTGTCTTAATACATGGAAGTTCCCAAACATAGAACAAGCAAGAAAGGAAGCAACCTCATGACCAAGGGACTAGACGTGTACCTTTGTTAAAAACCCCACAGAATATATAAAAATAGAAGCTGAAGTACCAGCAAGGCCTTTCCTTTGTAATTTTCTTTACCTGAGCTGGGTGTTCTTGTTCAAAGATGTCCATCAGAATGTTTGGTCCTTCTCGTCCCCTGTTGTGCTAAATTCTCTTTGAACTAGGAGGAGAGGGACAAAAACCAGCCAAGCAAGGGGAGGTGAGAGCTTCTGCAGTGACCTTTCTGCTTTAGGGAGGGAGGTTAGGGTTGTGAAGTGTAAATGAAGCCTGGGACACTTGCACTAAAACTAGCACCCCACACACCAGATGACCTCTTGGACCGAGGCTGCACCTCTCTAGCCCCAGCACAAGTCCAGGTTTATTTATATCAAGCTGTTTCCCTCAGGTATCCCATCTTGTTTGATACTTCACTCCCCCCTTAGCTCAGACCTCCCTGTAACTGCAAGGGCGGGTCACACACAACACATCACCCTGTATTGGTGCCCTACTCAGCCAGAACCCCTTGCTTTTAATGGCTGGAAAAGGCCCTTTCCATGAGGACCCCTCCAGAGGGAGGTGAAACCACAGCCCAGTTCTTTAACATGACCGAGCCTGTGGCTCACAACAGCGCTCAGACACTGGCCTGAGCTCACTGGCTTCGGCAGTGCCCTGGCCCAGGGCAGCCACTCCAGCCTCTCTGCTGCTGTGGGAACACCAGAGGCAGCTTGGCTTGGCTTCATCTCTATGAGATGAAAGACCCACGTGTTAGGGCTCTCTGTAATGGTCCTGTGAAAGCAAGTGCAAATCCTGACACTTTGGTGACAGAAACACAGCCCAGAGTCAACATAAAAGTGCCAGCTTTGGTTCAGCAGGGATTGGGGGTGGGGGCAGCTCGAAGCAAAATCATCTCTGCTCAGCAGCACTGCAGATGGGGTGTTTACCTTTCCCTCTGCTGGCCTTGGAGAATGGGAGCCAAAGCTGGTCTTCCCAGGTACCTGCTGCCTTAACCCATTCCTGCTTGTGCTGCTGCCCTTCCCATGCCCAGCGTAACCTTCCTGGGCTGACTCCCTGCACGTGGGCCACACAAGCTGGAGACCTGGGCACATCCTGTTCCCTCTGCTGCAGGAAGAAACAGGCAGGGCTGTGAGGCCACCTGGACAGCTCTTCTCCCAAAACTGGAATGGTTGGGAAGAACAGAGGGATTAAAGGCCTTTCCCCTGAGAACTTATCAGTCCTGTACTGGCTGAAAAGAAAAGCCAGGTCAGAGCAGTAGTATTAGGAGCTTTTCAGTAGTGTCAAAAGCATTCTAGAAATGTGTTAGCAATATGGCCTTTTTTTTTTTTTTAATCCACAAATTAGGTTCACAGACAGTTTACATCCTCTGAATAGGTGTTACTGGATTTGTCTATTTGCATTTCTGTACCTTACTACAAAGGTGACAAATCTGACACTTCCTTGACAAAGGCAGGAAGAGGTGAGCATTTTGGGGGTGGGACTGGGGAAGGGGCAGTGTGGAGAAGGAAGGTTTCCAACAGCTCTGATGAAAAACCAGGGAAGCCTTTTCAAATCCTTCTTTATAGAAACTGCCTTTATTCTTTTGCATTCCAAAGTAATACAAACAGACTATCTGATCTGACAGTGCACTGCCTCGTAAAAAGAGAGACAGGCAGCACTCTAACAGGACTCCTATCGATTGATATGCAGGTGAAGAATAATAGAAAGAAGGGCTCATTTTCCCCTCTCTTTGCATGTCAGTCACTCACACCTGTTTCAGAGGAAAAATACTCCTTGTTAGACCAGGTCAGCTGGGGAGACTTAGAGTTCAAACCTCCTCCCAACCTCTTGGCAACATGTACCAGGTCTTCTATCAGAGCCTCTGGCCAGGAGGCAAGATCAAGCTTTAAAATCATACAAATCAACTTACATCTTCTTTCATCTCCCTAGCAAGTATCCTGCAGCTCTCTGCAGAGTCTCCCTCTCCAAATAAATGTTTCAGTCTCTGTTCAAATTAAAAGTACAGAAGAATAAAACCAGCCCAGGCCTCAGCAGCAGGTCTAGGGGATGCAGACATCATGCAGGAAATCTCTGCTAAGCAAGCAGTTGGTTCCTGTCTGTAACATAGCTTACATTTCTTACCATCCAAGATGCTGCTGTTAGCAGAATGGTACTGAAACGTCACAAAAAAGGAGGATTTATTCCTATGAGAAGTGCTGGAAAGAGTGTTGGTAAATCCCGGCACCCAGAACCTTGCCATGTTATGGTAAACTCCCCACAGATAACAACCCCACATCCCCAAAGGGCCATCCACTCTTGACAGCTCCAGCTATTGGAGCCCAGTTTCAGGATTTCCCAACTTTTGGGCCCATGTCCAAGCACAGCTCTGCACACACACAGAAGCAGCTCTCCAGTCCTGACTGCTCCTCCACCCTGCAGACACACAAGTTTTACAAATCCTGTGTTCAGCTGTTGGAACACACCAAAACTTTTGTCCAAGCCACTTGCTCTTTTCTCTGGAGATGAAAACAACTGGGCCAAGCAACACATCTCCTGTCAGGTTTGCCCCAGGCCATGGTCTGGGCCATCCTTGCTTGAAACAGATACACAAAAGCCAGCATGGATGGGACCTGGGAGGGACCATCATCTTGCTCCACAGCAGAGCACAATGGTTTCAACAAGGTTGTGCAGGAAGCATATGGAAAAAGCAGGGATTCACACACTAATCCAGCTGTCTTAAGCAGAAGCTTATCCTTCCTCCTAAGAGATAGTTCATTTTTTTTGTTTTCTTGCATGAGATGCCTGGTTCCAAGTTGCATCCTCTAGTGAATTCCCGAGTCCACAGTTATCTAAATGGATAGTGTCACTAAATTGTCCACTTTAAGCCTCTCAGGCTTCTGCATGAGCTAAGCTAAAGAAAAAGCAAAGGGGGAAAAATAGTCTCTCTCCTTCCATGAGATTTTAGCTCCCTATACAACATTAGCATTTCACTGTAGTTTTCAGCAAATGAAATTCATTGCACTGCATTTTAAAGAGGTTAAAAAATATCCAAGCTGGTTCAGAAAACATTCAAACATGAAAATAGACCTCACAGCATGAGGCCTTAAGTTAATTTAGTTAAACAAGATGACGACTGAGGGTGATTTGGTTAGTTATACTGCCTATGTTGCATTACACGTGTTCTATAGCTCACTTACCAGCTGAGGAAGTCATGGCTTCAACAAGTCTTTTAATCCAGTAAAGTACAGCCTTAAGTGCCAAGACCTAGATAGTAGGTCCAGACTGTCTGAAATGAAAAGGAAAAGGATTGAAATTAGACACTGGAAGAAGTAATGAATTTCCTTTCTTTTAATGTCAAGTGAGACAGAATGTATTTCCAGAAGCAAATACAAGCTGCTTTGGTTACAAACAAAAACTACTTGGTAAAACAACAACATACAAGTAATTGTACTAACTGATCCCTTCTGGCTTTAGATTTCTTAAGTGTAAAATTAAATCAATTTGTGGTTTTACAGTTTTTGCATTGGTCTCTGGCTAAAATATAAGTAGAAAGCAAGGAGAGTAGTTTTCTTTGTATTTGAGAAAGCTCAGACCTAGGCATCTTCAAACGTGCATGCATGGGCCACTTCAGGAATTGCACAGATTCAGTCACCCTCAGCTGAACTCTGCAGAGCTCCTGCACCATTGAAGTACAAAGCGGAGTGGCCTAATTTAAAATCATCGCCAGAGAGGCGCAGCTTAAAGCATCCTTGAAACGATGTGCCTGTGCCCACTGAGAGGGAAGGGAAATTACTGGGCATCACCCAGAGCCTGTGTGCCCACTCAGGAGCTCCTAAATGGGTTTCAGCTTCTCCTGGCCCCGGTGGAAGCCTGGCTGTGCTTTGGGCTTTGCACCATCCATGACTGAGACACACACAAATAAAACCTCAGACTTCCAATCTTCCTAGCCTAAACTAAGTTCACCAGAACCGACCTGTGCTGAGCAAAGTCACTATGAAACCCCTTCCACTGTCACCATGCAACAGGTTTTGTAATCAATGTTCCACATACTGAGAAGGGAGGGAAGCCCAGAAGAGACACATCAACTCCATCATCAGCCCCATCAAACTCTTCCACCAGTGGGGAGAGGTTGTTCACAGCACCCACATGTCTCACGAAGAACTGAATCACACAAGTTGAGCAAAGTTGCCTCCTTTGGGCCTGCAAATGTTACTCGATGTTTACAACCAGCCTTAGTGGCCTCATTACTCTTGGCCGACCCCAACATTGATAGTATCTACCTACACATTTCCACTTTCCAAAACAATGTACTCAGATTCCTTTCCTGCTCAACAGATCCTCAGCAGATGCCTGCACAGTACCAGCAGCCCGAGACTATATTACACACATGAGCCTGGTCCAGATTCTCTGTCGTTCACAGGAGCAGATTAACTGGTCAGAAAAGGAGTGTAATTGAATCCCCTCATCCAGACAGAGGGAGCACACAGCTTCTTACCAAAATCTAGGATTCTGGAGCAAATCTCTACTGAGGAGCTGCTACTCCCCAAGCAGCTGAAAGCCTCCCACTCATTAATCCCTCAGTTGAACCAGCATTTCTTACTAAGCCAACACATATTCTCAGTGAAGTCCAAGACTCCTCAGGAGCCTCAGGGTACCTCTACACAGTGCCCAGGATGTCCTTTAGTTCCCAGCAAGCTTTTTAGGGAGTCACACAGAATTTGGAAAGCCTCTGAATGCGCTTGGTCTCAAAGAGAACGTTTCAAGACCCGGAGGGCACAAGCACTCCTGCATCACACCTGGTGGGCCTGCCACCCCCAGCAGGGCTGCACGGCTGCTGCTCTGCTGCACTGGTATCACACAGTGAGCACAGCCAGCCACGGTGACTCGGAAGCAGTGGGACGCACTGCACTTTCAACTGCTGCAGGAAGCAGGAAAAATGATTCACATCCTTTCAGCCAGTGCTGAGCCGTAGTGTTGCTCCATGGCTATGAAACTCCAGTGGCAAAGGGAAAACACAGTGCAAAAACCCAAGTGTCTAATGCTGCTCTGTGCTTACTCAGGACTCTGGTCTATGTCCGGGGAGACACAATAACACCTGCCAGGTTCAGCAGAAAGGAGGATATGACCTCGATTTATTGACATTATTTTATTCTTATACACATCCCAACTCCACAAGGGATTGGAGAGCATGTCACTTCCTTCTCCATCTCACTGGAGAAGAAAGGTGCTCATCAAAGTGGTCATATCACAAAAGGAATGAAAAACAGAAGATACCGTTAAGTAAACATTGGCTACTATTTACATAAAACTGTGAGAAAGAATCTGACTCCAAGGTTAAAAACAGAAGGCTTACAGAATTCCAGGGCAACACTGGTCCTTCCCAAAAGCACCACTCCTCTCTCTGTTGCTGAAATTACAATCTACTCCCTGAACCCCTTAAAAAAAAAAAAAAAAAGGCAAACAAAAAACACCAACTGAAATTCTTACTTGTCAGCTTTTTGCTAGAAGGTCTATTGGCTGCATTTCCAGCAATATGTACCTGCTTGCTTTAACACCTTAGGATTTAATTATGTTTTTTAAAAGATGCAACAACAGCATTATGCTGATGTGCAAGTTGTTACAATGAGAGCCAATAACAGTTTGGTCTTGTTTAGTTCTATCAAGAGCTATACAAAGAAGGGAGAACTATTATCTCAGGGTTTCTTGAGGGGAAAGGTGATAAAACCAGAATTTACCAACAACTTCCATGTGTCTTTTGAGGGTTTATACAGTCACACACCAATTTACAGCTTTTACAATCAATCATTTCACAGAGAGGCAAGGGGCAAAGGAAAAAGGGGAGGGGACTAAAGAACTCTTATTTAGACTATGAGGGAGAATGAATCTGTAAGGCCAGAGCATCTGCTGACCTCTCAGAACTGTCAAATCTTCCTTAACACCAAGGATCTTACTGCGAGCCACAGAAATGACTGCTGTTGAATCAAGCTAGTGTTTTCTTGCACTTTAATTGTATCATACATGAAATTTGAGTAAGTACACTCAAAATAAGCAAAATCTTCTCAGTTTCCCAGGATGGAGTCTGCTGCCACTCTTCCCTCTATTCTGTATTCAGGAAGTGTGAATTTAACTCAATTATTAGAATTACATTAGTGGAGAACCAGTCATGTGTCTCTCAAGCTAGGAGTTTTACTGCCTAACTGGCCAGTTCAGCTGGAAAAGTCTCCTCAAATTTTACATTCTCAAGTCTCCTATGACTAAAATATTATGAGACTCAGGTACTGGATGAATCACTGAGGTCTTACACGAAGAGCAAGTGTTGATGGGTGAATGACAGATGCACATCCTCCACTTGTTCTCTTTGGTCACCCAAACAGATTTGTGGAGTCCCACCCAACACTGAACACTTCAGAGAAGGGTTCTCCTTGGTCAGCCTAGCAATGACCACTCTGACTCAGCCACACACATGTATTTAAAATTAATAGATGCAAATTACATGGGCCAGATGGAAAATGAAATATGCAAACAAACATAATCCATGTCATGCAAAATAAGTAGATCAGGAAAGAAAAAAAGTTACATGTATTGAAGCATTCTTTGGTTTGGTGTGGGTTTTTTGTTCTTCCCCTTCCCCTCCCAAACAGAATGCTTGCATACCTACTGCCTACCCTGGGAAAATGGGTCCCTGTAGTGCTGGCAACACCACGGGAATTCTCAGGTATTACCTCCCCCGTTGAATACATTAGATTCCATGCCAGGTACTTTCAGATCTTGTGTACACAAACAGACGGACTCTTTGGTGTGGCACTCCTTCTGTTACCTTTCCAGTGCAGCATCTGCACAGCCACTGAGCACCTGGAGTAACCTGTAACACACAGGTCCTTGCCACAAGAGCACAGCAGTGGCTGGCCAAGCAAGAAGGGGTTTAGCTGTGGATCCCAGTTTGTTCCACCACTTCTGGGGAAACCTACCAGCTTGTGAGAAGGTCTCCACTAAGTGTGCTGTCTTCACCTTTCCTTCATTTTTTGTTGTTGAGAAAACAAAACAAAAACGTTGCTCACACTACATCTCCCCTAGAAATGTAGCAGAATCCTACAGTGTAGTGGGAAGACTTGGCTTTCTGGCCCAAATTAGATGATTTTGACCTCTGGTCCTTTTCGGTGGTGAAACACAGGAAAGCCTTCAACCCTGTCCCACTTCCTGTTAGAATCTCAGTAATGGGCAGGGAAATGGGGACTGCTGGAGAACATGGAGAGAGCCTACCTGGTGCTTGGGGTTTGTTTTCTGCAGTGCTTGTAACCATGGCATCTGAGCAGCACGAAATCAAACATACACCTTCAAAAGCGGAAGGGCTTCACTTCCCCTGTCCTTCCCCTGGAACAAAAGAGTATCATTTTATACATGTTTTGTACTTACTGGTTTTGTTTTCAGAGAATATTTGATATTCAGGAACTGTTTGGACAATGTTATTTTAAACATTTTTCTGACTAAAGCTGCAAAGAGCAGCCTGATTACTCATTTGGGGTTTGGTTTTCAAAGAACCCAGAATCTGAAGTGCCTGGACACACAATTTTGATTTGACTCATCCTGCCTTAGAGTTCAGATCTGTACTGATCTGACAATGCATCTTAGCACACAGCCCAGATGAACACAGCCTTTCGTGGGATTGGATTCTGCAGCTGTAGCTTCTTTTACCAAAAGCTCTAAACATCACTTTTCTCTGTTTTCCTCAAATGATTTTTTCTATTTTTTTTTGTCTAGACACAGGGCAATTCCAACCTTCCCTATTTTGGCAGCTTTCTTGTTTGTTATGGTCACAGATTATAGACAAGACACAGGTTTAACCCTGGGCCTTTCTTTTCTGCCTGTATTTTAACCACTCCTCACTTCCATTCAATCAAACTGTTCCTAAAGGTCCAAACATCCTCAAGTCTCAAGAGTGATTCATCTTTGTTTCTTTCTCGAATTCTCTCTGACAAGGAACCCCTGTATCTTACCCAAAGGAAGAAAAATTGTGTTTTGCTGCTGATAAAACTATTTTTAAAAAGGTGATGTTAAGCGGTTTCAAAGAGGCAGTGCCCTTTGGAGCTGTGTTGTTATCCTCTTCCTCCAATTCTTTCATGAAAGTCACAAACCAGAGTGCAACAACCCAAATGTTTCCAAGAGCAGCAAACTGTCACCTTCTATATATAGCCCAGGTGTCACAGCTCAACCCCAGCCTTATCTAACAGCCTAAACAGTACAGAAGCACACAGTGCTTGGAAGGCTGGGGATACATTTAATTACAGCAATTTACTCATAGTAAACTTTGGCAACCAGCTTCAAGTAACCACTATGTGTGTTGATAAAGTCTGCAGAATTTGGGGAAGGCTCTTATATCCATACTCCAGGAGCACCCCTGCAGAACAAATAGTACAGATTTCTCTTCCTCACTCTCTCCTCTTGACTGAAAGACAAATTTTACACCTGAAAGCTTTACAAGTTTTTTCTGGAAATGCTTGAATGAGCAAGTTGGACTGTATAAATTACCAAGGTGACAAATGCGACCTCCATTTATAGGCCCTCCTTAAACCAGATCAGAACTCAGTGCTGCACTTCCTGCCCCTGATTTACTACCAGCTCGTTCAGCCATGGACGATTTACACAACCGTGCCCAAGATACCCCAACCTCCCCTGCATGGCTGCAGTTTGTCCCCTCAGAAAGCACCCAGGGCAGTGTCACTGTTTGACAACTTCCTGAGCCTTTGGGATCTTTGATCCTGTCAAATCCACCCAAATAGATTCTACCTGCAAAGCCACCCTTGTCAGTGTAATGAGTGAAAGGTAACACCATAAACTTCACAGGCCTATGAACACTAAATTAGGTGGTAAAGGCAGTCATACATCACTTCATCAAACTAATTCTGTCAGTAAGTGAAACCTGTAAAACCATTTACAGTATGCAGTCTGCTTCAATTTATATCATTCTGCCATGAAATCGATGCGAGACTATTAATGGTTTTCTCAGACTGAGATATAGACACCTTTATCCCAGCTGTTAGCTAAGAGACTATCAGACAAAAACAAACAAAAAAAGCCAAACAAGCAAACAGATTTTCCTCAAAAATCCAAGCCAGAAATCTCTGAAAATCCTATTATTTAAAGACTTAAGCATCACCTCATAATGGTAAAGGAACATACAGGGTAGGTATTTTAGGGGGACTGGTAGGACTAATAAAACAACGTTGTTCATATGTATGTTCCTAATTAGGTCTTTATAGCTGAACTCATTTAAATTCACTGCTCATGTAATGCAAGGTATTTATTACTAAAATAATATAAAATCCACTGCCTGACTACATCCAAACCTTCAGAAGCCCTTATTGAAAAGAGTTGAGTAACCATCTTTTTGTATACTAAAAGACAATGGAAGCTAAAGACAATGGAAGAATTTCCTAGTTCTTTACATGATGTGGGAATCCTTCAGTATTGCCACGTGGCTTTGGCAGCTAAAAAATTTCAACACAAATCTAAAATAAATATATTTATACTTGGATTTGCCTCTTAAAGGAAGGGAGGCAAAAGAACTTCAAGGCAACCGAAAGTGAACAGAAGTTTTGCAGCCCTCAGCCGCCCACAGGGATGTGGAGTTTAGGAAGAAGCATGCATCTCCCTAGAAATCAGATCTGAACAGAAGGCTCTCCTGCCCACCCTCCCCTCCCCTCCCGGCCCTGCTCTGAGCAGCTGGGACAAAGTCTTCCCTATTCACAGGCAGGCAGCAGCTCTTCAGAACACAAAAAAGGAGGAGGCTTGTAAAGACAACCTCATATAGACACTGGAAATAACTCCCGATGGCCACATTCCTCCCATTGTCACTGCTGCCTGCATTGTGTCACACCATATGCTTTTTAAATGCACAAATTGCAATACAGAAGATGCTGCCTTTGGCCCCAGGCTGGGAACTGAGTCTCTGCACGAGGCCCTGAAGGTACAGGCAGAGCAGCCCCAGAGCTGGGCTTGTTACTGGGCCCTCCACGCCACTCTAAAGATCTTCCTGCAGCCAGAGCCATTTCAGGTCATTCCTAGGTTTTCCATGCCCTGAGGCAGATACGTATTTTTTTTCAACTCCATTATTTCCTGGAAAGATTTTTTTTTTTTTTAAGTAAATTGAAACCTCATTCAGCCTAAACAGGAAGACAAACTACACTAGAAGATAGCTATTACATCGAACACTGAAAAATACAAAATGGTTCACTTACATACCATTTGATACTGAAATCTATATATATACTGAATCTATACTATACTGGTTGGTATAGTAAATTATATGGGTTCTCTCACTGCAAGAGAAAAATAACATGATTTTATTTCCTAGAATCCTGTATTGCTGCAGAAACAAACTACGTATTTTAGGACTCTAGAAGAAACAGTACCTCTGCATTGCAGGTACTGCTCAGCACAAAGTTGTTACTCTGCAATCTAATTAACCATTTTCATCAGAAACCTCTGTTTTTTACCAAATTTAGAAATACAACTGAATCATGAAAGAACAGTTTTCCAAAATATGGGGAGGACAGATCTGCCAGTATTCAAAATTGAGACTGAAGGTTAAAGGAGGTGAGAGAAGTTTATTAACACAAGCACAAAGAAAGTCTTGAGCCTAATTTATGTGTCAGCCTCAGTCTTTATATGCTCCCAACAGAACGGCAAACACTTAAAAGCTGGAGAGGGGCAGTCAGGAGGAGCACAAGCCACAGCAAACAGAATGGACAGATGGCCCAGATTAAACCATTGGAGTAAATGCCTGTGTACCACCCACACCACTCACCTGGAAGCTGAAAGAACCGAGCCCATCCCACCAGGCTCCAAACAACTGAGCTGCTCCAGTCCCAGTGCTCCTCTAAACCAGAGCAGGGGTAGGCACAAGCCACCCACCCAACCCTTCTTCTGCTTCCTACAACTAAGCAAATTAAAGATTACAGCAAATTAGAGAAGTACATTTGCTAAATTTATCCAGCAGTCTATGCAAAAGGGCCACAGATTTCCAAGGGAGTCAGCTGCTGACAACAGAAGGGAAGGCAGTAGACCTCACCTTAGACAAGCATTAGTCAGATAGGTTTTTTAAAAAGGAAAAGCATAGCCAGTAAGTTCTTGGACAGAAGAAGTATTTTTGAAGCAGGCAGTGCAACAGCAACACAAGCAGCTTACTTTCAGACCACTGGAACAATTTAAAGAGTAATAAATTCACTATATCCTGTTTTACTACAGACTGGGAAGTCAGAAGTACACCTTGACAAATCCTGTAATACCAGGAAATTTTAATCCACCCCTGTATTTGTCTCCAAAACAAATGAAAACAAACGAAATGCAAAGCAGCACATCCATCTAAGGCTGAGGGTGTAGTGGCTGCCACACCAACCCTTCACCCCAGCTGCAGCAGGTGCTCAAGCTCTGGAGCACTGCTCATTTCCCCTTTCTGCACTACACAGACAGCATTGTACCCACCCCTGGACATCCATCAGCGATACCACAGCACCTGCCTCAGGATACTGGGCCTCTTTCACAATGTGTCCTTCAGCTAAAAGGCATTTTCTCTCCAAGTGAGTGGCAAGTGTTTTCATACTTTGTATACGCACTGAAGTTAAACACTATTCATGTGCTGCCACAGCAGCTTCTCTGTCTGCAACTACAGAGCCAGAAATACTGGAGAATGAAACCTCACCACACACACTGCTATTACACAGAGAAGCCTGGTGGAGCTCATGTTTTAGCAGCAGATACCAAGAGAAATACCCATGATTAAGAGTTCAGCTGTCTCAGTTTCCACCCAATCTTATGTTACTTTTCCGCTTAAAAAGCCTGGAGACGTTTGGTTTTAGTTTTTTGTTTGTTTGGTATTTTAAGTTGTTTCAGTGAAGCAGAGACAAAGCTATTTCACACCTTGAGTACCACCCCTAAAAATAAGGTCCTCTTCCACAGCCCCCAAGAAAAAGGAGTTTCTGAGCTGTTCATTACCTTGTTCAATATACTGAACACATTTCTTAAGCTCCGAAGCACTTGTGATCAATGAAACAGTTAAGTTTCACCTTAACTGAAGTTACACCTACAAACCTTATCCCCCTTTAAGTCATCTGTTTATTACTTTGCCAGAACATGCAACTCATTTCACCATGCTCTTTTTGGGTTAGAGGCTTATCAATGCATTGGGTTTTTTCCACCCTTGCTAGGACAAAATAAAAATCAAGGATCTTAATTCTCAGTAAGGGCAGCATCTTTTTTCACTTCTAAATTCATGACAGCTGTTTAGTGGACTAAAACCTGATGCTTTCGGCAGTCTGTTTCCCTTTTCCAAGCAGAGCTTATGTTTGCATTCACTGTCGTTGGGCCAACAGCTCTTCAGCATGAATTTTCTGATCATCTTTGAAATTCAAGCCACAGAGCTTTCACTTCACATCAAATAATGTCATAGCAAACTCAACAGCCCCAGTATGCAGGAAGCTGAAGAAAGACAAATAGGAGTGGCAACGCTGCCAAAGACAATCCCAGGACACCAGTGACACCTAGGGGCTACTGAGGTGGGAGAAACTCGGACAAAGGCTCCTCCCAACAGCTCTGCAGTGCAAGCCCTTGTCTCTGGGCGCTGACAGAAGGTACCTCACCAGGGGAGGAGTACATGAATACCTGAAGCCATGTTTAACTCGTACTCTTATTATAATTGAAATAAAAAATTACCAAAAGCAGAAGTAAGTGTGAAACATCACCTAGTAGTTTATCCCACCAGCAGCACCTCAGTCCTCCCAAGGTTCTGCACCAGTTACCAGAACTTGCATCCAAATGCCAGCACCTCCTGAGTGGCACAGGTACCCCCGTTCACGTGGGTGACACTCAGGTTTGTAGTTCCGTCAAGAGCTTCACCAACACATCTCCCCTCTGCATGCTTACCTGAGCAAGGAACCAAGGTGCTGTTAGGACAGAAGTGTTTTCAAACATACAGAGAACTGCCCAAAAAATTTAGGGTTAATTCAGAGGACTTCAAACGGACTTGGAAAATGTGTTGAAGCATGTTGTAAAACACATGTCTTGGCAATTAAGTGTGCAACACCACCATCCTCCTCTTGGTGCGAAGGCAATTCACCTGTGTGCTGAACTGTTTTGTGGTACCCAAACACCTTGATTTTGCAGCTTACAGAAGTATCTGGGTCCTTTATGACCAAGTAAGGGCTTGTACTAGCTTGCTCTATTTTAAAAGTTCCACAAACCTGTCAAAATACAGCCATGAAGAAAAAGAGTTAATGAAGGTCTTATAACCGTAGTACCTTCTGAACAGGAGGAATAGTCCAACTCCTGAGCTCCAGCACTGCTCCACTCACCAGAGAATTAAACATGAACAAGGAAGCACTCCAGTTTGAAAAGTTTCAGCATTCTTCAAAGACAACATCTCACACCTCGGCAGAAGACTGATAATCACTGTACAGAGCAAATCCAAGGGGCATAACTGGAGTTCTCTGCCCCTATGCTACTCCTGTAAAAGCTCAGGGGCTGCAGCTTTTTTTGTTCAGGCACTGAACAAAACAAAAAGCACAACAAAGGTGTCTTCTGGCAGATTTGAACAACACAGAGCCCAGCTGCACGTGCTCTTCCAGGAAATCTGCACATGATTTCAGAACAACTTGTCAATATAAAGACTCAATCTTCCATGTGACCACTAAACTTATAGGTCAGAAAAGCTGGCAGCAATTTTACTCCAGGATAGGAAGCCAGAGCTAACATCCCAGCAAGCTCTAGAGTCTGAAATACCAGATACCATCATTACATACCATCATTATCACCTTCACATACCATCAGTAAAGCACATATTCTGACTTCTTACTTGGACTAGAAGACTCAAGGAACAAAAAGGCAACTAAAAATATATCTGTTTTATTTACCAGTTTTCTAAAAAGCAAAGTCATAAAAATTAGTCACAAGTGGCAAAACCAAAATATATTGCACAGTGTACAGAAAACATTGTTGACATGTTGACAAAGTGTCATCACAAATAAATCATCTTACAACAGTTTGGAAAAATTACAGCTTCAGAATCTTATCTATAAATGGAGGCATGTAGATTTAAAGTTACAGGAAAATATTTTAATACCACCCTGTAAATGCAAACACTTTAAGGATGCAAGATTAAGTCCGTAAGTAAGCACATCCACAAAATGCTCTAAATATACTTTTCTCTTCCTTTCACTAAGTTATGGTTACAAGATGGTCATTGAAAAAAAATAATAAAAGAAATGAGGACAAATAAAAAAAGACATAGGGGGAAAAAAAGCATGCTAAAGCAAAGAAGTCCCAAGTGGTTGAGAAGTCTTTGAAAATTATTTGTATAATTATGATGCACTCCTTTTATATAAAGCTTTTATTTTTCCCAAACCCTGGTCCATGTTTTGTTTCCATGTAAAAATGAAATATATTTAATATGTTGGTATAGCTGCACTGTTCCATTTATGATTAAAACATTTAATACATCGGACGTGAACACCAACACTTGTAAATTTCTCATTCACTTTGTATTTACAAATATTTATGTTTGACCTTGCTAAACGGTTAAAGACAGGCATCAGATCTTGCTGGGTAGTGCTTCACACTATATTTAAGATAATTATTTATTTTTTAAAATTGTGATTCTGCTTGTTTCACAAGTTGACACACTGCTACCTGCAGAACCTGTCTCCAGTGCAAATTTCCTCCTGACTGTCCAATTAATAACTAATTACTTGACACAAATTATTTCTTATGCTAAGCAAATACCAGTCACTTTTGCATGTTTTCGGTGTCAGATCTAACTTCACATCCTCTTTGTATACAAAGAGAAACATTTTTATAGAATGAAAATAACCTTAAATTTCAGTGAATAGAAATGTTATCCTAATAAAAAAGGAAATGCTTCCCATGAAAAATATTTTAAGACAAACATATCAAAGTTAATTGAATTAACTTTCATCATTTTTCATCCCAAGACTTACAGCTGACATCTAGCAGTACAGCAACTAAATGTCCTTTAACTAACAAACATATTAAAAGTTGTTCTCTCATGTTCTCTTCCCACATCCAACAGATATAAACAGCACAAGAACATAAAGTACACGTATTCAAGTCAATACAATCTCAGAGGCATTAAAATTAAATCTTCGACAGCAAAGGATTCCAGCCACGCTAAATTTGAGATTATGCAATTCAAATAGAGTGAGTCAACACTATTCTCAAAATCACTTCTTTTTTTAAGAACTATTTTCAAATGACAAGACACATCTAATCCTCCCTTGCCACTTAGAAATTTGATATTTGTTTAGCCACATTGGAAAAACTGATGGCCAACCTCCTGACAGAACAAGTCAGAAATAAAGGTTAAAGTTAGCCCAAGCTCTGTCTAACAGCCACTGGAGCATATCCAGTCATCCTCTGTGGTCTTGGTTTTTAAAATCTTTAAGCATAAGGATTTCTTGAGTACAAACTCTCAGAAATTATGCTTCAAGGTAATAAACAGTTCATAGTTTTGCAGTGTCCATTTAAATAAAAGGCTACAAAGTTGTCAGCACTCCTCTATACTTACACCTCAACATGTGTAAGTTTACTTAACCAACCCAAAGTTGGGTTAATCAACTTTAACCCAAGACCATCGTACAAAATTAGCTCAACATTTCTCTTAGAAAAAAAAAGTTCCTACATTCAGAACTAGAGGAGATAAACAAAGAGGATGGGATCAACTGGTATGAGAAGGGCAACTGTGAATTGATTTCCTTGAAGGTTATTTCTTCTACTACGCTGGACCACTTCAAATATTAAGAACAATGCTAAAGAGCCACTAAGCAAAATTGCTCAACAATTTATAATGCTGAACCATTACCAAAAGGAGATTTGAAGAACCATATGTACGTAAGGATATTTTCAGCACTTATTAACCCACTCTACAAAAAACAGTAGGCATCAATGAAAGTTTCTATAGTTTATAAAGAAATACTTGAGGCATATAAGTGCAAAATAAGTCTTTTAAAGAAAAGCTATACCATCTTCAACAATGTCCTTACTAGGAAGAGATTGCCACCATTTAAAAAGAGATTCATTCACAAATGACTCTTCTGGAGCAAGAAAAACACATTTGCTTTTATGAACTGGATTCATCTTGCTGGATAAAAGATTAAAACCTTTATAGATCCTTCACTGTCGTTTTGAAGCAATTTTCAAAACAACAGGCTCAAAGGCTATGTTTGTTCTTCACTGACTTGATTCAGGGAAACCAAATTGTTTTCTCCACTATCTTCAATCATTTCATTAAGGTCCATTTCATGGATTGCTTCATCATATGATGTATAAAAACTGCTCTGTATATTGTCCTCACAAAAAATACATTCCTAAAAAGAAAAGAAAAAAAAAAAAGCATTCATATGTAAAATTTTAAAAAAAGCTTTTCCAAGCAACAGTCCATCTGCATGCAACCCTTGATCTCAAGAGAACCTTTCCATCTGTGCTGTAGCTACCAGATATATTTTACTCCACAACTTTTCCACACACCGTGATTTTATAAAGTGCAGTAAATCAATGAAAGTACTTGAGAACTGTACTAGAAGGAGTTGTGCCATAGATCACCAGGTGGGTGCTTGAAGGATCAGTGCTGCACTAACATTTACCTCACGATTAGGATTCCACTGCAATTCTATCACACTGACTTTTGAAACACTCATGTGCAAAGAGAGCCTCTGTGTTTGACAGCTTTTGTGCAAAAAAAGCCACAAATGACAGAAAGCTTAGGGAAAAGAAAATGCAATCAGGTATTTGTGTGTGGATAAGTAAAATACACAGACAACAGATAAAATTGCATGAATGCTTTGTTTTGTTGGTTTTTTTCTTTTTTTTCCTTTCAAGACATTAAAATACTTAGAGGAGTTATGATCATGAGTAACAAGGGATAGAAAAAAGGATCATTATATTTCCATTCATTTTGTACTTTGAAAACAATGGACATCCATATCTGCACACAAACTAGAGATTTTTATGTAGTGAAGTCTCTGGCAGTGTTGCTAAAGCATTTCAAACAGATACACAGAAATTCAGAAAGAGGAAGGAAATTTCTTATGCTGTGTTTGCCAGTACTTTAATTTCCTCCATTGGAAAGAAGATTTATGCTAAATTGAATCAAGCTAGAAACCACTGCATGGAAGTTTGAATTTCTTCTTTTTCCTATGCATAATTGACCAAGCTTTCACGGCAACAGGAAAGGAAGAGTCTAACCAAGGCAGCTAATAATTTAAGCACTACTACACATGCAAAAGTAATTAACTCATTAAACTTACAGAATTAGCAACAGTTTTTGGCAGTCCACCTTGCTGGATCCATGGATGAACTTCAATAAGCTCTCTTTTTTGTTCTTCTGTAAATTTTGGCTGTAGTTTCTGCATTTGCTTTAATTTCTGCTTATCTTCTTTTAAAACTGTTTCCAAATCCCTAAAATAAAATGTATTTATAAATTGAGCTTCAGCAGTTTCTGGGCTTCATGCCTATATGAGGCTACATAGTCAAATACTAACACTTTTAAAGACTATTTTTGTTCTAGAACATTATGCTTAGAAATCTTATATTGGAAGAAAATTAAATGTGATTATTCCAGCTGCTCTCTGCATTTGCAGACATCTCTGCTGGTTCACTGTCTTTTCAAATCCCATCAGTGCGAACAGTTTTCTCAGAGCCGCTCAAGCAGCACCACCAGTGAAACCAGCAGGAACTTTCCCTCTGCTGCTGCTGCACGAAGTTCCAAGTTCCCCTTCAGTGGGAGGACAACCCAAAACAGATGCTACACGCACAGGAGATACTAAAGCAGGAGTAGTAAGAAGTGTTTAAGAAGGTCACCAAGAACAAACCAAACTTTAGAAAACAGCTCTATATCAGGAGTCAGAATTCTCTCTCCCTCCAAATGCCCTACCCTCCATTCAAGAACTTATAAAAACCCATCCCACAGCAACATTTACAAGCTGTATGACTCTGAGTCATTTCTATTGAACCCAAGTTCCAAGAAAACCAAAATAATTTCTATTCCTCACAGGATACCTAAGAACAGGCTGGATTTACACTTCACTTCTTGGGCATTACACTCTGACAATGAGCTTCACTCTTCTTACCAAAATATCCTGTTCTTTAGCAGGCTTTGCTGCTTTTACAGGCTACTGGAATTCCCACCTATAGCTTTCAACACTTCAGACTAAAAGTATTTTTAAAACTAGAAAAACAGGCTAAAGTTCTCACAAAGTATTCTTTCCTTCTTTCCCCATCATGCCTGTGCTTCTGTATTTTGAAAGCTTGTTTACCTTCCCTTTCAAAGGCTTGTTTTTACTGAAACCTCCTATTCTTCTCAAAACACCATTCACTGCTTCCCAGAAATATAAACACGTAGGTTGAAAAAAATAATCCACAGACTTGTCACCCCTTCTTCCCCTATATCTGCTCTTTGCTACTCAAGTAGTGAGTCTTCTATTTTTTTTAAAAAGTTTATTTTATTAGAAGCCTTATGATTTTTACCTTCTACGTCTTTCTCCTAATTTATGAAGAAGAGTGAACATACGAAAGTTAACAACCCAGAAAAAATCCAGAAGTCCAAGAGCAGCATGTCGCTGAATGTGGCATCTCAAGGACAACAGTCAAGGACTAGAGATCTTCCAGGCCAGATCATGCCTAGGTCTAACCATATTCACCAGGGATTTCTAGGTAAGCAGTTACAGATCACTAACTATGAAACAGCTTCCAAAAAACATACACAGTTCATTTCAACTCAGGAAATTGACCTAAAAACACAGGTAACCCTAATTAAACGATTTTTCCTTCTTGAGAAGTTCTTGTGTAGTACACAAAACATACAAAGGAAGCAAGAATTTTTCTTGACACTGAGCTGAACATTGAAAGAGCTTATGTCTACTGAGATAGAGATTCATATACTTCATACATCTTTCCTCCTGTACACTCTGCTTCCCCCAACACACAGAACGTATGAAGGACTGTGCCACTGAATTACCGTGAAGGGATCTGGTAGGTCATCATAACTGTGTCATCTGTGTTTGCCATCAACAGCCAGATAGGATCCTGCAGCACGTATTTGATGAAGTGCTCACTTTCTTCCATTTCTGTCTTCATTTTGGTTTTATGGTGATTCTCTGAGGAATCAATGCTCCCAAAGTATTTGCTGGTGTGACTAGTTTCACTGCTCCCTGTAAACAGAGATTTAACATTTCATTATAAATTGTCCGATACATAGATTATCTAAATGTTTCTGAGTACAGAGAAGATTAAAGAGAACTTAATGTATAAATACAACCCCTACTCTACTTTTTTTTAAGTGGAGGGAACTTCCACCCTTGAGTAACTGCATTATTTTTTAAAACTCAAATTCTCAAGTAAATTCTCCATTAAATTTCGAGAGAATAATTCGCTGACTTTAATTTAAAAGTTTTAAAGGAACATGAAGGAGTATGGTCTTCTCATTATTCCTTCATACCTGCATAATATCTTAATAGCTGTTTTACACACACTTAGAAAATGTTCTATTTTGTATATCAAGCACAACAGAAAAACATTTGTGTGATGCATAAAGAAAGAAATCAAGAATAAACTATGCAATAAGGAGTAAAGACAAAGATTTTCACTTGATGTTCATGGTGTTTGCAATACGTCACACTCCAACTCTTCTGAAATGCCAGGAGAGTTCTGGGTGCCTGAGTTACCTGTTCTGCTCCCTGACATGCCACAGCCATTGGACCCAGAGCCCAGGGACTCAGCAGCTGCAGACACACCACTCCCTGAAGAGGCTGAGCCAGTGCCTGAACATGCATCTTCTTGGAGCAAAATGTCAAGCAGGACACTGGACATGGAGAGTTCATCACTATTTTGAGCATCCATTGGAGATTCAGCCTAGTGATAAGGAGAAAAAGTAAAATTAAAAAAACCAAACACCAAAAATCAAAGCTATTTATTACTAAATGTAAATGATTAATAATAATTCCATTTCACTTCCTAGTCTAATGTTTACAAAGTTAGTCAAAGACAGTCACCAATAACATATGCCAACGAATAATGAAGAGGACTGACAGGCAGACAGGGGGTCCCTTCAGTAAGATCAACTGAATTTCTCTTAAAAAAAATTAATAATAATAGTTTCATGAGAAAATAAGAAAGGTATTTTCTGATCACTTTTGACAGCACCTACTGTCCTGGACAAGTCAGATTTTACCCAAGCCACACACAGTATACTAGCAATTGCTCCTACTATAATCTGCCTCAAAGAGATTTGCATCAACACTGTTCCATCTCCTTGAGATGAGAAGGAAGAATAGCACTGAGAGTAGTAAGAAAATGTTCCCAGGTGCTTCCTAGCAGATAAATGATCCTACAGATCATTTATCTGTATATTTGTAAGGGAAGGAACATTAACTACACTAATTTTTAACCTAATCAAAACTGCACTGCAGGTCAGTTTGAAGATCAAATATTAGAAATTAAGGCTGACAGAACTTAGCAAAACATGTAATAATGGAAAGAATCGAATTTATCCTGAACACATTCCTGAATAATGGAAGGAGGCAGCCAAAAAAGATAGAAGATGCAGCTCCATCCTATCAGTGACTCAGCACTTATAATGATACTCTGTAGTGCCTTTATAAAGCACAAATAATAGTTTACATATTTCTACCATGGAAACCTTTACAAACCTATTTACTCCATCTCAAGTTATTTGTTAAGCTAATTTATCAAATTGAAATGAGCCAGGAAATAAAAAACCCCTCAAGTTACCAAATAGTTCAGCACAGTTGTAGTGCAACAAACAAAACAAAAATAAAATTATGGTCTGCAAGAAATGATGAATTCTTCATTTACTTTGGTTGGTTGGCTGTAAACACAGATGTGATTTTTATTTAAATCAGCTTCTTTCAGACCATTTACAGATTGTTTTTCCCATCCACACAAATTCACTAGAACAAAAGTTTTTGCTAAATATGAAGTGCCCACATTATTTTACAGTTTATTTCAGTGGTTTTCAGTGGGCTTATCCATATTCTTATTTTTTTCAATAAAATGGAATGAAACTCTTTCAGGATATATTTCCAAGCTTCCTATTGTAACTTTAGAAGAATGATGAGGTAGATTTAATTTTTAAAGTTTAAGACTACTCTAATGTTTGGACTTCATGTTTTATTCCATTTGCTTAAGTTTGAAATTACCAACTACAATTGTTGAGTCCAGCTCCTGGCATCACATAACTTCTGTCTATCATTAACAAAGAGGTCCTGGAAGTGAAAGGATTGAAAATGATGCAGCAGAGACAGGAGAAGGGGGGTAGGATCCAGACTTACTGGTAAGGATTCCTTCCCGCTGCCATTATCCATTGTCATGATCTTGCCTATGGCTCCTTCCTCACTCAAAGCCCCATGTAAACCTGCAGGAGCTCCACTCTCCGCAGTTTTTGTAGTTTCTTCCAGCTGTAGAAGATTCAGAGGAGAGCTGCACCTCGACTGAAACAGAGGTGGTGAAGCCTGGTCCTGAGGACCCACCGACTGTGGAGTGCAGGAACGGGAGGCGTCATTGCGTGGCTCTGCGACAGGAGCCTTTTCAGTCTCTGCTGGTGGATTGCAATGGAATGGCTGTGTTGGAAAAAATGCCTGTTGTGGGAAAGGGCTGGGTGTGGCAAAGGGGGGCTGTGTTGGAAACACCGTCTGTGAGGAGAAGGTGGAATGGGCAGGGAAGTTGGGCTGACTGGGGTAAAGCGTTTGAGTTAAGTTATTGTTCATCTCTGGATACACATAGTTGGGGAGCACAAGAGCCACGACAGGGGTCATGAAGGGCGCAGAGAACTGGGATGGCTGCATAGGGCAAGTATTTCCAGAGTCTGGCAAGTGATTAAAACCAGAGAGCGAAGTTTCAGGAGTCGGTGGCACCGCCCCTGCTGCTGGAAAAACAGGAAGGGAATATGCAGGCATAACTGTGGGGAAAGACACCGCTGAGTAGCTTGCTTGGGACGTCTCTGACGGTGACCAAGCTGTAGCATTTAAACCTTGGAGAGGGAACCGATGGGGGAATTTAGCTCCAGAAGTAGTACTGTCTGAAGATTCCTGTGGTTTAATGCGCTTTGATTTCCTGTTCTTTCCACTTTTCTTCCAAGGCTGATCCATTCCAGAAGCGGCATTTCTTTGTCCACGGCCACCTGCAAAAGGAAAAATTATAAGAAAGGTTATAAATATATAGCTACACAGGACCGGTATAACTATTTAAATTGTGTATGTACAAAGACATAAAATAAATGTGTATGTACAATGACAAAAAACCAAAGATAAAAATCTGAAAAAAACGCTTAGCAGTGTCTGACTTCTGTTCCAAGTCAAATCAAGACTGAAATGAGAACAAAGTCAGATCATATCAAGCACTTCTGAAAATGCCATCCAGAGCTCCTAGGCCTAATAAACAAAACCATCTCACTATTACTGCTAGTCTCTGCCATTTCCATCCTGCTGATCACATTATTAACTTTAAGGCAATCAGACCATTATCAAATTATCTCACCAATTACACAACAGTGGAATGGGGAAAACTGGAAAACAAAGGACCTGAAAACAAAACCACAAATCTGAACAAAAGACAAGATGGCAAGACAGAAGGAAAAGAAAAGCAAGGGAATACAACCACAGATACAGTAAAGCAAATATGCTAAAGCAGGATTTTTTTGTCCCTTGAAAGTAGATGCACAACAGGAATAGTATAGAGAACAGACAAAAATCAAAATATTAGTTACTAAAATGTCCATTATGACACTAAAAGCAATAGTCCACTTTAAATCTTCTAGCAAGATTCGTCAGAAAATTTTTCTGTGGGTTTTGAAAATAGCATGCATCTGTCACTGTTCATACTGGCCCCACAATACAACTAAAAATGGAAATGCCCTGCCAACAGGATTTACTTTCTATATAAATACAAGTCTTACTGTGAAAACTATTGCCATACCACGTTCAGCAGGCCGTCCTTTTGGTTTATCTTGTAAGTAGTAATTGCAGTGTGATTGAAAAATATTAAATCTCTTGATTTCTTTAAACCTATTCAAGAAGCTCTGCTCCTCTTTTTGCGTATGCACTGCAAGGACCTCCTTTGTAAGTCCCAGTTTTTTAAATGGCTCCTTCTCTTGATTTATGTGTGCAGCACTGGAGGGAGGGGCAAGAAGTTGGCCATCTATGATTTCTGCTCCACTTGGACCATCTTCTATCATTTCTACAGGAACAGAAGGCAAAACACTCAGGAGGAAGCAAAGAAAGCCCTGTACATGCATTTTTAAGGTATTACGATTCTGTAAAAAATTTGCTGCAAGTTTAAGATACACATTCCATCCCTATTTATTCCACTTCCTAAGACCATCTTAGCTGTAAGAAAATGTCAGTCACAAGCAGACACTAGCTATTCACATGTCTGAAGTTTAAACTCGCTAGCAATTGCCATCTTGAAGAAAAAGTATTAGCAAAAGTCATACCTAATTCAGGTTGTGGTTTTTTGTCTCCAACGTGAACAATGGTACTACTGTAGCTGCACTGACTGGTGAGAGACACAACACTTTCAGGCTTGCCAGGTAAAGCCAAAGACGTTAAGTGAGCACCAACCACCGGGGGACCACTTGATTTACCAGATGCCTTCAGCACAGCAGGATCTATTAAAAGAAATAAAGTTGCAGCTTTCTGAACATAAACAAGAGCAAATTCAAGTTACATGCTGCTCGGGCTGCGAAACAGTAAAGGCCAAACTGTGCTTGATGAGACAAAAAAGTGAACTTTTTACTTTACACATGACTATGGAGCAACCAGATGCAATCCTCTAAGCCCATATACAGCCAAACCAAACCTTTTCAATGAAGGATATTGAAATCAGCCCAAGAATAAGTTGCACTCAGCTCCCACAGTGTTGTACACTATTATCTTTCATTAGCTGGTTACTCGAACAGCTTTGTTTTAAGCATTCACCTACTTAAAATTCTCTCCCCTGAAAGCTACACACAGTAATCCAGCAGAGGTCATACCAGTGCCTCACAAAACAGCATTAAAACATTCCTCCTCTCATGGGAATACTTCCATAACACATATTTAAAGATCTGAAATTCACCTTTTTCCTGACTGGTGACTTCATTTGTCTCAGACATCAGTGCAACAAAGAGCTAGTGGCCCACATCATCTCCTGCCAACCAGAACCACAGAGACTCCAAATTACAGCATTTCAATCCCTTCTGCAGGACTCTTCGTTTCTGGTCTACTGATACCTTCTAATTTGATTCTAAAAGCTGCATTAGAACTTCTTTTTGAAGATCATCAAATAGCCAAGATCATTCCCACAAGTAATTCTTGAGAAACTCCACTGGACACTCTCCCTTCAGCCTCATAATGACAAGGTACAATGAGCAAATCTCTGATTTGCATGTAGTTCTTTACCAATCTCACAATCCTTGTACTAACCAGTTATGTTCTTCATTTAGCTCCCCATCCAGACAAGGGACTATGTCAAATGCTACACCTAAGGCCTAAAGAATTAACTTAACGTTTCTGTCTGCAGCAGACTTTTTAGATAGCTTGCTTCAGTAATCCCCAGCTTTTTGTTTTCATAGATGAACATTGGGTTCTAACATCTCACAAAACACAGAACAGTCCATTGCTGCATTTTACCCTCTCTTGTTCCTTTTTTAAAAACAGAAATGTAATATGCATATTTTTGTTGCAATTAATTAGCTGATCAGTTCTTCTTGTTCTTACAAGTTCTAATTGTGAAATAAACTTTCTACATTTGATAATGATTTGAATACTGAAACTCAAAATCCTACTCTATTTTCTACGGTAAAAATTAGTTCATTGCATCTACAATCCAGATATGCAATCAACTACTCAGTATTTTAATTGTAAGGAAGATATTAATGATAAAAGTTAAATCACCAACTACACTTGTCATTGTTCTGCAAAGTAGCATCCAACCGCCTGCCAGCAAAACTTGGTCATGAAAAAGCTGTGATGTAGAGTTACCTTCCAACGGCTGGATAGCATTATCAGCTGCTTTTTGATCATGAACCCCAGAACTCAGTGACGCAACACTTGTTGAAGGTTCACATTTTCTTTTTGCTGTACCAGGCACATTACAACTCTCCAAGTACCTAAAATACAATGATTTAAAAATATTAGACATACTAGTCTTGGGTCCAGATGTCAAGAGTAATTTACTCACTGATTGCATACCTGATGACACTGTCCAAACAGCTAATCTGTTGATAGGAATACACAGGTTGCTCTTTCCAAGCCAACTCTTCAGTAGTCACATTTTTTGGAGCAGCTGTTCCTGCAGTTTCTTTTCCCCCTACATCTTTCACCTGACCACCAGGAGTATTTTGTTTTTCTGTGGAAAGAGATACTGCTATTATGCAATTAAGACATTAAATCATTGCAAACTCCCCTAAAAGCAACAGTGGTAAAGGTTTTTCATTTCTACATATTCAGCAGGTCACAAATTAACCAAGCAAGAGGTTTGTGTACTAATAGATGAATATTGTGTAAAAATTTTCCCATCCTTATGGATTCTTGGAGTTATAAAGTTTAATTAGATTGCATATGGATCCAAAGGAAGCAGACATTATGGCTGTAAGAGAATATGTATTATTAGGGTTGAAACACACTCAGTATGAGGACAACTCTAGTGCCCACTTAAGGTATTTCAAGGCAACAGCTTCAGGCCGTGCATTAACTATGTTACACCAATATTGATTCAGATATAGCCAAACACAGTATTTTCCTAGGCACAGTAGGGACACACAGGACAACATAATTTGAATTGATAAAAATGCTGTCTTTATGCATTGATTACAACTAAACTAGGAAAAAGTCCTACTGTCAGGTTATACAAGGCACCAGCACAAGAGACTATTAACTGCTAATGTCTTACCTGCAAAAGACTCTTTCTTATAGTCCAGTTTTGCTTTACTGTTGGTGAAAATACGCTGTCCTTTATTTTTGACCTTACGGGCATATTGACAAACCTCCTGAAAGCAGTTTGGTAAGAACAGTTATTTCAAAATTTTGACATAAAACATTATGCATAGTGATTCCTCAGAAGACTAAATCTAACCTCAGAGAATCTCTATCTTGCAATTAGTTTGATCACAGAAGAAATACGTATGTTTACAATTTTATTGCGCAGCTGCAAAAATTTGGAATTGGAAAGAGAAGAAATTTAAAGTATGTTTCTTGCAAACAATTACTCTGTAGTTTGTTTAATCTGTTTGAATATCTTGGACAGGAAAATATAAAATACACATTAAAAAGATGGCTTAAAAAAACCCCAAACCTATCACTTGGTAAAAAAATATTCTGCTAGGAAAGATAACCTTTTGTACTAGAAGTCTAACTGAGCACTGACAGGATGTTGCAGGACTAGACTGTAACAGCCTTCACTATCTGTGGAAATAGTGAAGGAATGCCAGGCATCTATTTCCCTGTTAAATAAGAAATCCTGAGACTTCATCTGCTTACTCCACCAGTGTTTGAGAACTGAAAGCCAGGAAAATGACCACCTTGGCAAGAGCAGGAGTCTGCAAAGTCTGATCACAGAAGCACAAATCAGATTTGGGACAATTAGCCTATAAGCAATACAACTTATCAAGTAAAATTTTTGGCTTTCAGAATTAAATGCAAAGTAAAGCTCTAAGCATAAACTAAAAAAAATGTTTTATTCCATTCAAATAATTTTATTCTATATACATGATGTATTTTTGCAACATTAAAAGTGATCAGGGTCAAGCTATCCCCTGGTTATGCAGGTATTACTGCATTTAATCTTCTTACTTTCATTTGGGAAAACAGTAATCATAGGCTTTCCCCTCCCAAAAGAAACTGCTTTCACATATCTAGCTGGTTTTCCCAGAAACACAGCATATAACATGTAACAGACAGTAGATTAAGTAAACACATTGTACAGGTTTAAATTCTTTATAACACTGACTTTCATGCCTACAACTGTGCTTCAGTACCCTGAGGCTTCATCTACACCAGAAATGTCTATTCCCTTAGACAAAAGGGTTTTTCTATTTTAAACAAAAAAAAAAAGATGGATTTTTCTTTATACTTTCTTCCATTTCTATTTTGAAAATGTTATTCTAGAAGTTAAAAATCCCCACTTTACCTAGTTTGTTTTGTGCCACATACTTGAATGAGAAAAACTCAAACCTACTGGTTTATCCTTATGAGTGTCTTCATTATTATTTCCTGTGCTGTCACTAGAGGATGCCACACTCATCAAGTGCTCATGTGAACCGTTGCTACCTAGACTTCCATAGCCACTGGATCCACTGTTGTGTACAGGCTGTGAAAACAACAAGAAAATACATATATATATATATGTTTCTCTGGAAGACTCCATAGCTACATGAAATTCTTAAGATATCAACTGGAGCTTTAACATACTTCATTATATCTTGTCTGGTAATCATGAGTGCAAGTAATTCCCAGGATTGTAGCCAAAAATTCCAGTACAGTAAAAGAAGCTAAACAAAATGTAACACAAAGATAAATATGAACAGAGTAACAGTAAAGCACTTGCTGTACCTGCAGTAAGAGCCGATAGATTTGCTCAGTGATCTCCTGAACACTGGGATGAAGGATTCTATCCTCTGTGTAGTTGGGAGCAGCAAAGACATCTTCATTTAAGGGACCCCTGCACAAACCAAACATAAACCAGCTCACTGCAAATGCAAGTGTTTCAATCACAGAGAGACCACCGCTTCAATTTACCACCTATATACTACACAGAATCTAATGCTTATTCTGTTCCCTCATGTCTTTCTTAAGGATCACTATGTTAATCCCAGGGAAGGGAAAACAAAGATATATTGACTTACGTCCTAACTTTGTGCCTCCCAATAATAAAAGAAACTTTCCGACTCCAAGGGTTGATAAAACTGGACCAGCTGGTGTCCATGGTGATATAATCTCCATTCCTAGTGCAAAACCTGATTGGTGAATAGTCAAAAGGCTGCCCTCCGTACTGAAGAACTGCAATGAAGGGTTCAAACAGAAATTTCAGATTAACGTTTGCACAATTCTACTTAACAATTCAGGATTTTACAATGAACTGTACAGGAGGAAGATGCCACTTGAGGGAACAAATACTGGGTACATTGATACATTTAAACATACTGAGCTACTGGAATAAGCAGATCTTCATAATTTACTGGACTATGGTCAAGTAAATCACCTTTAGAATGCAACAAGCTAAAGACAGCTGAAGAAGCAGCTTTACAAACATTGCCAGAATGGCTCTTAATTTTCTTCTCTATGAAATAATAAAGACTATCTTTTAAGATATGATAACTTCTATCATACTGTTCTCAAGAAAATTTTCTTTATGTATGAAATATGCATTTACAGTCAATTTGTTTACAATAGATACATATGCTTCACAGAAATTACAAAACTGAGTGACTTCTCATTTTCATGATTCACATTAAGAATCAAGTTGTACTGTAAAAGATTCAGTATTTACTTGTGGGAAAAAAAATCAAAGTCACAATTAATTTTCTTCTACTACTTGTTGAGGTATTTGTAGTCCTTATGAATAAGTTCTAGATAAAAATTTATATTGCTGCCACAGTAAGAGGTTACATACTTTTTTTGTGAATTGCTAGCATTAAGGGTCTGTCATTTGGGTGAAGATGCACCAAGACTGGTGTTCCTATTAAATCCTGAGGTAGGTATCCCAACAGAGGTACTGCTCTGCAGAAAGAAAGACAGAAAAAATAATAAAAAATCCAGTGCAATAAATGTGTATTTCATATTTAAAATTATTTCATTTTAAGTTTTCTGTGCTGTTTTTCCTATAAAGTGAATGAATAATTTTAAGTTTACATTTGGTGAAAAAGCAGTGCCAACTTAACAACAGTAGTACACTTAGGGCAAGGGAGCTTTGTTTGTTTCTGGGTGGTGATTAGACCAAATTAAGGAGTCTGCTACAGCAGTTCTGTCTTGTCTTTGCTGTCTAACTTTAGAGGATAAATACTTACCCTAATTTTAAAAGAGCATTAATAAAGTTTAATCTTGTAAAACTCTCATGAAGGTAAATAGTACCCAAATCCCTTGGCTGTGAGCCATGGCTAAGGATCACAGAATTACTACAGCTGAACTAGCAACAGGGGAGCTGACCAGCACTCAAGACAACTTTCTCAGAGGCAGGTTAAGAGTTCAACTCAGAGGAGTCGCATGGGAGCAAGCTTATTAACTAGAGAACTAAAAGCAATGTTACTGAATTCCTGCACGTTGTCAATGACCACTTCTAGTGATGTGAACGACTAATTTATGTGACAAAATAACTTTTACTGATCACTTCAAGCATTTGCATTAAGGATAGAGTGAAAGTTCACAAAAGCCTCTTTGCACCTTACCCTGAAGGTTAACCATTGAAAAAAAAATGTGCTTTGGAAAAAAAAAAGTACTAGTCAACACTACTCAGTAATGTTAAAGTTGCCAGATGCCAGCAAGCCATCTTGTAAACTCAAAACGCTGTACACCTGCCCCCCAGACCCACTCACTTGACAAAGGCCCAGGGGTAGGGAGATACTCAGGTGTCTGAATAGCTTTAATGAAGAACTTAGCCCCAGTGCACCAGATGAGGGATCTATGTCATGTAGGCAGTCAAAAGCATTATGCAACAAATGCCTTCAACACTGCACTTCCAACAACCCACTGGAATTACATCAGCTCCCCAAAACATCAAACATACCCTTCCAGCAAAGAGGCCAAGAGGAGAAAGAGGATGGCAATTAATGCCTTATTATCAAAGCAATTAGTTTAATAATGAGTCTTAAAAGCTTGTAGATGAACTAAAGCAACAAAGCAGAAACTGGCATGAAACTCATAGCAAATCATATAACTTTGACACATTGACATTTAGAAGTGCTGCCAAGTTCAAAGCACATGAGAAAAGTTGTGCTGCTAGAGAACTTTAAAATCTCAATCAACTCCGAACAACTCTAGTTAGGGCTTCATCAAGTAACACCTTAAGAAGGTTTTGTTCAGCACTGTTCCTGTTCTTTGCTACCTGCTTTATGAAAGCCAGGGATCTAGAATGTGAGACCGAGCTGGGCTTGCCTGTTCTGATGAAAACAAAATTAAAAGATGATCCAGGAACTTCCCACACTGCTGGAAAGAGGAGTTACAAAAACGGAGTTAAATTTTCTTGATGGTGCCAGACAATAAAACTGTGGGCAGTGGTCCCAGACTGGAGTCTGGAAAGCTTATGCTGGATGTTAGGAAAAGGTTTCTAACAGAGGAGTGCAAACACAGGAGGTTTCCCATACAGATTGTATAATCTCTGTCTCTGAAGGTTTCCAGGCATTATTGAGACAAAGCCACAGCTGACCTTAGCCAGGACCGGGCAACAGTTTCATTTCAAGCAGAAGGATGGAACCAAGACCTCCCAGGAGTCCCTTCCAACCAGCCTTTCTGTGGTCCCATAATGCTGTATTTGAGAATGATGTCTCTGCATCATTATGCTTCTTCATAATGAATAACTCATAAAAATTTAGAGGTTAAGTTAATAAATTAATTTTATGAATGCAAATGCATGTGTGGCTTAAGAATAGCTGATGAGGAGATGCTGCTAGTTTAGTTTGTGTTTTACAGAATGACATTTAAAGTGTCAAAAAAACATGAATAAGAAGTCTCTTTACATTATTCTTATAAGTTACATACAAAACTGCTTTAAATTAATTTACAAAGATCACTCCACTGTGAACTACTTACACCCATTATACACATGAAGCATCAAATACATTAAGACAAATAATATAGGAATGATTCATTTAATTTCAAGAAAATATTTATTTTTACTTAACATACTCTATGCAGAGATCCAGCTGCAGAGTTCAGACAAATATGTGTTTTTCCAACCCATGAACACACACTGATTACAGAAATTAACTCTATTTTATGCAAGTCAAGCAACAGTTTCAGGGTTATATTATGAACAATGCTCAATCAACAGCAGGTATTCAGTTGCACATTTTTAAATATTAAGACTCCACTTTCTTTAAGAACCTATTGCTTTGTGTATTCCACCACACCCTGGAGAGCTTAAGAGCAATAAACTGCATATGCATGTCTTGGTAAACATTTTTCTGGCTGCCAAAGCTCTCAGGAGTTAAATAATTAAAAGCAAAATCAACTACACAATCACAAGAGCAGAAATAAATGATGCAAAGTTCTAATTTCAGACCAAGATGCAATCAACCCTCACCGAAGTGTTAGAAAATGGTATTTGAGAACAAGTGGTAACATCAGACTGACAGGAAAGAAGCTTCCAAAGTATCCACAGGGAAGGTATTTACTGGACTTGCTCCACTCAAACCCAAGAATAAGGGCAAAGCTCTCCACTCAGTAATCTTGCCATTTCTGTTAAGTGACTACTGGGGATTACTGAGCTGCGGACGTACAGAGGAACAGAAGCTTTGCACTGTGCCCTCAGCCTCTTTGAACAGATAAATCCTCTCTGCAGCTGGCTTGGAGCATGTGTGGAAATGAAGGAGAAAGAAAAATCCATGAAGACAGAACTTCAGTGCATTAAGTAGTTATTTTATCAACTTTAGCTGTTTAGAGGGACTGTATAGATCACACCATGGAAAGACAGTTCGTAAGCATTGCACTGTCTGTCCTACAGGAAATCAGCCACAACATCCGCCTCTCTACAGATAGAACTGTCTCGGAAATCAAACAGTATTCTTTTTACCTTGACTATATCTTAGTCAAACATCCCAATAACCTCCTTTCCCCAATCCCTCTCTCTTCTGCTGCATTTAAAGATTTTGCCAAGAAGGAAATATTTTTTTCAAAAACAAGATTTTCACACAAAAAAAAATCACAGAACCTCAAAATTGTCCATTGTACTCCTACTCTGTCTGAAGACATCCCCCTCATCTCAACCTATAAAGAAAATTTTAGCATTCTTAGAATGCTTAAAAACAAAGGAGAGAAAACCATAGTAGCTAACTTAGTTTTTGCTAAGGATGAAAAAAAAAAACCCAAACCAAAAAAAAAAAACAAAAAACAAAAAAACAAAAAAAAACACCCAAAAAACCAAACAAACCACACAAAAACCCCCAAAACAACAACAACAAAAAAACCAATATGAAGTCCCATATATAGCCCAAATTTTAGAAACCATCACAAAGAAAACATCAAGGAAAGAGGAAAAGAAAGGGGAAAGGTAGTGTTTTCAACTCAGGAATAAGTGAATTCTCTTATCAAGTCAAGCCTTCAAAACACTGCACTATTCCAAGCTGCATCCCTGTCCTTAAAAGCTTGTTGAGAATATCATCTCCTCCTCAGCCAAACATGCTTCTAACTCTGAAGGAGTAGCTTCTGTTTCTTCCACAGACCTTATGTTTTCATCACCTAAATATCCTTTGAAAGGCTCCAGCAAAAGCAGTCCAGAAGACTGACTGGCTGCTCATGGCTTGGACAGGTGCACTCTTCTTGGGTAAAAAACTGGCTGGATGGTCGGGCCCAGAGAGTGGGGGTGAAAGGAGTTACATCCAAGTGGTGGCTGCTACCAAGTGGTGTTCCCCAGGGCCCGGGATTTGGTACAGTTGTGTTTAATGTCTTTATCCATGATCTGGACACGAGGATGGAGAGCACCCTCCATCAGTTTGCAGACAACAGCAAGCTGGGTGAGAGCGTTGATTCTCCCAGAGAATAAGTGATAGGACAAGAGGAAATGGCCTCAAGTTACACCAGGGCAGGTTTAGACTGGGTATTAGGAAACATTTCTTCCTGGAAAGCGTTGTCAAGGAACAGGCTGCCCACAGAAGTGGTGCAGTCACCATCCCCAGAAGTATTTAAAAAATGTGCAGATGAGGCATTTAGGGACAGGGTTTAGTGGTGGACTTGATGATCTTAAGAGGTCTTTTGCAACCTAAATGATTCATTTAGACCTCAGTTCCTAAGTCTTTGTATATACATTAAGATCACAGGTGGCATTTTTGTTTCTAATTTAGAATGTAAATACTTACTCTAATCAGATTTCATGACTGTCAAAGCAATGTGAAGTCTTCAGCCAGTGTAATTTGAGCAGTTTCTATACACCTTTTCTTTATAAAACTTATAATCTTACATTTAAAAGTTGTACCTGGGCCAGCAGAGATTGACAGCAGCATATTTGTCAGATCAAACTTAAAAACCCCAAAACCCACATTTAAGTGTCTCATACAGGTAATAATTGGCAGCACAGGAATTCTTTTGACCATGGGTTCATTGATTGAATTTATGTCCAGAATTTCCCCAGAGGGAATGAAAGTGGAAAAACAAGTTGTTAGCAGGCACTTCGATACACTTAAATACCGGTAATGTGTTCTCATGCTAAGTGAAAATGGGGGATGTACTTTTCTTAGGTTAAACACTCTTCAGTAGTTGCATAATTTTTTAACCCCATAAAGATACCTTAACTCCTGCAGAGATATTGGATAGCTTGCTCATCAGAAAATTGAAAAATAATTTTTGTAAGTTACCTTTCATCTACATCCTGGAACAAACAGGTCGGTGTGTGTGTAGTCGTAAAAATTCTTTTGTCAGGAGGAATTCTGGGTGCTAAGTGAAAAATAAAAGCATATTAACAAGTGGGGGTTTTTGCACATATAACACTTCAAGCTGCCAGTCCAAAATTCTGGCCAAGAGCATACAGGAAAGCAGCTTGCTAGCTCACAGCACCTCAGCAAGGACACAGAACAAAAACAATTATCTTTCACTTTAATAAAGCTTGAACAGCTCTTACTTTTAGGAAAGCAAACTAGTCCTTGTGCATGCAGCGATTACCTTCATAACCAGAATGGACTTTTTCTGCAAGCAACACACAGCAAAGCTGGTCTTCTGCTATTTCTGGATCTTGCACTTTGATAAGGTAAGGAGTCATCCGGAATGGGTGGTAGCAAATCTCATTTTCACGCTCCTTTCCCGCACTGATAATTAAAGAGAGTTAATTATTACAACTGACTCATCTTATGCTAAATAAAATTTTAATTTATCCACTGTATTTCCCTCATGACATAAGAACTGCATGTTAGCTACTAAAATAGCACCCAAGATCTTAGCTGTATTTTTTTTGGTGGAAGAGAATCTAATTGTGATGGTATCCTTTGCATACCAACTTTGATAAAGATCGTGCTGTTCTCTCTACTGCCTGAAACAAATATCCATTACAGCTTTACATGGAAGTTTAATAGAAAAACCCAGCTCACACAATAGATTAAGCTACTTAGTTGTCCTTCGGAGGGATGAATTTACAGGGCTTTTTTATGAAGACTGCTATATCCTCTCAGTTAACATAAAGATCATCTTTTAATCAACATTTATTCCAGTTTAGAAAGCATGAAGACTCAGTATTTAATAAGAGGTGTTTGCTTAACCAGAATGCAAACACAGTAGTGAAAACAACAACCATTTACACAGTGACCAAAGAAAAATCAGTTGTAATACCTTTATAACAGCGGAGCTTTATAAAAGTAAAGCTTTTGAAACCAGTGTTAGTTGGACAAAAAATCTCCAGTAACACCAGCAGTACTTCTACAGTACATCCAATGCAACACTCTGGAGCAGCGCATTAACTCTAATTCATTTAAAGTTTATTCATACCTCAATAATAAGTATTTATTTACTCCAGAAGTAATTCAGTAATTGGATCCACTATTTTTGTTTCAGAAATGCTGCCAGAGAGGCAGTAAGCATCAAGAAATCAAATTGCACAAGAACCAACATGAACTAAGTTGCCAGCTTTTCCTAAATTAAAAAAAAAAATCTAAAGAGGAGCGGTTGGGGGCAGGAAAAGAAGGAAGAAAAGCAAAACCAATGAATTGTGTCATCTATTAACTGCAAAAGAGACAAGTCAAGTTACCCTGGAGTATCTTCCCAGGGGATACTTGAGATAAATTTGAGGCATTAGTTTCTAGAATGAAGGCGACTCTGAAGCAGGTGCTGAACAGAACAGTTCTATTTATATGAACCAAAGGCTTTCCAGAGCAGGAGGAGATACTGTATCCCCTTCCTTTATGATACAAACGTCAGTATTCACAGGGATTAACTTCCAAGATGCAACTTCCCAAAATCAGTTCAGTTTTCTCTGTAGCTGCTACAACTCAAGGATGTACATATGTTTTGCTTTACAATCACATTATGAAAAAGCATGAAACGTACACACCATATGGTTCTTATAAAAGTCAAATACTTATGTAATGCTTGGTTTCATAATACAACACTAAGCTTTATAATATTGTCTTACCTGATGCGACAGAAAAAGGATTTCTCTTCCATGCAATCCTGGGTGGAAGACTCTAGAAATATTAAGCATATTTCATAACAAGTTACAAATTACTAGAACATTATGGTATTTCACACAAGAGTTTTTTCCTTAGATAGTGAAGGTTGAATTTTTTAAAGTTTATGATCCCTGAAGTCTCCATATGTATTTGTTAAACAATGTACATCATAAGCAACTAAATCTGAACATCACTCAGATTATGAGGCTGGAGTGTGAATCACAGCTCCTTGTTTATCAAGTCTTTTTCCTAAACATATCTAAATAGCTCTCCAGTTTGAGCTGCTTACTCTTATCAACTCTTTCACAGTACTTTATACCAATGACCAAAAATGTTTGAATACCTAGGACTCCAAAATTTGACGTTTTTCCTAGAAAGACACAAGGACAGCTCGATCACCAAATACTCTTCCTATCCCTCTTTTCTCTTTTTCCTAAAGGCTTCTTCTCATGTTTGAAGCTTATTTCCCTCCTTTTCCAGAGTAGCCACACTGATTTCCAAGGGAAGCTCTGGTATTTCAAAGGCCTCCAGTACACAATACTTTTGGATATTATCTTGTATGGCAGCTGATACATGAAAGAGTGTGCACAGCTCTACTTACTGCAATTTTAACATTTGAAGCTATACACAAACATAATAAAGCTACAGAAAATGATTTAAGAAAGTAAAACCAAAAAACCTCCTGCATAACTGAGTAATCAGGATTATACGGTCAGCATTTACCACTGACCCTGTTTTAAGACAGAGGTTGCACTAGAGACCCCACGAGGTCCCTTTTGACCTGCTTTATGTATGCGTTGCTTAGTACATGTTCCCTGCTAATTGTTTTTTCAGATTAAGTGCGGTTCACATCCTGTCTTAACATCACAGATTTAGTATGCAATGGATTGGAATTTCAAACATTTAGAGCAGACCTTGAATTTCAAGTGTTAGTTGAAATAGTTGGCAGATACTTCTCATTTACTAACAGCTGTGGGTACGTGAGTAAAACAGTCGTACCACAAACAAATATCAAGTGCCCTGAGACATCTGATCATTCACCATTAATTATGTCTAATATAATTTCTCTAAGGCTAGAAGAAGAGCTATGATTACACTTGGTGAGTGCACAGTGATGGCAGCTGAAATACCTTTTTTCTACATCATAATCAAGGTGTCCAGTATTCAAATCATAACCATTTTAAAAGGAAGGAGACAGAGTATTGCCCCCTTTATACTTGAGGAAGAGAAAATGTGAAGAAAAATTGTTTTAATTTGATTGCTAGTAAAAGTGGAAAGTAAATTCACCATTCAGCATGAATTCTTACTTTGTTTTCATTCATCAGCTGCTGAAAGGGGGATGAGAATTGGTAAACAATGACATTCAGAAGACTTTCAACCAACAGACAAGTCTTGCTGATTTATGGAACGGATTTATACACCTAGTATTGTTCAGAGGTGTTCTAATAATGCCCCTGTGCTATACCCTCAAAAAGTGATGGGGAAGGATGGAAGGACATTCAAAATCAGAGCAAGCAATTGTATTTGCATGACTGAAAGAAGGTCAGAGAAGTATCTGCTGCTGAGACCACTCACCAGCTCTATTGCAAATATTCCATGACGGTAATCTGTATGGGGTGGTAGAAGTATAGAACACACTGACATCCTGAGGTGCCAAGAACTCCACAAACTTGGCATTTTTAAAATAACCCCTCTTGCAGCGGAGAATAGAAGAAGCTTGATCAGAGATGTACAAAATTTTCCCAGTTATCAAAGAAACAGCTACTGCAAACATATCCTAAAAACAAAAATCTCAAATTATTTAGACAGTTTGAAACATTCTTCAGTGCAGCACATACTTCCGAGAAAAACATGTAAGATAAAAGACATCAGTAACTTCAAAATGAGAATTAAGGAAATTTTATGTTATTACAGATGTAGTTCACCAGCACAATGAATCTGCTTATCAAGTAGACACAGACAGAATACTTTCCAATTATGTTGTAAGAATAATACACTACTATTTACCAGGTTATAAGCCCTAAATATCACTGTTTAAAGTTCTATGATGCAGAATGAATTTACAAATCAGGAATTAATGACCTTCCAGCTATATAACTTCACATTTTCCCTGTGCTTGTTACAAGCATGGTTTACGTTTATGAAATTCAGCTGTTTGTGTTAGTTGGTACTTCCACTGCAAAGTGAAAAAAGTGCTCTAAACCACTTGGTAAAAATTAACGAGTGCACAGATGGGAAGAAGTCCCACACACTCCACTTGTATTGTTTCTTTTCCTGACACAGAGGAGCTTCCCGCATCACAGCCTTTAGTGCTCCATTCACAAAAACTGTGCAGGAACTTAAGAGCTGTAAGCAGAACACTGGTTTCACAAATGGATATTCAGATTAACTGAACAACGTTTATGATATTTGGCTGAATTTCTCAGTTGTACTCTACAGCTCTTATTTATTTCACCTTGTGGGCAGCCTTTACTATTCATGGATTCAACAAAACCCACCTACTTCAAGCTATGGAATGTCCCCCATCATGCTCTTGTTTTAGAGAATTCAGAACTTCATACATTCAAACAGAGGTTTCAGTTTAAAAAAAAATAGTAGAAGGTAGTCTGATACATTTAGATGCCATTATTTTTTGAAGACTCCATAACTTATCCCTAAAATACTAGTAATATGGAAATAAATATGATTTAAAAAATCATTCAAATTATAATTTCACTGCTAGAACTACACTGATGGTCCTAGCTGTTCTTATCTATATGAGAATACAGTATCACTGGACACCACAGAAAGCCTTGCACCTGTTGTAAAGACCAGACAAATCCAACAGAAGAGGACACAGCGATTCCACTACTTCTGTCACTCTTCAGTCACATTAACACAAAGAACTGGTGAAACATCAAATAACCTCGAGTTGTAAGAATAAGCTGAAGTGATTCACCATGTGCCTTGACTGAAATTTGGAAAAAGTTAACTCTCCAACTTCCGCAAGTGCACTAAAATGAAAACTGATGATGTCTCTCAGTGCATTTTATCACATGGATACTGATACGTGTCACACCACGATCTCCAGGCACAAGGTACAATTCAGAGGATCAGGGAGTTTGAGACTACTTATTTCCCCTCTAACTGACAGAAACAAGTTGCTATTTGTGAAGTCTGAAAAGGCTCAGAGTTTCTCCTCAACATCCCCTGGAAGGCAAAAGGCAGTTTCTCCAGCTTTGTGTCCAAGCTACCAACTCTTCCCTTGTAAAAAGAAGGCATGCCTGAGAATTCCAGTTCTAGGAAACATTTTCAATACACACTGCAGAGTCCGGTCACCATACTCACCGCATTTTTCATGATGTATTCTGAGGTTATAGTCTCAACTTCTTCCACCGTGTAAGATGATACATTGAGACCAGCAGGTTGGGACTCATTAATCATCAACAACTGGTAATATTCCTCATTGGCTACATGAGAACAACAAGCAATTTATAACCAGGATTATCAATAAACACCCAGCCTAGAAACGGCAAAAATATTTTTTGGCATAAATGCAGAAGTTGGGAAGTTGGCAGTTGGGAAATCTAGGCTCTATTCCAAATACATCTTTTGCCCTGATTGATTTACTGATGAGGAAACTCTAACAAATGTACACATCTTAATATACCCATATATGAATGGTCACATATTTTAGTCTGTTTGACAGTTCAAACAGTATGAAATTGTAAATTGTTTTCAAATTAATCTTCTAAATCAACCAAACAGCAGTAAAATATCAAGCCTCTAAAGAGCTGCTTTAACTCCCAAAGGAACAAAAGTTAACAGAGCCAACAAATAGGAACAACATGAAAATATCTGGTTAGAAAGGTTTTCAGACATAATACAGTTCTCTGTGTAGAGCTAAGTTTATTAAAATCCCATTTTGAAAGTTTCACTTTAGCCAGGTTGACATTATCTAGGCAGTATCGCACTTGATTACCTTTAACTTGTTTAATGCTTTTAAGGGCATATTTCAATGTTGTTAGGACACTAGATTTGCCTTTGACTCTCTTCTCAGAAGGAAGGTGAGCTTTCAGCTCCTGCAATGTTTTCAGCAATTCCTTTTGTGTTTTGGCTTTAGTGGACTGCTCACTACTGTAAGATGAAAAACAAAAGACAGAACATCACTTGAATGCTTGAAGTGACACACCATCCTCAGAGAAGCCCAAATGTACTCTGACACTTGTCATATACATCAATTTGTACCACTAGCCTCATTAACTTCTCCAGTACTCAGTATCAACTTTCAGAACTTATGGAAATTTTTACGTTACCATTTAAAATGAAAGATTTACCACCACCTGGAGTGTGATTATAAAATGTACTCTATATGTGCAACAGTACATATGCCCAAGCACCACAGAATTTCTTTTTTTTCTTTGCCACAGTTTCCCTCCTCCCTTTTTAGTGGTATTTTCCTTAGCTGCTTCCAAAATCAAACTCAGAAATGTTCATGGACTTCAAAGGAGAGAAGCAGGAGGTCCATTCATGTCTTCGCCTCCTGTTCTAGCAGGTTCTCTTAAGAAAGGTCCCTGAAAAGGGAATGGCAGTGGGAGATCATCAAGTTAACAAAACAAATGGAGAAATCCATTGAATAATGTATCCCAGCTAAACATGGCATTACATTAAGTAAGATAAGGAGACTTTGACTAAATTTGTAAGGAAAAGAATCAGAGGAGGCTGGAGACTGAAGCTGCACTCACAGTTCTCAGGTGCATATTCAGGAGAGCTACCTAAGTGTAGAAGGTCAAACCACAGAGATTATCAGCAGCAATATCAGAAAGTTATCACCTTCCTTTACAGTTCCTCATATATCTCCCCATTACTGAGAGGTGCTGACACAATCCAAAAGGAAGAGAAAAGGAGGTGAGGGAAGTGAGGGAGAGGATAGCAAAGATAGATGGCAGATGGGTAGGAAGGAGTTAAAATGATAAATCACCTTGTCTTTTGCATTGGAGATTTCAAAAGCTGATCATTCACAATGATCAAGAAGATTACAGAACTGTTCTTAAATCTTCCTGAAAACTTTTTCCCTTCCAAAGGAAAATCTTCTCTTACCACCTGATTGTCATGGCTGGTAATCTGTAAGAAGTCACCCTAGGCAGCACTGTAGAAACAACAGCAACTTGGCAACTGCACTGCCTGACTGAAGCAGTCAGGAAAGTGGCTTCAGCTTCCAAGTAATTTTCAAGAGGATTTGTGAACATTTTTCTGGGAAGTTTTAAGAGCTTGAGAAGGCAGATAAATCATCTGACAGGTGTTGGGTGTATTTTACCAAAAATGCCTGCAAAGTGACAAAGCTGATTTGTATTAGATAATGCAAACTGTTCTTGCTTACATCACAATGTACTATGAGAAACACAGCATTCATTTACTCACTGGTCATTTTGTACCAAGAAATAATGGCAAGGGATCAAACAAAAGAGTATAGTACTCCCTTGGGAAACATTATGTTCATGCTGTGTATTAAAATCACGTGTACAATGTGGCTTGACAGTTTGGACTGTTGCGAGCAAACAGGGCTTTGTTAACAGAGGTTCATAGAAGAACCCTCCACGCTGGCAGTAGGGGAAAAGAGAGAAGAAAGATTATGAAATAACTGAGCATACTGCTGATTTGTACTCTCAGAGTACAGACTGCTACATGAGAGTGGTCAGACTCTTCTGCAAGGAAAAAAAACCTTTCCAAATTAGCCTACAGCAGCAGCAAATACAGAAGATGGACATTCTTGGAAAATAAGTTACACAACTCCAAAATGTTTTTCCAGGGAGCAGTAGCATCAGGCGCAGAAGGCAGCCACAGGGAAGGTGTGACTTGCAGAGGACAGAATAAGCAAGTTCTATAAAGATACGAGCTTTTCATTTTGCTTTTTGTGGACAAGCAAACTGGAAAGGTACCAACAGATATTAAAGTTGAGTTGTTGGTTGGCACTGATACTGAATGCAAACCCCAGTAGTCTGAATCAAAGATTGAGCCTACAAAGATAAGTAGTTTATCAGACTACTTTAGTCTTCTCTTTAAAGATCATTCTCTAGATATCTTCAGTTTCCCATTCCCAAAAGATGATCAGATTCTGCTCTGTAACCCTCTAGCAGTGTGCCCCATGGCTGGGGAGAACCCTGTACCATCTGGATTCCTAACTATTTCTGAGCAGAGAGCTATTAATGACATTTAAAACTGAAATATCAAAAAAAGCTTGTAGTAAGTAATCCCTTCCAAGATCTTGCCATGAAGAAAATGAAATAAATAGGAAACAAAGATTAAGAAATGCCTTTGGCTCACTCTTTCTCAACATAAACTCTAGATCACAATTTCCAGCTGAAAATACAGCATGGAACAAGCTCTCCAGGTGTCCGCAAGGCAGACACAGAAAATACATCAAGCAAGCAACAAATGGTGCATAGGAGTAATTTTAGTTTACTACTTTTCTAGGAACTGCATCAGGTAGAAACACGCTCAGGTAGGCAGGTCTTAGATACGGGTTGTAACATCAGCGTGCTCTAGCTAGATAGCCTTGATCTGCTCAGGACCTGGCTTTGATCTCCTGATCAGCTAACTTAAAAAAATGAGTACAGTAGGGCACTCTGAAGTGTCTAAATACGAGCCTTCAAGCTACCAGGGTCCTCACGGCTATCGGGGACAGAAGCAGAGTTCATACAGAGGAATTCCTGCAGCTGGTGTTTGTGTATCCTTTATCCTTACACCCTGGAGGCTCGAATCCCAGCAATAGAACATAGAAGAGGCAGATGATACAGCTGCTGGACACCAGGAACAACCCAACTCAATGGTGAATTCTGATGTTAACACACCACCAGGTTCAGACTAAATTCTGAAGAGCAAAAAATTTAAAAGCTACAAAACCCCACCATAACTGAAGGCACCCACAAAAAAAAAACTACAGAGTTAAACTACCAAATCAAAACAAAGTAACGTGACTTTAAAGGTTACCACACAACTCACATGCAACAGCAACAAAAAGCTCTAATTTAATCAAGTGGTTAATATGACATGCTACTGATTATGGACAGGAAGAGAATCAAAGACAGGATTTCTTGTGTAGTCATTCAGGTTGAGGCAAAACAAAACAAAACCCCCAAAATATGACATTATTTAGTTTTCAGCATTTATCATACATGCAAATTACTGAAAAATATATGCCCATTAATTTACCTGCATCCACTGCTGGACTGATTGTGCTCAGAGTTTGCAATCATCAGACTAAACGCATTTGAGCTTGAACTAGAATAAGGATAGAGAAGAAGATCAATACTGGGAAACCTAACAAACAACTTGTAGCTCATTGTAGTTTTTTATTTTCCTATGAATGACCGGCTACCTTAAAAAAAAAAAAAACACACCAACAAAAAAATACAAAACCTCAACCCCAAATTTTATAAGCTTCTGCATGGTACAACAAATGGGCACTAAAGCTGTAAACATTTGTCTAAGAAGCACACAATAGCTTGAGCTGGAAAGGACCCAAAAGGATCACTGAGTCCCAACACCCTGGTCCTCACAGGACCACTAGGGAGGAGGTTGTTAATATAACTTTGCTCTGTACAGTAAACTACTATTCAAAACTAAAATAGCATGGTTACATCTTCACACATAAGAATCAACTGACAGGTTTTGATGTACAATTGTACAATTACAGAAGCTGGTTTACAAGAAAATAAAGAAATGCGTCAAGTTAAACACACAATGAGAAGAAAGATGCAAGTTATGCTGGCCATGCAAACACCAGAGACCTTTTTGTGATGAATTATATCACACAATTTACATCACATGAGAGTACAACTTAAGTAGCACACTCAGCTCCATACTGAAGAGGCATATTTGGTTATTATTCAGAAATACTGACCCAAATGAAAAAAGTCTTCAGGGGCAAAAATAAAAGTGAAATGTATTTAACAATAGCTACTACCTTTTATGACAGTCTGACGATTCCATAAGCATTGCCGAATCTTTCCCATTTTCATCAGATTCATGACCATGAGAATCATGCCCACTCGAATAGTTTTCATTTGTGTCATTCCCACTGGAGTCATTTCCACTGGAATCATTTCCACTGGAGCCACTGCTCATTTCAATATCTTCCTGAAGAACTTCATGAGAGTGTTCAGGCTTTGCTTGAATTTCTGGATCTTCAGCAATCATCTGGCTATGGTTACTTGGAAGTCCAGAATAATCACTCATCTTCAGCTACTCTTTTAAAGAGAATGACGGAGAAATTATTCCACTGATACCAGGCTGCTGCTGCCCAGGGTTCTGCTCCTCAGTGGTAGAGGAGAACCTCTAGAACTTGATACAGCCCGTGGGACACTCATTAGAAACACTGCCAAGACCAAGAGCAAATCAAGCCATATTCAGAACTTTCCCTCTGTAGAAACTCCTTTTGGAAGTACAGATGCACAAATCTGAGGAGGAAGGGAAGGAAGAAAAAAATTATTTTCTTGTTTGCCTTGCTGACAAACTGGAAATTTGCACTGACTGAAGGAAGTAAAAAATTACATTAATGGTTAACACATTCAGCATTTGAATGGTGAAATGTTTCAGTTACATTGAAAATCTCACAATGTTTTACCATGAAAAAGGTATTTGTTTTTTACTAAAAACCCACACAAAAAGAATTAGCATAAACATGGAAAAACTCCTTAAAAGTTCACATATTTCCTTGTCTTCTATTTTCCTACTTAATATTTGACAGTATTGCTGCCTAGATTTGGATAGTAGCTATTAAAATTTTCAGTGAAACCATTCCACTGCCTTCCAGTTTACCTTGATAAAGAAAAAAAACTCCATTCAGATGTCTGGGCACTGCTTATTTGGTTTGGAGGTAATTTGGGTTGTTTTTCTGTTTTATATTGGGTTTTTTTAAAATATATAGTCTTGGGGCTTTTCTCTTTTAAGATCAGTTGGGAGGGAACACTACTATACTTTTCATTTCTTTCTTTGTACAAAAGCCATGTAGGTAGGAAGGCAGAACATACAGTAGGAACAGGGAAGCTAAGACCACAAACACACCTATTCACCACCACCAAAAATTCTAAGGCAAGAATAACCCCGAGAATAATGTTATCTACTAACTACCACTAATTTGGGGGGGGTATGATAAAAATTGCTTGGAAAAGTAAGGTTAAAACAAAAAAACCTATATTCCTGCTTTTAAACTAAATTCTAATGTACTGGGCTCAAAAATCAGAGTGTATACAGAGGTGAATCAAGGACAGATCAATCCTGAAATACCATCAAAAGAGAAGTACTGGAGAGCAGTTCAACTTTATTAATAAAAAAATCATGTTTAATCTGACTCACATCCTCATCCATTTCAGCAACTCAGAGACAACAGTAGTGTCAAACTATGAACTATGATTCTCTGTTGAGAATCTCTGTTGTTTTCAAGACAACAGAACAATTTGTGTTCCTTCCTCTTTGTTCCTTTAAAATATTCAAGATTACAATTATTAACTAATAAACCTCTGACTGGACTAACAGTCAATAAAAAATTCACAGTCAAGTTTTGTTAGTATTAACTACAGCAGTTTTTGTTTTAAACACAAATAAATAAATATTTATATTTTTAAGAAAGACTGTAATGGAAAACATTCACAACAGTAATTTAAAGCACACTATGATTCAACTCCCCCCACGGCAACACCACATGGAAGCTATTTTCTTACCCTCCTAATTGATGTTTTTCCAGACATTTTACATTTATTTTTGAGTTTTTCAGAAAACACTACTTGTCTCCTCATTTGGTCAAAATAATATGCAAGATATCTGCTTTCATTTAAAAGTATAGTTTAAGCACATTCACTTAAGCTATCAGTAATGGTATAAAAATATAAATAATTTTTTTCCTTACAAGTTTATTCACTAGTACTTTATTATAGGTGGTAATAGAAAAACACCTTTCAGTAGAGTAAAATATACTGACATTTCCCTTCCGCATGTATTCACTTCAGATACTTCAATCCAGATAAAACAGACATCCTGTTAAGCTGCTCTATTGAACACTACTGTACAGTAGTATACAGGCAATACAACAATACTGTACAGGCCCTGAATCACCCTTCAGTAGCTCTGAGAGTTTTTTCTGGACTAAGGTTAACCACTTCTGTCTTGAAAATTACATAACCAGACCACGCGATAAAAGAATATTTACTCTGAGATGAAACTGTAGGATTATGTCACAACGACACATTCTCTGGTGGCCAATGATTAACTTGGTCAGATAGTTCATCTGTGATTTAACCTCTGTGACAGAGTGAGCTCACACTTCCCCTTGCCTTCCTTGGGACGCCTTTGAGTGGAACTCCATCAGCTCTGGCCACGCACTACCCACGAGCCTCAGTGCCCGGTGCTGCCCATGCCAGCGGCTGCAGAGGCATGGCCTGTGCTCAACCAGACCTGGCTGGGTGTGAGAGAGACCAAAACCACCAAGGAGAGCCAAGATGAAATGTGGCACAGGGAATACCTGCATGGGCAGCACATGAGAAACACCTCCTGTTACTGCACAGGTAAGGAGGGCTCTATAAACGTGTTGATCCATTAGCACCCAGGAGATGCTCTTAGCACTACTGCAAGTACTGTGTAAATCAGAGCATGTCTGGTTAAATAACTGAAGCCACTCTCAAAAACCATTTCCCACAGGACACTGAGGTTGTAAAGCTCTATGGAGAATTCATTGAGCAAAGGTAATTAATCCCATCACGACTGAAATGAAGCTTTCAGAAAAAAGGCACTCACAGCATCACCTTAAAGAAGGTCTGAGTGTACAAATGTAAGGCAAAATTTAAAATTCTCATACTATGTTCTGTGCCCAAGGTTGGAGTTTCTTCTTGTTTTCCTGACAAAAGGCTACTTTGAAAGAGCTTTACATACATGAGAAAAAATACTGGCATAATCAAAACACCACTATCTGCTAGGAAATTATGTTTTCTTTAAAAATAGGAGAAAAGAGTTCTCACAAAAAAAAAAAGCCAACCAAAAAACAAACAACTTTTGGCTGCTATATTTAATCCTATAAAGAAAACTATGTAAATCACTATTGATAGGTTTATAAGCATGAACTACCAGAAGACTGACTTCCAGCATAGCCCTAAATTCTCTGAAGATAATAAGCCCAATATCACAGTAATGAAGTATTAATAAAATTGTGCTATTTATAGGAAGAGCGATGATCGTGCCACAGCTTTCCTACTCTGATGTAAATATTTTGTGTTTTAGTCTTTAGGCACCAGAAACCTCTTCTCCTGAATTCTGAAGCCAGAGAGGATTACATGTGCTGTATTATTTCCAGCCATGACAGTTATTCACAAGTATTTTTTTTGAAAATTATTTTCCCAAAGTCTTTCCTGTAATCCTTGGAAGTTTAAGAGGCAAAGAAAATGTGCCATAGCTAGCATGTAGAGTCTTAACAGTTTGAAATTCTGAGCTCTTTAACCACTGGTGAGTAATTTTTTCCACCTCCAAATATCATCTACTGTCTCGTCTCCTCCCTTCTTTCCCTGACACCCAGGCTAGCTTCTGCCAGGTATTTGTAGGAAACTTCAGCAATGTTTCCTCTGGTGGGAGAGAACTGTTCCCTAAACAAATAAATAAATAAACAAATCTACATACTATCCAATAACTTATGAGAAATTTTCCCGTAACTCCTGGAACAAGTGTTGATTGATTCAGTGACAGTCAAGCTTTCAGAGTTTTAAAAAACGCTTTTATTTTAAGCAATGAGTACAAATTAAGAGAATCACCAACAGGAAAGAAATAGATACTGACCCTTAGGAGATACTATGTGAATTTTTTTCCTTTTGATACCTGGCAGAAATTTGTGTCAGGAAGCGACTCAAGTCATGTTACTTCTGGTTCTAACTAATAAATGCCAAAGCTTCTGCAGCTTTGCCCACACCTAATAACTACATTATAGTGACTACAATTTGGATCCCAAGGACAATCACACCAGAAAAAAAAAAATAGTATTTTGAGTAATGGAGAAAACAAAGTTTGTCATCTTTAAAGATACGTTTCAAAAACAACTGGCTCAGCTTGAGCTGGAATGGTTTTCTTAAGCAAGATGGGAAGATTAACGTCACTGAAAGTCAGTCTTGCACAAAATTTCTTCTGTTTCAGAATCTCAAAAGCCTCAGTGCCAGAGGCACATACCAGAGTAAGGAATACAGGAAGAGCGAAGAGGAAGGAATAAGAAAAATATTATGATAAACTTGCAAGAGCTTCTGAAGAAAAAGAAAGGGAAGCATTTTTAAAAGAAGACTTTACTACTTTGGTGGAATCTTGGCACTTTTAAAATTTATTATGCGATGTTAATATATGCCCTAACTTTGGAGACTTTTTTTTAGAAGAGATTGGAGTAACTGTGAAAAAGGCTCAGAGTGGCAATAACCCTCCACCATGCTCTGCAATTTAGATAAGAAGTGATGCAGCTGGCTAGACTTCACTTTCAGCAAAGAAAGACCTTTAAGTGGAACATCTGCATGCAGACACCAGCACCGTGCAAACACTTCGGGAGCACAGACGGTCAGACATCATAAAGAGATTAATTATCTTTGAAACTAATCTCAGGGAAAATGACATAATAAATTGCACATATTCATCCCACTCATATGCTTGAATAAATTCCCAATCACTAACCAAACAACACTGGAAGGCAAAAGCTTGCATGTTTTCCCAGTCTGAGGTTCTCTCCTGTTACCAGTTTGAGGAAGGTAATTACACCCCATACCAAGTTCCGCAAGCATCTGAACATGGAAACACAAAGAGCTCTTATAGGTTTGATCTTGAAACAAGCCAGGTTTTTCTTTATTTTCTGCTCCATCTTTCTAAACTTTTAAGGGATGCTGTCTATTTTGACTCTATAAATAAAAACTTCCTTAATATTAAATTGGCACCAGTTAAGCTTGATTTTAAGGCAACTGGCTCACAAAAAAAACCCATTCTATTGACTCTGGCAAAGACTAGAGCTCTCTAAGATCCTGATGTAGTGTGTGAAAGACACCATAACTCCACTGAGCACTAAGGACAAACATAGGCATTGACTTGCCAGGTTAAATATGCAGCAAATGTCTTCTGCTTATTCATTACCTACAGTTACTCCTTTATCCTGAAGTAAGACAAAGGAAACAGCCTGAACTTTACCATCACCAAAAAAACACACCAAAATATGTATGGGTAAATGCTGAAAGATGTAATTGAGCTTCTGTTTTTGAAAAACACTCTTAAAGAAGGGTTCTAGTACACCAAGGAGGCAGATTTCTTCTGAAACCATAACTTTAAACCGTAAAAATCTTGTTTCAGCAGAGATCTGGTTATATTCAGAGAACAGATTTTTCTAAATTTCTTCTCACACAAAAACTATGTTTAGTACTGTCATATAAAGGATGAGAAACTAAAAATCCAGAGTCAAAATGATCCAATTCAAGAACTGAGTAACAGGCAAACATCTAATGATTTGAGCCTAAATTTCCAACTACTATCAATTTACCAATAGTCCCAACAAAGCAAGAGCCCCACTATAGTTTATGACTACAGACATCTAAATATTCAGGTACTCTTGAATAGATAGCACCTATGTAAGCACCTATGGGAGACATTCCTAATGGTCGGGATGAAATTTTACTGAAGATCTTGTCAACAAGAAGGGCTTCCACATGTCTTCTGGATTTCTGCTTTGCAAAATTATAAAAGTTTTCTTATTTAGATGACAAATAACTAGCAAGGATTTAGTCATATCATGCAATTTTAGAGATAATTGAAAATTAACATCTACAATGAATGCATTCTCCCTGTGCAATTAGACAATAATTACATGCTTGGTAGTCAAAAAACGTTAAGAGAAAATGTGGGAAAACAAACAATAATCCAAGAAGTGACTTGTTCAACTGTGCAACTTCACCAACATTGAGAGCTTCATGTTTTCCTGACAAGAACAATTAACAGAATACCTTCACTAGGACATTTTCTAGGAAGAGGGGAAAGAAAAAGATGGCAATATTCTCAGACTACAGGAAACAATAACAAAGATGCCCAATAATTTCTTGCAAGATCTTTTTACAAAAAAAAAAAAAAAAAGAACTTTTCTACTAGATTACTTATCTCACTTCAAGTAATCGTGAACCAGTTTTGCTCTTTTTCTAAACAAGGAATGAGATGTAATTCAAATTTCTACTTACGTCAGTAAAATTATCAACATCTAGTATACCACAAATGTTCCCATAAAATCTGAATTTCACAACTTCTTCATACGGATTCGACTTTCAGTTCAAGAAAATACTGAACACAAGACTCTTATTTAAGTAAGAGTTACTAATAGTTTTATAAGGGTCATCCTCACTAACCAATGCTTTCAGCTGCCACTTTACAAAGGGAGCTGATCAAGACACAGCCCTGTTCCAAAGCTGTCCAAGTGTCACCCTGAATTTATAGCAACACCTCTACAGGAAGAAGGTGGCATCAGATCAGGGCCCTGGTATCCACAGTGAGGATGCTTCCAACCAGATTGTTTCCTCACTGAAGAAACTGAAACCTGAATTTAAGAATAAGTATGGTTTTAGGCTAAAAATGTTTTAGCTTCAAACAAGGTAACTCTCAGTTTACACCCAAAATATTGTTCTGAATGAATATATACATGACTGAAACTCCAGTTTAAAGATCACACAAACACAGAACAATAAATTTTCTGCATAAGCTCTATCCAAAAATGGATATTCCATATCTCTCATAAGTCTAGAGGGACGGGAGGGGAAGCATCTTTCTACTAGCATGAATCATAACAATTATGTGTTTTTCTTACCTGTTTTTTCTACGAAAAGGTGGTAAAAGTGTTTATCAAGCTCCCTCCCAGCTAGCATCAAAAGCATGAGGTGCCTAGGTCCAGAGTCTCCCACATGCATTTAATTCTTGTCTCATCCTCTTCTACTGGAAATCTTTGACCATTACAGAGTCCGGACACCTCTATAACTATAAAATATAAAAGAAATACCTGGGCCCCCCAACAGTGTCCTCTTCAAACAGATACCAGAGAGATGCTCACAGCTATGTCATGCCTATGCAGATAAATGTTGGTTAAACATGAAACTGTCATACAGCAGAAGAAGACACAAATTTGCATTTTAAACACTTTTGCTCTGAAACAAGGTCTTAAAGTGTTTTAAAGTAATAGCATCTTCTGCACTAGATAAAATAACCCTTAGGATTCACAGAGTGGTATCATACTATGTACAGTCTGCATGGGCTGACACAGCCACTGAGAACACATGGCTGGCCTCCCCAGTAGGGCACAGAGCCAAATGCCTGATGTGGTCAGCAAGAGCTCCAAGTGCCTATCAGGTTTGGTTACAATATCATTTTATGACTCTCTATCACTGTAGGATTGGTAAGAGCATTAAAGATTTTACCAGGCAGTTACAAAATTTCAATTCACATAATAATTGAGATCAAAGGGAATTCTGGAGATACCTTGTACAACTCCCTGTTCAGGCAGAGTCACCTAGAGCAGGCTGCTCAGGACCACCAACAGATGCTTTTTGGGTATCTCCAAAAATGGATATTCCATATCTCTCTGGGCAATCTGTTCAGTGCTCACTCACTCTCACAGTAAAAATGTGTTTCTTTATGGTCAGAAGTCTGTACTAACAAAGTCCATTAACACAATTATTCTTCCTAATAAAAACAGTTTCTCAAGAGAGACACTGGGAACTTTGATGAAAAACAAAACACCTGAAAGTTCTTCTATCAAGTCTAGGAAACTAAGTCTGTTGGTGCATGCCACTGCCATGTAGCACAAAGAAATGGTAGAATAAAAACCACAAGTTCAGAAGACCAACGCTTAGGTGGCAGACGATTACATCACTAAGTGCTTCATCTGAATATGCAGAAGAAATGTTTGGAACAGTGTTCAAATCCCAAGCTAACCACTCTGGAAGACAGCCCAGGCTAACATGCCTTAATTTAACATGCTGCACGTCTACCAACTGTTAAAAGTACATTTGTGTTGGCCAGACTAAAGGAAGAATTTATTCACAACATTCCATCCTGCGTAACATTGTGAAGCCAGTACAAGTTCTAAAATACTAATATTATGATATAAATCTGTATGCACTGGTTCTTTAAATGTTTTGCTTCTGTTTTTATCATAAACTGATAATACAGGATTTAAATTATAGGCTTTATCTCTGACCACAGGAAGTGTTAGAAATTGCTGTATCCAGAACTACTTGCAGATTTCAGAGTTTTTAGCCTGCACATTGAAAACGTGGAATGTCTTTCAGCACCAGTTAAATTCTTTTTTAAAGACAGCTCTTGCAATTCCTTTACACTAACTCAACTCCCTGTAAAATTTTCAACCAAAAAAAGTAAAAGAGGTTTAAAAAAGTCTAGGTTTGAAGATATATTCACAGTAGCAGCATGTACCATTTTAATTGTGTATCATATTGGTTTCATGTATTTAACACATTTACGAAGACATTAAAACATTAAGAAAGAAAAGTCCTTGTAAACTACTAAAAATTCTCATGATAAGCCTTTCTACAATTTAAGGGAAAGTAAGACAAATCTACACCAAAAAGATTTTTATCTGAAACAAAAGGCCTGGTTTGAATGACTTGTATTTAAACAGTCTGAACAAAACTAGAGGCAGCAAATTCTCCTTGTTTTCTATTATTTTTCAGAGGAAATGTACAGGTGATTGAGTATGCCCAAGTCCCAAATCACTAAAAGAGTTCATCTACAGATGGCTTCTCCAATAAAGCCTTCTCAACAGAAAGAAGTCTAATTTGTTCAGTTTACAAAGAAGACAGAACTTGTGACATTTCCTCATTTCCTTCCATACTGACATATACACATATCTATTCTAAGCACAGAAGACGTCAAATATATAAAGGACTGAAAAACCCGCTGTAGGAAACACACCTGTGATACAGGATGCAAACCAAGTTGAACCAGGTTCACTTTCTGCAGAGAACTGAAGTCACACCTGAAGCATTGAAGAGAATGTCAACTTTTAGAATCTATTCAGATCACATTTTCCAGCCATAGAAAAACAGGTTTGTTTGGGTTTTTTTCTCAATCATTTAGACTAAATAGACATTGTAGTACTAATCCTCAAAATCTCAGTTACAATTCCACTGGTACTGCAATATTACAGTACTATCTAGATCAGCTATCTTTCCTGTCTAGGGCCAATACTGTCACCTCATCAGATCACATTTAATGAAAGCATATCATAAATTTTCATTGCATCACAGATTACATTCCTCCACCATTCTCCTTTGTTTCCATTTTTTGCTCCATTAACCATCAAGTTTCCTTCATTTTCAAAGCAGCGCACAACTGACCAAAAAATTCTGTTGGAAGCTATGACCTGCTTTTTAAAGTTCAAGTTTAGGAGCATAATATTTTCCCTTTTCTTCCTGAGCTATCATCCTGATTATCCAAGTAACAGCATGTACTTGGTTTTTTGGACCCCAAAATTTTCCTCATAATTGAAAGCTCCTTAACACCTGAAAGAGCAATCCAAAAAATGGAAGCTATTAATAAACATCTGCACAGCTAACAATGCAGATGCAGCACTTGATACTGACACTACACTAAATTCCAGTTTCATAAAGATTTAGAGAAGCCACAGCATTTCCATGTACTTCATGATCTGTGCAACAGGTCTTTAGAAATTTAAAGCCCTGAAGATCTGTTTTTGGGCATTCTGACAGTATATCTCAAAGGAAGTACACAAAAGAGCAATAACAAAGCCACAGAGATACCTCCCACCCTCCCAAATTCAGACTCATTAAGAAAGAACTGGTATTACAAATCACTTCCTCAGGTAAAACACTCACCTTAATGAATGTACTAATCATGATCTCTCCAAATCTGCAAGTATCATCAATATACTCCTATTTAAAAAAAAAAAAAAAATCAAGTTTTATAAGCAAGATAAAATTTATTATAAAAGATAAATCAAGTCCATTTCATAATGCAATACAAGTCCAACCACGCAAAATATGTCTTCCACAGATGAAGAACAATTATAAAGACTAGAAATACAAGATGAGAGGAAATGCAAGAAATTTTACTGATAGAAGTATTTATTACAGTACTCTAACTTCTAAATTGGTTCCTTGAGCAATGCACAGAATAACCATCCACAGAATTCTGTTCCCTTTATAAACTTAAGAAACCCCTCCAAATTCTCATTTCTGCCAGACCAGAAATAAAGCTTATTTTACTCTTTCAGGGAAAGAGTATTCCTTGTGCTGATAAATGCACCACCTGTGCTCAAGACTCCATAGCGGATCTGATCATCCCCAAGAGCTAACAGAAACCGTCTCTCAAATTCACTCTTTTACCTTGAACAAGAGACTTGGCCCAGAACCAAGTTTAATTGCCAAGAGGTTGGGCATTTGCAATAAAAAAAAAAAGCAGCCTGTGCTGAGACATCTTGTAAAGACACTAAACACCATCTCCTTCACATGCCCCATGCTAATTTCCAGATATCCTTCCTTCCAGCTTCCAGTCTTAAAAAAGGTGCCTTCTTAAAGGTATGTAAAATTACTTGTATGCAGTGCGAATTTTAAAAAGCACCTTATTTTCTTTGTAACCAGAAAATGCTCTTCTCTTCCCAAGTGGAAGTGAAGAGACAATTAAGCACAGCATCAATAGCCAGAACTCTAAAATTTGCATGTCAACTCTTGCCCCTTTTGAAAAAAATGACAAAAATTATACATTTGAGGTTGCCAAGTGTTGTCACAGAAAGGAGGGAAAAATTATCATGTCCCACCATGCAGTCATATATTTCACCTTTATTATAGGTGAAACTAGATTTAAAAGTATCTCAATACCATATATCAACTTCAGTATTTGTTGATATCCCCATTAAGCAGTATATTTGCATATCCACTACTCCTCTCCCCTAAGGAAAAGGACAGACTTTCACCATGGGGTATTACATTTACAGTAGTTCCAAGCAAATGCTGCCCTGTAGACATTCCTGTAGTTCACACCCATTTTGCTGGTCAAAATTTTATCAGAATGAAAGTCTCCTTCCAGAAGACGCTGTGCCAAATAAATTCTTGTCCCCATCGCATCAATAATACACTTCAAAAAGCGCAGCAACCTAACAAACACAATGTACTTGTCCTAGGAGTTGGATGTATTAGTACTGAAATAAGAGCTCAAGTCACAGAAGAACCCATGGCAGAGATGTAATTGAAATCAAGTAAGTGCTTTATATACTGAAGATCTTTGTACAATTAAAGAAACTAAGCAGAAACATAAAAGTACATGTAATAAGGTCAAGCACAAAAACTGTACTAAGATACAAAAGCTGCAAGGAATAAGGAGGATAGGAAATGAAACCAAGAAAAAAGAAAAGTACTGGACATCCTCACCACTTCATCTTGTCTCCCCAGGCTTCAATTACAATAAATTGCAGGTATTATTTAACAGTGAAGTGCCTCTGTTTCAGGACAGGATGTTAGAACGGCAATGTAGCTTTGATTCTACTTTTAAAAAGTCAGTTCTAATTTAAAAAAGCCATCTATACAAGGAAATCTCTGCCCATCTCTAACTATTCTACCTATCAGAAAAATCAAGCATTAAGAATTACTATGGTATGCTCAAAAACAGGTGGATGCAAACTAAAGTCTTTCCCAGACATTTCGGCATACAGATGAGGTTTCTTTCCCAGCATCATATCCTGTCAGGATCAACACTGCTACTGCTTGTACTGAACTTCTGCAGCCTGCTCACACCATCTGCAGAATCTCCTCATCCTCTTGCCCCAAGGAATGCTTTCTGTGTAGTTCAGCCCACTCATGTAAACAGCATGTTGAGTCACTACCCCTTCAGCATCCACAACAAAATTTTCATTCCTATTGGCAGACGATGAAGGAAAAATGAAAACTATATTCCATGATTATATATGTTGAGGAAGGTAAACTTAGCTTCACTTCTGATTGTGTTCTACAAGCAAAGTTGTCTAAATCAGACTACCAAAAAACATCAGAGAAATTGTTAAGTCTCCTCTAGGACTACCGCAAACTGCTTCAGCAGCAGTTCACCAGTAGCTGAGAACATCTGTACAAAAACTTGACTTTACAAAACCTTTCACATACATAAATTCTCATAACCTTCCTTACATATGTGGATAAGCAGGAAAAACACGCACTTCAGAACTACTGCCTGTGCAACTTGCATGAAACTCAGTACATTGCTGCTGTCCCTTAGCAACTCAAGAGGGACAGAGGACCAAGTAAGAGGATTCTGTACTGGTGCAAGTCCTGCGCAGGCATTCAGATGAAGACCCCATCTACATTTCAAGGTAACCCTAAAAATACAAACCAGAGGCACTGAAGCCTGGCCTGCCCATGTCCCAGCCCTGCTGGCAGGCAGAGTACAAGCAGGCTGCACAAGCGTGCCTGGTGATGTATTAAGCCACTTAGCAGAGCATCAGATCAAGGCATGGACACCCAGGCATGTGAAGTCCCATGTGTTTGGGTGCCTGCCTACTACATATGGGTGCTGGCTCCCTGGCAGCATGAACAGAACATGCTCAAAGAGTCACTGCAAAGCTCTCCACACGTGCAAATCATTTGACCCTTCATTCTGGTCCCCCCCAGCCAGGCTATTTCACAAAAGCAGCCTGGGGTCACAAGAAATCCCAGCAACAGATAGCAAAACCATCACCCTCTGAAGAGTGGTTTTGACTGCTACCTTCTCTTTTCCCGTGTCCTTTAAACATACTTCACAGAAAGAAGTATGTTGCCTAAAACTAAAAAGAAACATCCTCATCCCATCACAAACATATCTCTAAGTGTCAGAAGGCAGAGCTGTTCTTCCCTAACCAACATTACCAGTCTGACTCCCACAGCAGTAGTTAAGTTTAAGGCAGCAGTTAAAGCAGGAAAGCGGACAGAATTTTTTACACAGGACACAAAACAGCAGCCGCATTATTTTCAAGATCAACGTTTTCTGCATCCAGCCTCATCCATAATTAAAAGAACAAGTAGAAGCCCTTTTGAGTAATACAACAATATCACAAAGAATAATACAGGTATTAATTGACCCCTTTGCTGTTCAGTGCTTGACAAGCTAAGTTAACATAATGAATATTTAAGCAGTTTAAAACTTGCAGGGATATACTGGGATGTCGAAAGTATGAATGCTGTAAGACAATCCAGTTAAAAGTCTCTACAATCCACCATCCTCATAGAGGAATTCTAGGCCATGCAATCAAAACTGGAGAAAAAAATTCCTTTTCAGAAACACCTGATTGTCTAGTAATTATGATGTGGTAATGCTATGAGTATAATACAGTGTCTACAAGACATTCATGCCAACTATTACACAAGGCCTTGCTAAGAACATGATGTTCCTTTTGACACAGGCCAACCATAGCAACCCTATAGAAAACACTACAGTTGATCTAGACTAGCGATAATTTACTTGTTCTACTGGCTACTGGTAATCTTCTTGCTTTTAAACCACAACAAATATACCTCATTCCGAGGTAACTTGCTCATTTCCTTATACATTGAGGGGTTAAAAAAAGATTTTCTGCAGTAAAGTGTATTCTAATACTGTAAAGATGTTAGAGAAATGAGGGTGCGGCAAGAACCCAGGAAAAAAAAAGCTGTTTATCAGTCTGTCTAAGCCAAACACTTCCTGGTCATAATAAATGTCTGAGGTAGAAGAAACATCCAGAACTCTACTGCCAATCACTCTTGCCACTTCACCTATTCTCATACTTTCAGACTAAACTCCATCAATATCTCAGTTCACTAAAAAAGCTTATTACTGTAAGAACATATTGTTCAGGGAGAGGCTCAAGTAAGTTTATCAAGTAAACTGTGTTGTTAAATACTTTAATCTTATGACTAGAAGAAGAAAAAGTGGAGAAGGTATTATGCCAAGAATATGCTGTCTCTGTAATGCCTCTCTGTGGAAATCCAAAATGAACAAGAGTAAACTGTAAAAATTAAGATTACTTAGATTTTCACAGACAGAATTTGTGAAAACAAATATAGGAAGTCTATAACAAGTCCCACCAACAGACAAATAAACAAAAAATTCCAGCAAAACCATGCAGTCTTTGAATTATAAATGAAACCAAAAAACTTGCCAAATCTGAAGACATGCACAAAGGCCAAAAACCTGCTTTATATGCCTTTGCCTTCTGAACTACATCAAGCCAAACCACTTCTTCACAGGACAGGCCATGCTCTTTCACTGCACAGTGTTTGACATTTATGACACCCAACTAAAATATTTTCCTTCTACCTTGAAATAAACACTTGAACTGGCCAAAAGCTCACCAAAACCTGATGGGTATTACTTTTTTCTTCTACTCTAGGCCAAAGGCCATCTCTTTTCCTCTATGTGTTACTAGTGAGGTAAGTAACCTCCACAGTCCAGAATCAGGACTCCACACCTCATGACAGTGTCATCACAAGACTAACAGCTAGCTTTGCATGGAGCGAGGACACAGTCCAGTTCTCCAGTGAAACTTCCGCACTTTGCAGAAATAATACAAGTTTCAGAGACAAAGGCAAAACAGAAAGATCACAAAAGTACTCAAACACGTACAAGCATAAGCAAGAAGGAACTTGATGTTACAGTGCAACAATGTGGGCACTCTCCCTAACACAAATCAAACTGTGGCTGAAACAATACTGGCAACTTGGAAGGGTTTCTCACCATACTAATCAGGGTTTTACTCTACTTTTGACTTGACAGATACTCTTACCACTAGAATCATTACAGAATTTCCACTTTTTCCCCTTTATTTTTGATAGCTATTCAATCACAGATGTCCAAGACAATAAATCTCTGTCTTACATTTGGAAAAGAAAGATACGAGCTTACAAGAAAGATGGACAAAGACTTCTTATCAGGGCGTGTAGTGACAGGATGAGAGGCAATGATTTGAAACTGCAAGATTTAGATTGCACATGGTGATGAACGAGTTGGACTTAATGATCTCAGAGGTCTTTTCTATACTTAATAATTCTATTTATTCAAGACAGATGCACTATCTCAGCCAAGTTACTTTTTCGTTGGAATACACTTGGAAAGCACTGTAGTTTCCAAGTACCTGAGACCTCATACTGACCTCATGGGGGGGCCTTTTTAAGCTCCTATGGTACACAGAGAAATGCTGTCCCTTATCCTACCCTATTATGAAGAGTCAAGTGTAAAGCGTCTCCTTGACTGTTACCATGCTGCTCATCTATTTGCATGAAACTGTACTTACATAAAGTGTTTTGTAATCATGCATGTAATAGTATGCACCTAATGCGAACAGCAGCACAACCACACCGTGTCAAGGAACAGTGTCCTTACAACTACAGGCAACACAAAAAACAAATGGACAGCACCTGTTGCCTACTCTACCTGTAGCACACGCATCTCAGTAGCGCTGAGATTCTGTTACTCACTGTCACACAGTTCCTTACGTGAAGCATCCCGCCCGGCCGGTGGGGTCCCGCACTGTCCCCGCGCGGGGCGGGCGCGGAGTGGGGCCCGCGCTGCTGCTTACCGCCCCGGGACACGCGTGCTCCCCGCAGGTGCCCCCGGCTCCCTGTCCGCCCGCTCCGCACCCCGGGGCTGCCCCCTCGCACAGACGTGGCCGCAGCCCGCGGCCAGCAGGGACGCCAGAGCGGAGCCCCGCCGGGGGACAGGGTCCGGCCCCGCCGCCACCGGTGCCTGCAGCCTCCTCCTCCGCCCCGGGCCAGGGGCAGCACCGCCCCCTCTGCGCCCCAGCCCGGTCCCACGCGGCCGCCCTCCAGAGAGCCCAGCTCCCGTCTCAGCCCCCGCTGGGTGTGGGAGTGTCTGTAGCCCCCACTCCCGGACGCTCTCCTGGTCCAAGGCGGGCGGGGGCCGTGCCACACTCAGCCCGCACCCCGCCTCGGGGAACGACTCACAGCCGGCCGCCGCTTCCCTCGCTGCGGTTTCACG